>JAVIWB010005660.1:0-600000 GCA_031893035.1 Dermolepida albohirtum | reverse complement strand
CCTCTAGTTGATTTGTAGCACCACCATCACTTTAAACAAGTGCACCTCTTCTTAAATATACAACACCTGAACAGGATAATTTTAATGCCTTTTTTAAAGAAAGACTGAAAATTCTCACTATTCATTTTTTAGATGTTTTCAACAAATTGATCGAAAAATCTTGGAAAAATTTATTATATAATTTAAGTACCGTTGACAGTTGTTATTGGAATTTAACTAATTTTCAGAAAGAATTGAAATTACTATGCCGATTCTAATAAAATAATTGAATCATTTAAGCAACAATTTTAATGATATAAATTTGTGGGAGATATATTTTCTTAACAGATTGTTGAATTAAATCATCCATTCTTGATTTCCATGATAAGAAGTATGAATAGAATGCCTAATTTTTACAAAATTAATCTAAAAATACCGTTACGAAAATTACATAACCTCAAAAACCTGTCGCTGATACTGCTATATATATCATATATTTATATTATTTTGGATAACATGTAAAAAGAAATAATAATATACTATTTACTTACTAAACAACGCACAGATTCAAGTTTAATTTTATTCAATTTGAAGTATAAAATAAAAAAAAAATTGTTGGTAAAAACACCTACAATACTTAACCTAATTTTTATCTAATAGAACAGAGAGAACATTTTTAAAACGAAGTCGTAAAAATTAGGTTATATAAAAATAACAACGCTTGTACTTTGACAAATATATTTATATAACGTAACGTAATTATTAATTGTCAATAAATAAAATATTCTTGTATAACCTACTTGATAGAATTTATGTATAAACTACAATTAAATTAGCGAAAGTCAGGGACACGACTTATCGAGACAAACTGAAAACGAATTAATTTGTTTTCAAAGAGGCATTTTTTTACATCGTGACTAAAAAAATTTAAATAAACGCTAGGTAGAGCGATTCTACAATCATTTGAAAAAGTTGTATAATTCATTAGGTTATACGATGCCGTCGAAGTTAAAAATCTGCAATTAAAATTTAACTAAATTTATTGAATTACTTATGGAAAATCATTGCTGTGGTATTACAAAGTGGAATTATGTAAAAATACATTAACATACCTTATCGATTAATATCAATACACCGAGTCACATTTCTCGATTATACTGTTTCAAAAAAAAGATATTTCTAAACAGATCTAAGCCAAAATTATAACCTATAAAATTCGTGAAAATTTGAAAAGTAAATAAATCAGTAGTATTGTAACATAATCCACGCATTAAAATGCTTGTTTTTATGTGTGTAGATAGGATATTTCTTTAAAAAACAGGCAATTTTATTTATTAGTTTAAAAAAAGTTCAGATGTACATTGTTATAAATGACTTGATTTTACCTTGGTCTCAAACGATCAGAATTAACTGTCATTTAGGTCTGTTCAGAAATTTGTCATATTAGGAGACATTTATTATAGAAAAAAAGTGAATTTGCCAGAATTTAATTTAAAAATATATTATTTACTTCAAGTACTACTGCAAATTTGAAAATTTTTTTTCCAGGGAAATTCTGACATTAATATTTGAAGTTGGCAGTACAATTAATTGTTTTGTTTAATTTTCTATAGCTTAATATTTTGAAATTAAGATTTCATGAATTCATCACATCGTCGATAATAGTATGATTTTAAATATTGTATTGATTTATGTTAAAATTTGATCAGAAATCAACGATATATTTTGTATATAAAATGAATGGTAAATGTAATATATAAAAAACAGTTTATATTTTATTTGTATTGGCATGTCTCAATATCTATGTGCACTAGCAATGCTTCAATACTTTTATATTCTACTTCTTCTGTTAGTGTTATTCAATTTATTTATTAATACCACTTTTGCCGTCTCGTTTTCTTTTATGTTCTAGATATTTTCTTCTGAATACATCTGGAAGGATAAGGCATCATAAAACTTAATTATAGGCTTATTTCTAAATGCCTGTTACTTCAGTTTATTCTGTTTCGTTGTACTTATTTGCTAGGACCAATAAAGTATTAATATTATAGTTTTCTATTTATAAACGGGTAGCTCTCAACATATTCAATATTTATATATACAGAATTAAGTACATCTAGTTTAACTAGAAAAAAACAAGACAATTTTTCTCTAGTTTTGTGAAATAATTATTTGTAGTGCTAGTATGTCTCAGTCACATATAGTTGAGGTCATTACTTTGTGAAATTACATTACACTAAGGAATAACTAGAATACTGTCTAAATTTCACATTATGCTATATACTTACTGCAACTAGTTTTGTCTGTGAGAATAGGCTCAATAATATCTTAACGAAGGAAACTAGATGTAGTAAATATATAATATAGTGTGAAGTTTAGACATGGTGTTTTATTTATTTCTTAATCACATATTTTTAAAATCGAATGTACACAGTTAAACTTCATTTTGACCATAGATCATTTTCATAGTATTTTTTTCTGAAATTCTTTGAGGATACATTATTTATTATTTTACAATTATTAATGTCATACGCATGTGTATATCTTTGATTAAATACAACAATATAATGATCCAAGCAAAATGAGAATGTTGAAGAACATATATATTTAAATAATCAATTTTTCATTTGAAACTTACAAGATCTTTTATGAATAAACCTTGAGATATTATCAGACCAATATTTCACTTATTACATCGATTGAAATCTTTTTAGAATTTCTTTTCTTTATTTTAACAAAAAATGTTTCTTTTACTTGTAGATTTTCAACTTTTTAGCATGTTATAATGCATTACTTACTACAATTAGATCATGAGTGTGCCACCTTTTAATTAATTTTCCATTTTTAACATAGGTTTTTTTTCTGTACTTTGATATGCTTCTTACAATATTCGGTCATTGCTCTAAAATATTGATAAATAATGTAAATAACTCTAAAACGATTATATTGCAAATAATAGGCATTATCTTTAAACAACAACGGTATAAGGAAATAGGTACGAAACACACTTAACGATTACAATAATACAGATAAAATAAAGTTTTTTAGTGATATAAGTAGATTAGGATTACCTAAAGCAGGTATGGGCAACCTTTGACATGTTGTGGGCCAAACTTTAATGTGCAAACCCGTTCGCGGGCCGCGTTTAAAAGTGGTGTTCATAATTTTTAGCGATAGATATTAGACATGAAATAATACGACAATGTCTCGTGGGCCAGATCAAATCTTACAGCAGGCCGGTTGTTGCCCACATATGATCTAAAGCTTCAAGTGATACTGTGTGTATTATAGTTTTGTGGAAAATGAATTCAATTTTGAGCTAAAAGTATTAATTGCAATTTTATCATTAATAAACTGAACACATCTTAATTAAGATGTAGGGAAATAAATATAAATTGTGAAACAAGTTATTTGTGATGATAAATTTCATATAATAGTTATTGTGGCACAATAGCTAGCTGTATCCACAAATTCAAACAGAAATTTTATTAAACAAATCTCAGATTACAACAAGGAACGTTGTCGAAAAACCATTTGGTGTGTCTCAATTTTTTCAAATAGAATGAAATTATTTTTAATCAGGCCACAGAGAGTGATAATAATGGCAGCAATATTGCATAATATAGATTGATCAAGGATAAAAAATGTAGAATTGATTGATGAAGATATAGGTGGTGAAAATTATGGAAATGAGGTTGGGATTGATAATGCTAAGTAAACACCAATTATAAACAATCATTTGGCAAATTTATAAATTATTTACTATTTTATATGTACAACTATTAAAGCTATTTTAAAAAATATTTCGTTTTGTTTTTTATTTAAATTTCTAAGTTTTATTTTGAGAGTATGTTTTTCAGAGGTTCATTTTAGTAATTTAATTTGTAAATCTACAAATTCTATTTTTTGTTTTGCAAAAGTAAATTGCACTTTTTGTTTCCACAATTGCTGCTGATTTGTTGTTGAAATTAATACTTTTTTCTTACCTTAAAGAACAACTGAATTATTTTTACATTCAATTGCGTATATTTAAGAACTTACAAATAAGATGAAATTAATAATGAATGTTCTATATCTTGACTGGATAATTGCAAAATTATATGAAAGAAATGCATATTTATATAATCTGGAAGATTTGTAAAATAAAGGAAATATCTGATGATTTTCCAATGTTTGCTATAAAATAATGTTCAATCTACGTAAAACCTACTGTTTACCACGTGATAATAATTGTACATACGCGAAAATCTGGCCTAGCATTCATTTAATTTTTATTACCAACTATTTTACGATTTGAAAGGCTTGGTAAAATTCATCCTTTCTTATTTCAGGTATACATATCTGCTGTTTAACTTAATTAGGAGAATTATTATTTCACACTTTATACTATGATTGTAAAACCGGTCCTAAACACTACATCTTGGGTGAATTAATAAATTTGACAAACTTATCTGAGTTTAATTTCACACTAGAATACCAATTTATTATATTTCAGTGTAGTCACTCCTAAAAATATTATTTGCTAATCTTTTAGAGTAGTAAATGAGATGGATTATATAAATCAATTCCACAAATAAGAAAGAATGTAGATATTCTATGGAAATTATAAATTTAAGTACATATAATAAATTGCCCTCGTCTAATATAATTTTTGATCAATTTGTTGCATATTTTTACAAATCAAATCAATTGTAGATCATTATTGTATTTTTACCTCATTCACCTAATAACTTTTAAATGTTTGTACCACTGTTAATTATACCAGAGCCTATATATACTACGATTGAATTAAACTAAACTTCTAGGTTCGTGTTATTAATGAATAAATGATACCTATAATATCAGAAGGCCTATTTTGTCTTTAAACATCAATTAAGTAGATAAAAAAACTAATTTATCATTTTATATGTTGTGTGTTTTTCTGTAGGTTTCATATATTTTATAATATCATCTACTTCATCTATTTCTTAAGTCGTCCTATTTATATTAAAAAAAAACTGTAGTTAAACATCACCTAAGTGTGTTTTACAAAAAAGGCAGGTTAAGATTAAAATTTAATCTTAAACTAGTGCTGTTGGATATGCTCTAGATACTCGGATTTATAGATACTTTAAATTTATATGGGTAAACTGTTGTGGTTAATCACAACTTATATATGTATATATATATAATTTACAGTGACTCTTATACAATTAATATTGTAAGAAATATTTTGATATTTTTTGTTATACTCATCTTAAATATATAAGATCGCACCTGTTTTTTGGAAACAATTAATTGTATTTGTTTATATATATCTCGGGAGTTCTTTAAAGTTTCAATTTTGGCCTATCATTACTTTAATTTTTTTGTAATTACGTGAAAGTTTACTTTTCATTACGTAGGTTATGTTATTGATATTAAAATTTTTAGTATAATGTGAAGTGAATTTTGTTAAGACATTTGGAAATGTCTACCAAGCTTCAGAGAATTGATTGGTTGGATGATAATCGTTTGTTATGTTTTCTTACCTTTTTACCAAAGAATTAACACTTTTTTTTCATATTTTTTCGAGGCGAATAAAATTTGATAACTTTGAATTTTAATTTACATATGTAATACGTATGCTTCAGTAGCTAAAACCAAAGTAATATACTTGGTTAAAACATTAGGATTTATTTTAGGAGTCTGTCAAGTTTTTCAATAGTGTTGATTTATTCTAAGTGTTGTATTTTTGTTGCTAGTTTGTTATTTTGTGTACTTCCTATGAAAAACAAATTTAACATCGATTTTTAACATTTCTGAGCTCCAAAATGTATTGATATTACTGATATTTATCGCAATCAAGGAATTAGGTAACTTTCTTGTTGGTGGGATATAATACCCAGTTTTTGTTTGATCGATCCCTCAGGGGCTCACAGCTAGCGTGAGTACGGGGACTAGCGCCCCCGAGGAACCCGAGCTAAACCCAAACTAAGGTGTATGGTAACGTGCCGAGAGTTGCATGACCGCAGGGCAGTGCGGTTGTTAACGTTCCCTTGGGGGGTACCGGGAATATCCCCCTTGTATTTAGTCTTACCCGGTCAGTTGGGGCTGTGATCGGGCGGACAATTCATTCTCTTGTTGCTCACAGTATGAAAAAGGTACAGAGCAAAACCCAAAAGCAAAAAGAAGGAAAGAATATGTGAGAGGTTCTAAAGCGACAAGGCAAGAACCTTCTATGGAAAAAACAAGTCGGGAAAGCAGATGAACTAGGGTTATTATATACCCACATCTATATGTAAAGAGGGTCACTGTAGAGATGAAGTTAATATCCTACATGAAGACCGATCAGTTAAGTGATCTGGAGTTTCTAAGTTTAATGTGCAAAAGCTGGTGAAATAGGCTCAAGATTACACAGAAGCTAAAATAGAAATAATCAAGGTTAACTCTAATAGGCATATGCAAAGAAACTAAGAGATTCCAGAGACCACCCTTTCCTATACATCTCAAAGTCATCAATAATGTCTATACTCATCAATTTCTCATCTAACCAAGAATAGTTTCTTTAAATCACTCTCACTGTATATCAATGATCGTTGAATGCATGGTGAATGATTTCCTTCAGCAACTCAAGAACTTCTAGTTTGGAATCTAGTCTATGACATGATTTTTTTGGTAGTATGCTTTAAAAAATTCATTTCTTCATTCCATACTTTTGGCGAATTGTCTTCGGAAAGTTTATTGTATTTTGATACAAATTCTTTTATCACATTAACATGTGTTGATTTTCCAAACCTTCTAGATGATGTTATTATCACAGTATCTTCTACTTCGAGAAAAGTTTTAATAAATAGCGTTTCGTCCATGAATGCTTCAAGGTTTGTGTTTCCAATAAATTTTTGTGTAAGATAAATCATATATTTTTTGTCGACGTGCTTTTTCTTTGGACCTTTCTCCATCAACTTTTGATCGTTTTATTGCGCTATGTATATAGAATATAGAAAAACCAATAAATGTAAATTAATTTTTATATTTTTCGTTTCATTTATGTTCTGTAATTTGGATTAACCTATAAAGTTGTAAATTATATTGATATTATTAAGTATATATATATATATAGTTTATATCTACTCTTTTTTCCAAATCCCACTTTGTTTCATATTTTTGAAATTATTATTCACGACCGTCTAACAAAACCCAATATCTTCAGCACATGCCAACGCATATAGAATTTAAAACCAAATATAAAATTAGTTAACCAATTGTTAGATAAATTTGTGTAAATGTGCATGTAAATGAATAAAAAAAAAGTCGGAAGATTCTAATATTTTCATATATACTGTATTGTATTTTAAAAAAATGTGCGCTTTAGACACAAGTATTGTATTGTGTAATAGTTGACAAAATGTATACTTAGGGTTAACTCTAAACTACATAGTCACCTATATTATTACTGATAAAATTTCAAGTTTTTGTTGCGTTTGTGTCGATTGCATGCTTACAATTTCAACGCCAGTTTCGATTAACAATTATGGACGTAAAAAAAGCACAAAAAAATAGATAAGATGTTTTAAAATGTCAACATATCATAAATGCCTTACATTTTTTAAAACACACTTTAGTTTCCTCTCACAAAAGAGTACTCGAGAATCTAGATGGCGCTGGAATTGTTACTAACAATTATTTTAATACCGAGGTCGTCCATTATAATATATACATACGTAGACTTATTTAGAGAATTTGGAAATAACCCTCGATTGAAGTTATTTAAGTTTTGTAAATTGTTTCAATTGAACGCTACTCAGTTTTTTTTTATTATTTTTCTTAACGATTTTGTTTGGTGTTTAAGTTTAATTACAATAATTAGAATTAAGATTATGTGTGTTAAAATGAAAGGTTTCGTATACAAGGTGTAGTTGAAAAGTAATACATACCCTTTAATTTTTCGCAAGCAGAAATAAATTAAACCTAAAAACTATATCTTATTAATTTATTATTTATTAATTGTAATTTCTTCTTCATTGCTAAACCTGTTTTCTGATCTAGAAGCATTGGTATTATAAGAATTCTAGCAGTTTTTTTTATCATTTGTGGTGAAATAAGTGTCTTGAAGATACGTTTCTAATTTCATTGAATCTAAATCGCAGGGTGACAATTTGGTGACTTCTGTGCGTTCGGAATGGGGTCGAATTTCATTTTTGCCTTATTTATAGAACTTTTGGTGGTGGTTTAGTAGGCTGGATATTAAACTGCAATTTTAAAAGTTCTAAATTTGATTCCTATGCCATTTCATGAACACAAACATTAATAACATTTTTCGGATATCTTTTAATTGAAAATGCTGAAGACGAGTATCGAAAAAAATGTTTTTAAGGTATGTACATTTTAAAATTCAAAAAGATAAAATCGCAAGGCGAGTTCTGAGCGTGTGAAATGGGTTTAAATTCAAATTTCGCGGTGTTTCTAGCGAAGTATTATCGCATTGTAGAATCGTCAGTTGAGTGAGTAGATTTTTCGAATCTGGTGGTTTAGTAGGCTGGATATTAAACTCCAAAGTTCGAAAGTCTCAGATTGGAGTCTTATGCCACTTCGAATATTAATGTCGTTTTTCGCCCTCCTCTCAATTCAAAATGTAAGATAAATGTCGAGAAGAAAAAGAATAAAATGTGTCAAAGGTAGACGAAAAGTGAAAATCACGAGGTGTTAAATCTGATGAATGCGGTACGTTTAGAATGGGTTCGAATTTTATTTTGGGCGTTATCTATGGCTGACATTGCAGAACTTTTGATGGTGGTTTAGTAGGCTGGATATTAAACTGCAAATTAAAAGTTTCAAATTTGATTCCTATGCCATTTCATGAACACAAACACTAATGACATTTTTCGGCTTTCTTTTAATTCAAAATGTTATTCTCAGGTAGGAATATTTTTAAATTCAAAGAGAAAATCGTGATGTGCCAAATCTGGCGAGTTCAGAGCGTTTGAGATGGGTTTGAATTCCAATTTCTCGTTTGTAATGGAATATTATCGTACTGTAGAATGTTCAGTTGAGTGAGTCAGTTTTTCGAACCTGGTGGTTTAGTAGGCTGGATATTAAACTCCAAAGTTCGAAAATCCAACATACCCAGGCCAAACTTATAGAAACATTGGAACATTATAAAGAGGATCACCGCTAAGGCTCTTACAATTCTATCTGGAAAATAGAAGACAAACTATTGAGCGTAATGGTAACACATCGGCAGCAAACTCAATACCAGCAGTAGTCATACAAGGATGAGTGTTTGGGCCAATCCTTTTTATAATCTATGTAAATGATTTGTTGTCTATTTCAACCACATCCGAAACACGAGAGCAAATAATATCTAAGACAAAAATAACTTGATAGAGGAGCAAGAATGGTTCACCATAAATAACCACCAATAAGTCACAACATCCGCTAATATCATCGAAAACCCATTCTATAAAACTTCTTGAGTTATAAATAAAGAGTAACCACAAATAGAGCTCTTGCGTGAACTGCTCAAAAAACGTTTAATAATAAGAAAACATGTAGCGATCTATAAGGCAAACTAAGTAGTCTATTATGCGTATATCCACTCAGCGGCAATATATGGAATGATTGCATGGATTCATCTGGAGACGAATGAAAGATGTTGGTGCAGCAAAAAGAGAGTAGTTAGAGTACTAACAAAGAGGAGATGTAAAGAAAGTTGTTTTTTCTAAGAATATTGTATCCAACATGCAATATCCTAACTAATTCTAAATTACACAACTATCAGACCAGGTAAAGATCCAACCTAGAGTTACCAAAAAACAAAATTGGTCGAGCAAAGACAAACACCAATTACATCCGAATAACGAAGGTGACACATTTGAAAAAATTATTAAAGATTTGTCTCATGGGGAATTTCTTCTGTTCCATAGAGTCAGAATTTTAAGTTATTGCATTGCAGAATCTTTGAGTCAATTCTTCGAATTAGTGGTTTAGTAGGCTGGATACTAGATCGCAAAGTTCGAAAGTCCCAGGTTCGAGGCACCTTTAAGCTTTAATGCCTTTTCTTCTTTTTCCTGTAAATTCAAGATGCACGATAAACATTGAAAATAATGCCTCCAAAGTAATTTTTCTAAGTACAAAAAGTTAAAATTGCAGTGTTCTAAATCTAGTGACTATAGAGCGTTTGAAATGGGTTCGAATTTCATTTCTTTTACTTTCCGTTGAGTAGATTTTTCGAACGTGGTGGTTTAGTGAGCTGGATACTAAACTGCAAATTCGCAAATTCCGCTTCCAACATTGATGGAACTTTCTTGTTCAACTATCTGAAAAAAATTTTAGCTTCGTAATAGGTAATCGATGTGTATCACTAGTACATTCCTATTCTAATAGAGTCTCCAATACTCTGGTTTTAATGCACTTGCCTTGTTATAAGTGACTTAGTTGTTAAGGCTTGTTATGTGTACCCATTACTAGATTTTTCAACGCCATACGTACTTCTACTTTAATGCTTTCACTTTGGCTACACATCCTAGAATGCAGAAGTATTTTTACAGAAGTTTGGATCTTTAATGTCTTGGGTATTGAACAAACACAAGTACCGATGTTCTTTAGATTCTTTTTCTTTTAGATTATAATAGCACAACGAACTCTCATCTAATAGAAGGGTGGGCAGGTAGTTGTAAAGTTGGTCATCATTAAGAAGTTATTTACAAAATTCTTTCCGTTGTGTGTTCTTTCTATAGCTTTGGTAGCATCTATTGTGAACATACTTTGTGTGGACCCAATTTTTCGACAATATTTTCTTTTTTCTTCCTCTCTCTCTGTTTAAAGTTGAGACACAAAATTTAAGAGAAATAGAGGTCTTAAATAGGGTTATTTATTTTTGGTAAGCATAGTTAATCAAATCACTTGAATACGTAATAATGAAAACAAGCACTAAGAACGAAAGGAAGTCAAATAACAACCCATGTGGGTGATTTAATAATTATAACTAAACGGAGAGAGATAATTATCAAAATTATCAAAATCATCTAAGAAATAGTTAAAGAAGAGGAGACATTAGGCTTAAAAAATAATGAAAGTATTATAAAATCAAAGTAACAAAATCTGTAAAGAGATTTGGAGAAAATCACACTACGCATAGATGAGATTTTACGTTGTAACAGGTCGATGGGTTCAAATATTTACACATTATGATATCAAATATTTGGAAATAAAAGAAAAAATAATTGCAATAAAGAGAGTGTCTCATGTTAACAGAAATCTTTTGAGGAACAAAAATCTTTCGAGGAAAAATAATATAAACAAGAATGTAATATAATATCAAACATTTGGAAATAAAAGAAAAAATAATTGCAATAAATAGAGTGTCTCATGTTAACAGGAAACTTTTGAAGAACAAAAAATTTTCAAAGCAAAATAAGATAAATAAAAATATATATAGCATTATGCTAAGACCTATAATAATGAATTCTTCAGAAACAATGACAATACAGTAAAGTAACAGAAGATGACTTTGGACCCAGATTAAATAACAAATTACAATAACAAATCAAAGCAGATGATACATTAAGAAAAAGAAAGATGCATACAATAAAATGATGAAGAATCTATAATTAACTTACTACTAGTATGGAAACCTGGTGAGCGGAAAGGAAGATGTAGTTGTAGATGACTTATGAAGGGCTGGTGTCAAGAGCTGGTAAAAGGAGACCAAACATAGAAAAGCGTTGAACCAAATAAGCCAGAAAATGTGAAAAGTAAGATAGGGGCCGATCCAAATTGACTGATGAAGAATTTACAGACCTTATAGGAGGCGATGCAGCTCCTCTTCGAGGTGTTTATAATAAAGCTGTAAGCAATAGAGTGGTGGATGTATTAATGGCGGACAGAAGAAAAGTCTGTAATTAAGTTATTATTAATCTAGAAACCTGGTGGGGGAAAGACAAGAGGTAGATCCAGATCCAAATGGGTAGAGGAAGTTATGGATGACTTATGAGGGGCTGGTGTCAGTAATTGACAAAAGAAGTCAGAAAGTATGAGACGTAAGCTAGGGAGCGATCCAAATTGATTGATGGAGAATTTATAGAGCTTATAGAAGACGTGCGCATCTTCTATGGTATGTTTATAAGTTAGATGATAATACATTGTGTTGAATTAATTTATTTAACATTTTTTCGGCAGAATTCTTCTTTGACATTCACCATATCTATTGCTGATTGTTTGATTTCTAGTTTTTACATAAAAATAAATGACGATAAATGTCACTATGTCTTACTTTTCGGGCTGTTAAAAATTCAATTATAATACGTTGTTTTAAACTCGTTGACACAACAACTGTCTGTAAATAAAAAACGAGTAAATGGAATTCAATGAAATTTGATCTATTTGCAGTGGAAGAATGTACATAATTAATAGACGATACTATTTTATGTTCATTTGTTTATTATATTTGTTCATCAACGCTGACTGTACTTTTACTTTTCAACTGCTCGTTGTATACATGACTTCAATATTAAATTGGGAATTATTGAAAATATTAGCACGTCATGCATTTTACAATTATAAATCCTGCTCTTAATAAAATTCTTATTTAGAGTTGGCCGTGAAAAATTTTACTTCAAAAATATCATTAATATTCTTAAATGTTGTTAACTTTATTTTAAAATCACAGACTACATTAAATGAGAATTTTGAGGAAACAGTTATACATTTCGTTTCTTATGGGGATACGCAGTCTATATTTTTTATACATTCTATGGAATAGAACATAACCTAACACTTTCCTACAGTTATAATTATGGTTTTTGGATCGTTCGAAAGTATAATAATGTTAAGTAATTTTTATTATTAAATACCATTTAAATGTCTTTTTTTTGTTCGTGTTTCTTTTTTTCTTGTTTTACTTTTTTAATGTACGCAGAAATCTGAATGTCTTAGAGGATAATTACTTTTTGGTTTCCTTAGTTTGTTTTGTAATGTATTAAACGTTACATACCTGCCGGGAATTGCTAGTGGCAATACAATAACATTAATTAATAAAAGCAATTATTATAACAATTTATTAACCATTAATTACATACAAATTTATTTAGCACTGTCAAAGTATTATTTACTTATATTTACTTGTTAAGGTACTCCCTGGT
This sequence comes from Dermolepida albohirtum, assembly GCA_031893035.1. NCBI lineage: Eukaryota > Metazoa > Arthropoda > Insecta > Coleoptera > Scarabaeidae > Dermolepida > Dermolepida albohirtum. The sequence continues at coordinate 586,921 of JAVIWB010005660.1, read as the reverse complement.
TTGAGAGCCCTATTCAATTGATATAAAACACATAAATGTTTTACACAATTTTATTTCGAACATCAACGTCTTCTGTATCTGAAGATGCATGTGTAAATAAAACAGTTCAAATAATAAACAAAAACGTAGTTCAATCGTTCTATACGCACAAATATATTCAAGTACGTACGCAACGAAACTGTTCAAAATACCTCGCTTCGCGTTCACATGCTCTGTCAATAGAGTGGAAATGTTCGACCACTGTCGATCTTCCATCTATTGGGGAAGTGTCATGCAACTACCCGGCAGCGACAGTGACGCGACCGGTCAGGTACGCCGATCTCGGTCTCCTGACACAATGTGTATACAACGACAAAAGTTGCTGCCGGTGAGTATATATGCGTTGAGTTGCGTATAAGAAAAAATAAATATAATTACTATATAAGATCATTACATAAAACAATTATATTCATAAAACAATAATATCATGAACCACATAATAACAATAAAATACATAATAATTCTAAAATAAAAGTAAAATATTTCAATTTTAACATTAAGTCTTCAACGTTACTAATGTTTTGAGTTACGTTTCTGCCCCTATATAGACGGAACGAACCCATCCTTCAAGTTTTTCTTTTTGATAACATTTTGTTAAACAACAGCGCATTCACCGCTTAAAGTTTTGCGACAGTATATTTCCAAGTATTTATTAAAATGGACACGCCTAACAAAATATAGAAATAATGTAATTTAATTACTTATAATTATGGCATAGACAATTTGAATTTATATTATTTGAATTTTATTAAGAAAAAGATAATTTACGTGTGGCAAAACACGTCTGATACTATGTGCTTGCATATATTAATCAGAATTATTATTTTAAATTAATTTAATGAAGATATATGTATTCTAAAATGTCCTAAAATGATATTTGAAGCAACTGTACTATATACTAACATAGACGAAACCGTAATATCTATTTGTTTTAGATTAGCAATAGTTTCATTGGTGTTGATATGTGTATATCTTATATTTTGGTAATGTTTCGAAAACAGTACTTGTTAAAAAAAGACCAAGTTAAAAATATTAGTAATCTGTATGTTTAGTTTAGATCTTTTAGAATGAAATTTGCAATTGGAAAGTCTTCTGTGTAAAATAGCAGTGAATGATATGCATACAATGTAGTTTATATACCTTGAATTATTTATATTAGTATACATATCCTTATGTATACTTTTGGAAAAAAACGAGTCAATACATTGTTTCTTATGCAACCAATTTTACACTTGAGTATTTGATAGAAAATTGACAAAATAACTTTTGTGAGGTTTGACAGGTTATGTTTGTTCATTAGCAAAACAATTGTAACTCAAGAATTGTTATAAAACAATATTTTTCTTTTTATTTGCTATGAGAAGCTAAAAATACAATTATTATCACTAACTATAAAATATAAGTAGGACAGAATGAAAAACCAACAATAAATATGAAAATTAACAGATTAACAATAAGACACTGATTTATACTTAAACTTTTTTAGAATTTTCAATACTGTTTTTTTTTGTCACAAAGTAAAGCCATTTCTCGTATTGTTATTATAGGATTTTCTTCAACGCAGCATAAGATGTTTAACTCCAATTCTTCAGTAATTTAGAGTAGTCTTAGCTCTTGTTTTATGGATATTTAGTATGCATCCTTCTGACATAAATTTTCTAATTATTTTTTGTATGGTTCTAATACAGGGGATTGGTTTTTCGGGATATTTACTCTCACAGTCCTTAAACTGTTACCATTCTGATACTATGCTATTATTTCAACTTTATTATCTTTACTGTACATGATGGTTATCAAAATCGAAATAAAACACAGAATTAAGGTTACTTAAATTTGATAAATTTGTTTGTTTGAAAGAAGTGCACGCATCTTTTTTTTGTCATTTTTAGGTGTAAAATTGGTTGCATAAGAAACAATGTATTGATGCGTTTTTTCCAAAAGTATACATAGGGATATATATACTAATATAAATAATTCATTGTATATGATATATGGATTTTGGAAAGCTTTTAGAAAATGTATGAAAATGTATTTTTTAAAGTAATTGCTTTTAAGATGTAATTCTAGAAACATTTTCTTCTACTCTGAAACAGGGTGTTTTGGAAATGGACTACTTACTTACGTCCATCAATTCTTCTCTCCGCGTATTTTGTGATATTGATAAACGGGTATAAAAAGAAATATTTTTTTTCATCAAAAACTCGTTTCTTTTTGTGCATCGGATGCACTCTTTTATAATCTATTTCTTTTCCATTTCTTTCGGTTCTTACCCAGTCTTTTTATTTCATCGATCTTTCTTTTTAATCAAAAAAGGTAAAAAAATCCTTACCACGTCAATGTTCGCATTCTGTGTACGTACTTTGACAACTAAATTATTATTATCAACAGATTAGTAATTACAGTGTTGCAGCTGAATCCGTGGTAGTGCACACACAGAAAAAAATGCCGTACACTGATCTCAAACGTGGTGTGTTGATTTTAGCAGGAATTTTTTTTCTGTGTGGATCTAGACGCGACAATGTGATTAATAATCTACTGATGATGACAATTGAGTTTTCGAAATACATAGATAAAGTATGAGCATTGATGTGATAGGGGTTTTTTACTTTTCTTTTTGGTTTTTGATAATGTAATTTATCACAGACTCCAAACAAAATTTGCTCACACAGATGTCTTCTTATAATATCACTATACGAAATAGTACACAAAATTTTATTGTGTCTAGCACTAAAAAGCACTGTTCAAATGAAAATAATTGGCTTTTCTGATCTTTTGATGATGTTTAACTTATAAAACATCAAATCATACTATTAATTTTCAACTCTGCCACCTTGTGCTGCTTTCTAAAAGTCTTCGCAGAATCTACGTATGAATTGGAGACAATAACAATTCTAGTTTTCTTTAAGAGTTCACTAAGTTATGTACACATCTCATAATAGAATAAATCATCAAACGTAAGCATACGATTATGATGGAATATATTTATTACCATTTAGTAACGTTCAAAAACTAATAATAACACGAATGTTGTTTTGGTAAATTTTCTAACATTGAATGTTACATAAATATAATTTCAACACCTTCAAAATTAAATAAAAAATGTTTAATATCTTGTTGGGCGTCCATTAGCTTCTATTACAGTTGTTAATTTTTTTTTGGAAGGCATTTAAACAACTTTAAATTGGCTGATATTTTTTCATTCTTTCAAAAATGCTTCCTTCAATGATTTTTGTTAGTAATGTGGTTTCTGACTCTTTTTTCAAGATATTCCTACATTTGTTTAATCGAATTTAAACTCGACGATTGAGGTTGTGAGCGTATATTGTAAAGTAACCATTCTTGTATTAACTTAGCCGTATGTTTCGGTTCTTGAACCTACCTGAAGATTTAGTTGTTCATCTATCAATCATTTCTTACGTTACAATGCGAATATTTTCAGGACATATAAATATAGTTATCGATAAACAAGCCTGTTTAATAAATACCAAATTATTTACCATCGATTTCCACACCGTATATGATCTGTCTGTATGCTAAATAATATGTAATTATTACCATCGCGAATGAAAGGTTTTTTACGTGTTACTATTTTGCTTTTTTTAAATTCCAATTTTTTCCAATAACACTTTCTCTCCTCTATCCAATTCCAATGTCTACGGATAATTTGGTGCACTTATCCATGGACTCTCTGTGCCTGAAACACTTTTCGGATCTTCCACTTCTCGAAATAGTTTCAACGCTTCCACATATTTTGAATTTTTTTATTAATCAATGAACCGATCAATTTAGCTGTTTGGCCTGCAGTGCAGAACTATTATTAACCCACACATATTACAAGGTGTTTGTTTATCTTTGTTACTCATTTTTGTAAATACACCGATTGTTTATTTTTCGCAAATACATGATACTGTGAGGAAAATTTTTCGAATTTTTGCAAAATTTTTTATCAGAATGGAAAAATACTTCACAAAATGAAGGGTACGAAAACTCTTGCAACATTCGTTGTTAGAATATTGACCAAGTATACTTGTATGCATTTATGTTGGAGGTGGTGGTTGAATAAATAGTCAAAACAGATTATAAAATATCCTTTAACACACTAGTATTTGTATTCTAAAAACGTATTTAGACAACCAAGTTGTTATTTTCAATCATCTACTGAAGATGATAGCTTAGTTGTCGGAATACGTATCTACTACTGGTGTGGTGCGTGGTTTTTATTACCTGTTTGAGTAAATATATGTGTTTCATCAACTAAGTAGCTATCTTCAATAGACTACTGAAGGTACCAACTTAGTTGCGGAAATGCGTATATAGGTTACAAATACTAGTATGGCAAGGATTTTTCTTGTAGTTTTAAATAATCAATCCATATAATAATATGGGTTCATTATTTTAAATTACAAGAACGTTTACTCAAACGAGTCATATAAAAAGCCTTACCGCATCAGTATTCGTACTTATACAACGAAGTTGCTATCTTCAGCAGTGTAATTGATAATAACTTAGTTGACGAAGTATGTATCTAGCCTAAATTTATGATCGATAACATCTATTTCCATTTAACAATGTCAAAAAACTAATAACAATGTGGATCGTGGATCATAAATTTTACGCTAAATACATATTTCGTTAACCAACTTGTCATCTTCAATAGACTACTGAAGACAGCAACTTAGTTGCATAAATGTGTGTCTAGGATACAGATACTGGTACGGTAAGGGTTTTTTTTAATTACTTGCTTGAGTAAACGTTCATGTAGTTTTAAATAATCAATTCATATTGTTATTGCTTATTTGACGTTGTTAAATGGAAACAAAATATGCTTTGCCATAATCGTTGATCATTTTCAACATTCATAGTATGTACGAAAACTTTTCGTTTCAGACTGTCAATTAGAAATTACAACAAATAGTAGTGTGCTGTTAACTTTTACACAGAATTCGTTTCCAATTGTAAATGCGGCAGAAAAGACGAAATGTTAGTGTGTTCATAAATGTTTAAAACAAACACCATGTGGTGAAGATGAAGGCCTACTACAGCGACTACTACTTGCTAATTATTCTAACGTGAATTATCGAAACAAAAAAAAAACTATCAGCACAATTTAACAATGTATATTCATATGATGTAACGGCACAAGTGTAACTATAAATATTTAGAGAGAGATCAACAAAAATATGTAACGATGTAGTCTTCATTGTAGTTACTTGAATATTGAGAAATGAATCATGAATTAATTATCTAATAGGGCGCTATTTATACATGAAAAACGATTCGAGAAGACCATATTTTTTGTAACTTTTACATAACGTATGTACTCTTTTAGTTTCCTTGTCAATGGAATTGATTGTATTGTAAATAAATTAGTTTTTGTGTGAAATAATTTGTTTTTTCCCCCCTTTAATTTCTGCTTCCCTTTTCATTTAGTTTATCCTGTAATCCAGCAATATTTATACTTGTTTGGATTTACTGCTACACAGTGGGCCGCCAAAGTACTAAATTGCTGGCCATAAATCAATTCTCGGAATTTCAAAACACTGGGTTGTTTTTTGTTAATGTACTCGCTGGTTTGAAAGCCTTATGTAATTTAAATAAAATGCATAAATGATTTAAACAATTTTATTTTGAAGTGCCCGCTAGGTGGAGATGCATGTGCACATAAAAGTATAAATGTAGCAGTTCAAACACTAAATAGAAAAGCAGCTCAAATCGTTCTACACGTACAAATATCCGTCCAAGTACGTACGCAATGAAACAATTCAAAATATCTCGCTTTGTGTTCAACGCATTGAGGTACTCATGCAACCAATGGAGTGGAAATGTTTGACACTGTCAACGTTGCATCTACTGGGGAAGCGTCATGCAACTACCTGCCAGCAACGGTAACGCAGCCGGTCTCAGGTAGGCCGATTTCGGACCCTGACGTATAATGTGTACACGACGACAAAAGTTGCTACCGAACAGTATGTTTGCGTTAAGTTTCGTATAATAAGAAAAATAAATATAATTACTGTATAAATTACATAATAATACGAGGGTAGTTTGACAACTAGTGAGAACGGAAGAGAAAAACGAATTTTTTAAATACAAAATAATTTTTATTTTTCAATATATTCTCCTAAAAGAGCAATATATATTATTTCCAACGGTGCTCCAATGCCCTTACGCCATCTCTAAAATGCGATTCCGGAAGGCTTGCAAAATACTCATTTATGAAGATGATAAGCTCGTCGTTAGACGAAAATTTCTTTCCATCTAGTGCCGCTTTCAATTTTGGAAAAAGGTGGAAGTCGGAAGGGGCTAGATCCGGCGAATAAGGCGCATGCGGTACTAATTGGAAATGTAACTCGTGGATTTTGGATATTGCAGCTGTGTTGGTATGTGACGAAGCGTTGTCTCGGTGAAACAGAATCTTTTTCATTGCCATTCCTGGCCGTTTAGTACAAATCTCAACATTTAATTCTTGTAGAAGTTCTGCATAATATTGTCCGTTTATTGTGGCACCTTTCTCAAGGTAATAAATGAGCAAAATGCCCTTTGAATCCCAAAAAATTGATACCATCACCTTGTTTGCCGATAAAGTGGTTTTCGCTTTCTTTGGAGGTGCAGAACCACGTTCTAACCATTGTTTCGACTGTTGTTTAGTTTCGGGTGTACTGTAGTGTATCCAAGTTTCATCGCAAGTAACAAATCGTCTACAAAAATCAACCGGATTCCTCTTATAAAGGTCGAAACACTCATTGAAAATGCGAAAACGAGCGAACATTTGATCAGTCGTAAGCAATCGCGGCACCCATCTTGCCGGAAGCTCGGAAAGGCCCAATTCTTTCGTTAAAATGTGGTGTACGCGTTCTGTTGAAATGTTTACCATGTCTGCTATCTCTCTCATTTTGAGTCGTCGATCTTGCGTAATAATATTATGGATTTTTATAATCATTTCCTTAGAAGTCACGATTTTGGGTGCTCCAGAGCGCGCTTCATCAACACAGCTTGTTCTACCACGTCTAAATTCATTTACCCATCTACTTATTGTGGCGGATGATGGAGCAGATTCACCTAATGTTTCCCGTAGCTCATCTTTTATTTCGGTAGCTTTCATACCCTTAATTACGAAGTATTTAATTAGCGCACGATACTCTGCTTTTTCCATTTTAACAAAACGACGTGTTGCTTCTTTTTCAATCAGCTGTCAAAAATAAACTAATCAACCTATTTATATAAATATCGGAATGTAAACATATAAATAGGCAACCTAAATTCCAGTGCATTTGTTTTACCAATTAGAGCGCCGCCTATGTGTCTTTCCCACTACTTGTCAAACTATCCTCGTATACATAAAATAATAATATTGTATCATGAAACACATAATAATAATATACAGTACTGCATTACAAGTTATTTATTTTCTTCGACCTGCAATATTTTTTGCAGTTATATATTTCCAATTGTGAATAATAGTTATACGAGTATACAGTACTGTGCAAAAGAAAGAAGCACCTTCTCGAATTTTAGAAGAAACTATTATAAAAGGATAAATAATAATATTACACAAGTTGAAATTTTTTTTAATGTATAAAAACTAACACATATCGGTATTCAAACATAAACAACTTAAATTTTCAATATTTTGTATGATCAACTTTATTTTTTATGGTATCATGTATTCTTCTTGGTAGGCTTTCCATTAATGAATTAATGAAATTTTCAGGAATATTGTACCAATCTTCCTGTAGTATGTTTCATAGTTCATTTTTGTTCTTTGGCCCACTTTCACACTTTTTTCTGTCACACGCTCAATAATATTTAAGACAGGACTTTGAGGTGGGCATATTATAGTCTGCAATACTCCATTTGCTTCCTGCTGTGATAAATATGTTTTCACAAGTTTTGAGGTATGCTTGGGATCATTATCTTGCTCTTGAATGAGATTATTGCCAATTTGTCACATGCCCTGATGGTATGGCATGTTCTTCTAATGGTGTTCTGAATTTCTCACCAGTTAATTAACCCTCTATTTTTACAATTTCACCCACACCTGCTGCCGAAATATAACCCTAAACTTGGACATTACCTCCTCCATGCTTTATGGTAGTGTGTAAATATAGTTTCAATAACGATTCACCAGGGCGTAGTCTAACATACTGACGTTTATTCGTTCCAAATAATTGATATTTAGATTCGTCAGTCCATAGTACTTGTCGCCACTCATTATATCCCCAAGTTTCGTGGTCTCTGGCATATTTTAATTATTTCCCTCTATTACCTCGTCTCGGTAAGGGTTTTCTCACGGCCACGCATCCCCTCAAACCTGATATGAGCAAGTATCGCATTACTGTTGAAGCATGATCTTGAGCTTGTTCTGTGCTAACTTTCTTACGATTTCTTAAGGAACTAACTTTTAAAAACTGTGCATCAGCTTTACTGAGTTTTAGTCATCCTTTTTATCGTTTGTTGTACGGCATACCGGGAATATTTCACTATCTTTGATATTTTCACTTGACTATAACCCTCTTGGTGTAAAACAATAATTTTATTTCTGTCCAGTAATGCTATTCCAGGCATGTTCTATCTACTATAACAATTTACAGTTCACGATTTTTTCTTCGAATGAAAATTTCGCTCGTAGGCGCGTTTTTTAAGAATCTAAATAAATTCTGTTGTGGAACCGTTCTGTATCGTTTCTACCACTGAATCGAAACCAAAATCTTATAGATAAATAAGTCTCCCTTGAAATTTGATTGCAGAGCATTGTGGTGCGATAAAATTTATTACTTTAATCCTCTTATCGGGCGGTCGATCTCACTCCTATGCGGAAGTATGATGTTATAAACATGGAAATTTCCAGCAATTATATTTCTACCAATAAGTGAATCGTTCGTGGACAGGTGTATTAAGTATTATAAATTAAATTAACCCAATTATTAGTAAAAACGTTTTAGTAAATAAGTTTTGGAAAATATTGTTAGGTGTGTTTAGAAATTGCGGCGCTCGGTTTTCACTTTTTTTATTTTAAATAAAAGACAGATTAAACACTTATACTATTTATTTCGATCTAACCTTTATTTGTGTTGTATATTTTCACGTACGCTAAATCGGAACGTGGAGAACTTGAACAGCCTGTACGACAGTTGTCGTAGAACTAAACTTAGTTATTCAAGCCAACAATAATGAAAACAATTCTAGACGAGCCCTTAAGTATAATAATATAGATAAAGGCACGTTTACAAAATAGTTCCTAGAAGGAATGTAATTACTTGCTATAACTAAATTGTAAATTCTATATAAAAGAAAAAGGTATTACTTATAATCCGCCTTTCATCTATTGCGAACAATCTGAAATGCATTATAAATAATAAAGGTTCGACCCTTGTAATACATAATGAATTCAGAACAAAGATTACTATCGGCGATCATTATAATTATTGTACTAGTATTATGATAAACTGCGGGTTTTCCAGATGATTAAAACTTACGGTATTGAACCTATGTAAATATACAATAATAAAATAAATGCACAAAAAATGGAAATAATATTATTCAGGATATTCCTGAATGATAAATACACTTTGTTCAGTGAAATCTGAACAAGGTGGTTTTCTCTTTTGCACAATGCTGTATACGCAATTAGATGTTATGCCCTGAAAAAATTCTAAGCAACGTTTCATTAAACGTATCGCATTTAAGATGTGATGGCTTGAATAAATTTTACTTCTTCATTGATAAGTATCTTAAATCACATTCCTTCAATATTGATATACAGTTTATCATTAATGTTTGATGCTACCGTAACATGAATTTTTAGGTTTAAATTTTGTGTTGCATTTTTTATTATATCAAATATTAACTAATAATTTATATTAATGCATTCATTCAACCACCGTTTTTAGTCACCTATGTGTAATGCGCCAATTAAGTTTACTAAACATTTAAAAAATTTTACAGCTAAACATTACTTCAAGAAACAATGTTTCAAAAGAAAATATTTTCAGTAAACGACACTTCGTTATTTTAACATATTTATGTCTTGAATAAAATGCGAGAGAGAATGCAGCAATATTGAATTTTTTTGTTATTAGGTTGCAAATGTAAATAAACTACACACTACGTACACCATTGTTCGTTTTTTTTTTTACAATGAAACATACGAGGGAGCGTTTTTATATTCGCGGAATGAGCGGGTTATAGAGGGGTGAGTAGGCGCATTGGGGGCGTGGCCTGTGCAGCGACTCATGATTAGTATAAATACGAAGTTTCATTGTTATTAGACAGTTAGTCTTTGAGCTATCGTCAACCAAGTAACATAATCAGGAGTGAAAAGTGAAATATGGAAAAAATCGAATATCGTGCCGTTATAAAGTTCCTTACCAGGCAAGGAAAATCAGTCGCGACCATAATGAATGAGATGTCATTGGTTTACGGCGACTCTTGTCCAGGAAAAACCATGGTGTACAAGTGGCATAGTTTATTTAAACAAGGAAGGGAATCCCTTGAAGACGACCCGAGGCCGGGCAGGAGCATTGAGGTGACCACGCCAACACTTATCCAAAAAGTTGAACAAATTGTACTCGAAGATGCTCGACTAAAGAAGAAACAACTCGCAGAAATGGTTGGAGTATCCGATACAACAATTTTTAAAATCCTACACGATCATCTCGGCACATCTAAGATCAGCGCAAGATGGGGGTGCCGAGAATGCTCACGCCGCCGCAAAAACAACAGCGCGTAGAGTGTTCGCATGCATTTTTGGACCTCTGTAATGAAGACAAGGATGGTGTATTGAGTGGAATTGTTACTGGAGACGAAACTTGGGTTCATCATTATGAACCTGAGTCCAAACAAGACTCCATGCAGTGGCATAAAAAGGGCACAGCACCTCCCAAGAAATTTAAAGTGTCACAATCAGCTGGGAAACTCATGGCAACGGTATTTTGGGACTCGGAAGGAATATTGTTGATTGATTATAAAGATAAAGGTGTTTCTATAACCGGAGAATATTACGCTTCAATATTAGAGCGACTAAAAGAAGCCATTAAAGAGAAAAGACGGGGAAAATTGACAAAAGGTGTTCTGCTTTTGCACGACAACACGCCCGTCCACAAGAGCCGCGTTGCGTTAGCTGCCCTGCATAAAGTGCGCTTCGAAATTGTGAATCACCCACCCTACAGCCCAGACCTGGCCCCGAGTGATTATTACCTGTTTCCGAAAATGAAAAAAGGGCTGCGGGGTAAAAAATTTACTGCCGATGATGAAGTCAAGGGGGCAGTTTCGGCGTATTTTGCAGATAAAGAGAAATCATTTTTTTATGAGGGTATAAATAAATTAATTGAAAGATGTGAAAAATGTATCCGTCTTGCAGGTGAATATATTGAAAAAGAAAAATAATTTGGTTTTTTTATTTCCACCCCTTGTCCCCCATTCCGCGAATATAAAAACGCTCCCTCGTACAAGAGCTCTCTTTGTATTTCGATATCGTTGCGACTCGACCTAAAAATATAGACCAAAACTTGTGATTTGGATCGTAAACATTTTTGAGGTAACAACTGTAAATACGTTTCATCCACATATATATTTCAAGCTTCATCTCCGTAAGTTTTTATTTCCTGTGGATAATCTATACGTCTTGAGCGTATGTACATTTTTTCAATGTAAAGTTTTCTATTGTTTGTTTTGTTTGTTTCTATTATTTATTTATAGGTCGAGTCGTACCTAAAAGTATAGACCAAAACTTGCGATTTAGATCGTAAACCTTTTTGTAGCAGCAACGGTACATTTATATCTGGAACTTGAGAGAATCCAGAAGAGGTTTTTGGAATATCTTATACGAGGGTAGTGGTTTAAATTTCGGGTATAGCAAAAATTTTTATTATCGAAAATAGTGCTTTTCAAAATATTCTCCTTGAAAATCAATGCACTTTTGCATTTGTTTAAACCAATCTGAAAAGCATTGCTGCCAACGTGAAGACGGTATCTCCAAAATATGAGTTTTGTATGCCTCAACTGCCTCTTCCGGCGTAGAAAACCGTTGACCACGAAGTTCATTCTTCACGTGTGGGTACAAAAAGAAATCACAGGGTGCTAGATCAGGGCTGTACGGCGGATGGCTCATTAAATCAATATTTTGCCCTGTCAAATATTCAGTTGTTTAAACCGATCTGTGAGAGCTCGCACTGTCATGGTGGAGATTGATGTGTCGTTTTTGTTTGTTTTCCTTATTTCTTCAAAAACTTTTGGCAAACAAATAGTTGTGTACCGTTCGGAATTGACCCTTCTACAACTCTCTAAAGGCACGGTTGCAACATGACAGGTTTTTCCAAAAAGACAGCAACCATTTGTTTTGATGTGCTTCGAGTGCAACAATTTTTGTTGGTTTTGGCTTATCTTGGAATACCCACACAGTCGACTGCTGTTTACTATCGGGCTCATACGTATAGATCCAACATTCATCACTTGTGAAGACTTTATAAATATTTTTTAAAGCAGCGCCATTGTATTTTTTTGTGCATTTCTTGGCAACAATCGATGCGAGTTCTTTTTTGAGCGGTCATCAAATTATGTGGTACCCAACGTGAACATAGCTTCTTAACGGCTAAATGTTCATGCAGAATCTTATGCGCGCTGGTGTTACTAATACCTAGAGATGCCTCGATCTCACGGTATATCACATGGCGGTCTTGCATTATCAATTCATATACTGCATTAATGTTTTCCTACACAACAACATTTGTGGGACGACCTTCACGAAATTCATCGTAGAAAGAACGCCGTCCAAGTTTGAATTCACTATACCAACGATATACTGTAGCTTTCGATGGTGCTTCATCACTATATAAAGAATTCAGCTCGCCGATTTATTCTTGTTGAGATAATCCACGCCGAAAGTTATGAAAAATAATTGCACGAGAATGTTCCCGAGTTAATTCCATTTCTTTCGCTGTCTAGGTAAATATATTGTCAAAAATGACAAACTTCACGATGCAATTATCAGATCGGAAGCAACGCTGTCAGTGTTGCTAGTTGCCGAAATATAAACCGCTATCCTCGTATATAAATTTGGTGGTAAATAAAACCACGCGTTATCGGAGTTGCGTAAAAGGACAATCCTAAAAATTCAGGCTTCAGGGTTATGACATTATAATTTTTTACCCGAGTGTACATATTTATAATTTCCAAGGAAATAGTTTTCTTGAATAAAACACCATCCTATATATTTATATAATATATTTAATAAATACACCTGTAAGTTTCACAATAATTATATACAAGAAACGAACATAAAGTATTTAATCCGATAGAATTACGGCTATTTTTGTAGGTCGAAATATACAAATAAACGTTCAAATCTTTTATCTCTCTTACATATCATTTGATTGATATCAATAACTTGTCGCTTCGGTCGAGTCCGCGTAGCAACGGTAAAATCTCATAAATTTCGTACAAAATGTCAGGCTTCAGTCCGTTGGAACTTTTCGTTATTGGATGGTGCAGGTGGAGGTGTGATCGACCATGTACTCGCTTCCCGTCGAAAAGTCAATTTCCTCTTCGAAGTCGAAATAGTGACACTGAAACATGGGAAAATTTCGTTTTAGTGCATGAACAGATAGTGATGAGACTATTCATACGGCGCGAAAATTTGATTTTTCGTTAGATAAAGTTCATCTGTGCTATACAGAGGTGAAAGGTGGGATACAATGCTGGAAGGAGTTGAGAAAAAAATATATATAGTTTTCTATTTTCGTGTATAGGTAGCTTTCTTTAGAAGATTCGGGATCGGTTGTTATAGCAAAGTTGTTCGGAAATTCGAGAGGTACTCCATAGCATTTTTAAATTCGTCATTTGTTATTAAGTTTTATAAATATTTAAAAATAAATCGAAAATATTCATAATGACTGAAGACAGAACTAAACATAGAATTTAATAATCGCAATTAAAAATTCATGGTACATTTGATTTTCAAGATGTAACACACTTTATGGTTTTTTTTTTAAATGGCAATCATAGTTGGCCATGATTTTATTAAAATGTTCATTTTTACTTGATTTCATAGATACAGGTTGATCAGAAATTCATGGATAATCGTTAAGTAGAACGATTCTATGCTTAGTTCTGAATCGGCAATTATAATACATAAATAATAATAATGAAAAAACATTGCTTCCCTCTATGGTACAACACGCGAATGTACTGAACGACAGAATAAGAACACGTTTTCCTCGCTAAGTGAGTAACAAAACTGCGTGTAGATAAACACTCTATACTCTTGGCGATGTGTCAAACAGGTGAAGATAAGTTCCACAAAGGAGTCGTTTGCTAATAATACAAGTTTACCTGATGATAGGTGTTGTTCTTTGAAACGCGAGTACTAAATAGGCTGTTATTAATATTGAAATGATTTCTTTTAGTATTAATAATAATTAATATTATTATTTGTTCAACAGATTTACAATATAATTACAAGGCAGAGAATATTACAGAACACTTGTATGTTATACATTATTAATATATCAATTATATCTGTATACACAGATACTATACTATACTAATTATAACGTTATTTGTGTATGAGATAGCTATTGTGTATCGAAAATGACAATATTGGTCAGAGAAAGTGACAGGTAATTAATGGCGAATTTTGCAATAGAAAAGAGAGAGGAATGTCTCATAGTAGTCTGTACTGTCTTCTAGAATGCGAACAGACTATATCTGGCCATTCTTGTTGGATATATTTAGTAGTTTCTTTTTCTTGCACTGCAAAATGTTCTTTCAATCGTTTCATTTTTAGATGATGTTGCCGACGCCTAATTATTTTATTTTCCTAAAATTTCCGACTTAGTTACTTTACGGTTACTTAAAATTTGTGAATATCCTCTCGACAATAGACCTTTTATTGAATTATCTATGATTAAGTCACCTGAAATGAGTGCACACTCATTGGCGGCGATGATATATTTCGAAAGTGGTCGGATATACCCGAAGTCGAGACTCATATGCGTATGGTATGTGTATGAATGCCGAATTAGATTGATGATGGCGAATCGACGGCATTCTTTGTTATGTTCGACGTGTGTTAATAGGTTTCTTAACCGATTTTCGACATTAGAGTACACTGAAACTATTAAATGTATTGTTTGCAATATCAACGTTTTACCGTATAGTATTTTTGTGCGTAAAAGACATGTTAATAACAAACAAGATCGGTTAAAAGCGCAACGTGATGTACCATATTAGAAATTTCTATGACTTTATTTTTATATTAAGTGCGTGCAATATTTCACAAAATATTGTAGACAATGGAGAATTTCGAAACTGGGGGAAATACGTTCCGGAATGAAGATTGCCCACAAGAGGTCAATTGTTGTATAATTTTCCTCTGGTGAAAAACACGATTACGGATCAAATAAAAGCAAAGTTAAAAGATCAAGAAATATGGCTGACCGTAGATGAAACAACGGATGCAAGAAAGAATAGTATTTTAAATATGTTAGTGCGAACTCTACAAAGTGGTGAGATTTCCTTGGCTCTTCTTTTACGTAGTAGAATATTGCAGAAGACAAACGTGGAAAGGATAGTAGAAACTATAAAACATACCTTTAGGAAGTTCAATATATCGGCAACCCAACTTGTAATGTTGGTTACAGATGGGAGTTAAAGTTAAAAAATCGTTAAAGCTGGAATGTTACTAGAAAAATCTTATCCTCAATTGCTTCATGTAACCTGTTTGCTCCATGTATGTCATCTTGTAGCTGAATTTATTAGAAACAGTTATCCAAAAGTTTTTACTAAATCTACAAAACGCTTCGTGAGTTTAAACAGGTTTGTCCGGATAATCCTCAGCTACCACAGCTGCTACTAGCGAGATGGGGAAAATGGCTTAAGCTGTCTTATATTATGAGAAATTTTTACACATTATTAAACCTTGTATCTTAAATTTAAATCCGCAAGATGCTCAAGGAATTTCAGTAAGTCAGCGGCTGGTTTAAGGTACTGAAATCCATACTCAAATAGAGTAAATTTCTAAAAATTATTCAATTCTTTTAGATACTATTTCCCAATTAGAGAACACCAAACAGTCATTAGATGAAGCGCTAAATATACTATATTACTTCAAAGCCTTGTTAGGAAATCTAATGTTAGTATATAGATAGTATAGGAAGATTAACAACCGATAAATTGTGTGCGGTTATAAATAAGAATCTCGATTTTCAAACTATAATGCGTATAGACAAGAGTTTAACTGAAAAACAAGAGTACGAATAAGATGCGTACACCCCTTTTTAATCTGCGAACATCACGTCATTAGACACAGAACACCTCTTTTCCAAATAAACCAATATACTTTCACCTCACCGTAGGAGTATGACTGAGCCAGCACTGGAAGGCATACCAACGACATAATACTTCAGCGAATTTTTGCATCACTCTACATTAACAACACAAAACAAAACTAAAATAGTAAGTAATTACATTTATTATTTTCAATATTGATAGTAACTGAGTCGCACGCTACTGCGAACTATACTATGAAACGGACTTACCAATATAAAGAAAGATTAATCAATTATACAGGGTGTTCGATAGACACGGCAAAAATTTAAGAAATGATTCCTTGGATTATTTAAAAATAATTATGTTTTTGATGATTTTTCAAAGATCGCTTCTTTTTAAGGAACAGGTTTGTAAAGACTAAAACAACAATATAAGTATATTTATTGTATATTTCGTATTGCATTAAACCCATCTACTATCTGATTCTTTAAATCATCTTCAGTTTCGACTGAGGTTTTATAAACTAGTGATTTCAAATAGTCCCACAGGAAAGGTCTATGGAATTTAAATCCAGAAATTTTTTAGTCGATGGACACTTTACAACGTGAAAAATTCATTTCGGAGATCTAGAGTAATTACAACTAGGGGAAGATAATTCCTAAGTATTATAAATGTTAATAACTTAAGATATCACTCAACAGGTGAACTCACGTACTGGCCTGCTGATATGAATAAACATTAATTACTTATTTTCTAATATCCTTGGCCGGTTCAATTGCTTTACGGATACTTAAAATTTGTGTTTATTATCGAGACAATAGAGCTTTCATGCGATTATTTATGATTCCGTACTATACTTTTAAACAGACAATACATGTACATATGTACATAAGGTACTCATTGTAACATTGTTTAGTTTTACTTTTGTACTCTTGATGATACCGCAAAGTGAAACGTACACAGAGAAGTGAAATAAATATTTTACGAAACTATATTAAGTGTAAATCTGGTACCCCGTATACAAGGTGTTACTGACCGCATCAGTAGGGTACTTCTCAAAAACAACATCAAACTTCTTCATCTTCAAACCCCATTCCATTTTACCTGACCCATTTTCCGCAAAAGACCGTGTTTCTTTAGAATCACCTGGTGTGTATAGGATACTTTGCTCGTGCGGCGGTGTATATATTGGTGAAACAAAGCGGTCTGTCAGCACTCGTGTCTCTGAGCATGAGCGCGTAGCTTATTCTGCACTTGCCAAGCATAGGCTGGAAACCGGGCAACATATCCAAATTAATTCTACCAAGATCCTATCCCGTACTAACCATTACTATGGTCGCAAAATCCATGAATCAATAGAGATCTCTAAGCATCCCAATAACCTTAACAGTGATGATGATTACCCCCCTACACAACGCCTGGCAATCCTGCATCTCCAAACAACCCAACCGCAACCATAACACTCCATTGACCCATGACCTATTACCTATATATAAACTCGTCCACCACCGACTTACACTAGTTTCAGTGCGATAGACAGTAGCAGCAGTTGAGCGCTGAAGATGTCCCATACGAGTGGGTACGAAACGTCGGCAGTTATACCAAATACGCGGTTCCAGCCCGGAAGGCCAGAAGAAGATAGTATATATATATATTTAATAAAATTATTTAAGATAGCTTTATTTTAAATTTATTAGTCAAAAATGTTTCAGCAAAAACCGACAAAATAATCAAACTTTATCCGCATTACTACAAGCATACATTCTTAAAAATTTTAAAACCAGAATTTCATTTCTTTCTTTGATATTATTTCAAAGTTCTTCCACAAAACATTAAAGTGTAAACGTGAAATGAATATCAAACTGGAATGTTACATAAAAGGTACGATTATACGAAATACAATATTATAAGTTTTCCGGATATGTTTGTCTGCAGAAGTCGGGCATATAATTTAACACGTCAAAAATGCTTTCAGAAAAATGTTTAGCACCACGTCGTTCGCTCAACGTTCACGACACACGCGAGTATATATCCTCCGAGAAATACGCATCGTTTCGGTCGTCCGTTTTAATTACGAACACTGGCAGACACATTTTAATGGTCTCCAGTTGTCGGAAAGATGCCGCTCGGCACGCAGTATCTAATCGTTTTTGGGAAAGTGGGTGAAAACAGATCGGGGAAATTTATTTGTGTTAGGGAGACGGTAATGTGCTAACTGTTATGAGTTTCATAGATAGTACTTTACATATTCTGAAGATATAATACCATGAGTAATATGGATATTAAAAATGTAGTATTATAGTGTGAATTGATTAAAAGTTTTATTCTAATAGCTTTTTATTTATATACTAATGACCTGTTACGGGTTTATTTTACTTTTGCTTCATACTGGATCTTAATAGTATAATTTTCCGCTATAATTTCGTTTATATTTTGTGTATTTCACTGTACATTCCGGTGTTAACATTCGTGTGAAGTCTAAAGCCAGTTAGTTTTCGTATTTTCAATAGCTTTCACTTTCATTGTGGGATTTATAAATTACACTTTATTGAATTTATTTCATTACAGCCCTGTGTCGTTATATTTTCCTATTTCAGGAGATTATTTTTTATATAATTCTCTAGTTTTGTTTGTAAACCTATTATTCCTAGAAACGCTTACAGGCCAACTGAAGATGCGAAAAGAGAAGTCAAAGAAAATTTTTTTCAAGGTCTACAAAGAGTGTTGGGCAATTGCAATAACAATAGAATAATTTTACTAAGCGACTTAAACGAAAGATTGGGAAATAATAATGAAGGAATTGAACAGTGCCTTGGAAGATATGAAGAGGCAATGAAAAACTCGAATGGTCAAAGAATACTAAGCCTTGGCATAGATAATGAATTAGTGAATATATGAGAAAATGAGTGGAAATGAACGTTCGATATTAGACTATTTCTTGGTAAGCAAGGACATGCGAAAGGAAATAAAGGATGTAAAAGTAAGAAGGGGAGCAGAAATAGGAGGCGACCACTACCTCATAATGATGGAATGGACCATAGAAAGGGCTAGCATAAAAGGAGATAATAAAAGAAATATAATCAATTCAATCATAAAAATGAAATAGATTATACAAGAATGGTAAGAAGAGTGTATGAGGCAAGAACCGGCAGCACATAGCGAAGAGGTAGACTGAGGATCATGAACAAAAGAAGTGAGAAAAGTCAGACCCAGGACGAGGAAAACATGGACGGAAGAAGTGAGAAAAGTGGCAAAAAAAGTAAATTGGAAAAGGGTAAGAAAGCTGACACAGGACAAGAATAAGTGGAAGGAATTATGGAGAAAAAAAACAACAGAAATTTAACTGAACTCCATCCATCTCCGCCTTACATCCGATAAGGGTAAAAGGCTTGAAAGGATTAAGAAGGTATTCTACTACACGCTCGATATACGTCGGTGATGGTCTTGACTAGCCGTAGACATCCGTACCATCTTTGCTCGCCGCTCATGCATGATTTCTAAATATTCTCGTTTTGGTTATTCGTATTATAATAATGTATAAAAAGTTGTAGCACTCGACAATGTAGTAAATTGGATTGGGAAACTTCATGACGAAACAGTGTTGTATTTATTATTTCTGAAACATAAGTTAAAAAATAAAAGTTTGAAAGCCGAAAGAAGTAAATGAAGAAATAGTAATTTAACGGTCAAAGGAGTAACAAAGAAATAAATTTTAAAATAAAATAATTGAAAATAATTGAACTGCAACAACCGAAATTTTATTATTTCTTTTTAATTTACTACGAGCCGTGTCCCTCTTCATGTTACTAAACGTAGACCTTTCACAGAATTTTATTCGCTCCCAAGGGAACTTCCTTCATTCCTTTTTATGTCCAAAATTCAATAAAGTTTAATGCCTTTGTATACTTTTAAATACCAAACGTCCTGTTCTCATTTGAAGTCGACAGTTTTATGAGGCGATGTCGCCTATTTTAACGTCACATAAAGTTGTAACTAGGGACAAATTCCCGGAAAGATATGTTAGGGAAAATCCTGAAAGAGAGCTTATGTATCGTGGAGTTCTCATCATGACAGAGGATACCGGTACCAGGAAGAAAGGATAATGTAAATCTGGCTTTGTCTAAGCGGTTTATTTCCTTTGCCATCCTACAACGAAAAATGGTGGATATGTATTTCGAAATAAAGCTGAAGGATATTTTACGAATCCGAAATAAAAGCCGGTTTTTGTTTTTGATTTTCTCTACAAATAGAATAACGGAGGTGCATTAAACAGGTGTTACGTATGCTTATGTACGCTAAAAATATTTTAGATCAAGTAGGTATACATAATCTGTTTGAAATATTAGATCGTTTTTCATACAAATAAAAGTGTCTTGTAATTAAGGAAAATTTCGATAGAGACTGTCGTTTATTGAATCCATATGCGACACTGTGATTAATTATCTGTTGATGATAACAACTTAGTTATCGAAATACGTATATAAAATACGAACATTGATGTGGTAAGGGTTTTTTTGTCTTTCTCGATTAATCCTGTGATGACAAGTTGCTATTTGTCATGTCTTCGAAAAATACGAAAAGAAAACAGTTACTATGAGAGAATAAAACATTTGAAAAGCTGTAGCAAAATGTGAAGTTGAACGTGTAAATAATTTTATTTGAAAGAGTAGTGATATCGTATTTTGCTAGTACAAAACTACTGTATCACGTACTATGAAGACCAAACTCAGTACTTATTTTGACGATAATACAATTTCTTTTGATAAATTTGCAATTTCGAAAAATTACTGTACGAGGTTCGTCCCAAAAGTACCCGAACTGACCTAGAGATGGCGGTAGTTGTTTGAAAAATATCACTGTATTAGAGTACATAATCTATAAAGCATATGTTTCAAGTTTGAAGACGCCACGTTGTTTAGTATTTGTTTGGCAGCCATCAATAGTAAACGCTTTCAGTGAATTTGTAAAAATGGAGAAAATTGGTCATCGTTACGTGATACGATACTTTTATTTGAAAGGCCTTAGCCCAACCGATATAAAAGCTGAACTGGATTCTATTCTGGGTGAGTCTGCTCCTTCGTTTACAACAGTGAAATATCGGGTAGCAGAGTTTAAACGAGGCCGTACGAGCTGTCAAGACGAGCACCGCAGTGGTCAACCAAATGAGCTGACGAC
Source organism: Dermolepida albohirtum (assembly GCA_031893035.1). Taxonomy (NCBI): domain Eukaryota; kingdom Metazoa; phylum Arthropoda; class Insecta; order Coleoptera; family Scarabaeidae; genus Dermolepida; species Dermolepida albohirtum. The sequence goes on along the minus strand of JAVIWB010005660.1, from coordinate 565,441 downwards.
TCTAGAAATGGTGATGAAAAACCACAAAACGGCACTGGATTATCGTCGACTGAATGTGCGCGAGCTAGCAGACATAGTAGGCATTTCAAAAAGTGTGCTAAATTGTATATTATCTGAAAATTTTTACATGAGAAAGCTGTGTGCAACATGGGTGCTGCATTTGTTCACACTCGAGCAAAAACAGTGTCGTGAAGATGTTTCATTTGAGTGTTTAGCGAAGTTTCACAGCAACAAAGAAGAACTTTTGCGCCGTTTCATAACCATTTAACCTCCTCGGATTATTTTCTTTTCCTAAATTTGAAAAAATGTTTCAGTTGTCAAAGATTTTCCAACGATGGGGAAGTGTTGTTGGCAGTTAGTGGCTATTTTGAGGAGCAAGATAGTTCTTATTATAAAAAGGATATCAAACTTATTGAACATCGCTGGGAAAAGTGTATAGAGCTGAAAGGAAATTATGTTGTAAAATAAATATATTTCTTTCCAAAATTTTTGTGTTTTCTTTGTTGAGTCGGGTACTTCTGGGACTACCCTCGTATATGCAAGCGTTCATTTTTAGTAAAGTTTTTACAATTTTTAATTTACAAATAAAGTACGGAAGACATAAAATAAAAACAGATTTGAAACTCATGTTTCCTTACCAACATTTACATTTTGTTTCAGAAGCAATTCTGAACATGTGCTCTATGTTTAATAAGAACTGAAAACTTTTATGACTAAATATAAAGAAAAATATTAGTTTGCCTAAAGACATAAACAGCACTAGAATTTCAAGGGATTTCAAGCAAAATCCGCTATTCCCTTTGACAATACTTAGTAAGCTTTTTCCATTCATTTGTTTTTATGGATTGACATTAAGTAAATCTCCCAAAGTAGCTAGAGTTTTATACAAATGCTCACTATAAAACGTTATGGTATTTATGTGAAATGAAATTCATGTAGGATTATTTTCTTGGCTATGGTATTTGAAAATTTTACATATATAACTAGTTACAAACTATATTTATAGAATCGTTTAACACATTAATGAGATAAGCAGAGATATGCAGGAAGACATAGTACGAGGGTCGTTTGGAAAGTGGAACTCCTTTTCAAATAGTACACTAATTAATAATTTGTTACAATACTTTTCACTTTATATTTTAATAATAATATGATTTATTGCCCAATAGAAAAAAATCCCATAAGGGGATAATATAAATACAGTACATGTAGTGCTTATACAAAAAAGAATTAACATAATTATCCAAACTAAAAATAAAATATAATATTTGTACGAGGGTGGGCCCAGAAGTACCCAACCCAACAAAGAAAATACCAAAATTTTGGAAAGAAATATATTTATTTTTCAACACAATCTCCTTTCAGCTCTATACACTTTTCCTAGCGATGTTAAAAAAATTCGACACCCTTTTTATAATAAGAACTCTCTTGCTCCTCAAAATAGCCATTAACTGCCATCACTTCTTCCTCGTTGGAAACAGAAAATAATCCGAGGGGGCTAAATCTGACGAATAGGGTGCATGAGGTAGCAATTCAAACTTAAATTTATTAATTATGCCATGGCAATAATGAATTTGTGAGCTAGTGTATTGTCCTGATGAAACAACACCTTCTTCTTAGACAAATGTGGTCGTTTTTGCTTGATTTCTTCGCTTAAACGTTGCAATAAGTTCGCATAATACTCGCCGTTTATAGTTTTTCCTTTTTTAAGATAGTTAATGAAAATTATTCCACGCGAATCTCAAAAAAAACCGATGCCATGACCATACCTGCAGACGAAACAGTCTTCGCCTTCTTTGGAGCCGGTTCTCCCTTTTGAGACCATTGTTTTGTTTGGTTTTTGTCTCGGGTGTGAAGTGATGGATCCATGTTTCATCTATGGTTATGAAACGGCGCAAAAATTTTGCTTTGTTGCTGTAAAACTTCGTTAAATATTCAATTGAAACATCTTCACGACACTGTTTTTGATCGAGTGTGAGCAAACGCGCCACCCATCTATCACGCAGCTTTCTGATCTCCAAATTTTTAGATAATATGCGATGTACCGCACTTTTTGAAATGCCTACTATGTCTGCTAGCTCGCGCACTTTCAGTCGACGATCATCCAGTACTACTTTGTGGATTTTCGTACGGCCTCCTTTAAACTCTGCTGCCTAATATTTCACTGTTGTAAACGAAGGAGCAGACTCACCCAGGGTAATATCCAGTTCAGCTTTTATATCGGTTGGGCTGAGTTCCTTTAAATAAAAGTATTGTATCATGTAACGATGACCAATTTTCTCCAGTTTCACAAATTCACTGAAAACGGTCACTATTGATTGCCGCCAAACAAATAATAAACAACGTGGCGTCTTCACACTTGAAACGGGGGGGCCGGAAGGGGAACCACCCTCGTATATACATAACAAAAATTATAATTATTTCAATACTAGTAGTAGTCCCAGGACCTGATAGATTGATAAGCTTTTAAACCGTCCACAAGAAAACAAACAACAACGGTCCAAAATGAGTTCCTTGTGGAACCCTAGATGACGGAGAAAATTCAATGTCATTGTGATAAACATAATTTGATCTGTTTGCAAAATATGATATCAAAAACCGAAGAAAAGATGAACTTAAACCAAATGCCGACAGTTTACCAAGTAAAATTCCGGTCTATAGTATCAAAAGCACTACCAAAGTCGGTGTAAATGACATTAAAAATCAAAATCAATATATGTAAATCTTTCACGGATAAATCTACCCTGGCAGGATGAGATGCTTGATGTGGTATTACGGTGAATACAAGAATAGATAACACTCTAGAAAACTTTAATAAAATTTGATAAAATTGCATTTGGTTTATAATTATCTTTTGAAAATGACTAATTCTATCACTCTTTCAACCATCGGAAAAGTTGCACTTTGATTTGTTCAATTAATTTTAAAGATTTACCTGAAGCATATCTTTCATCATATAAAAGAAAGCTAGCGATTAAATCATCTACAATCACTTTTGTAGAAAACCTAGTCAACATATTGATTACCGCTTCTTCAGTCACCGATAGCAATTTAAAGGCTAAACGGTTAGAGTGTTGAGTATGTAGAGCAGAATTCATACTAGGAAGGTGTACGGAAGAGAACTTGGAGGCAAAAGCGTCCACTATACTCGGAGGAGATTCAAGGAAGGCTTCATTATAGAATAAGGTTTGGAGTATGGGTATTTCCGATAGATCTTGAGTTGCTATACCGTTTCCTAAGAATCAACAATTTTAGTCTCCTCCCTTCTTGTTCCATGGTTTTTCTAAGTCAACCAAAGCCTTTTCTACGATGCTGATTACTTTCTCGAGGCCAATTCTTCCAACAATGAGTAACTATAGCAATATTTCTTCGCATTTGCCTATTCTTTTACAACTAAAGACTGCTACAATCGAATAACCAAAGCAAACTAGTTTAAAATAACCAAACAAAACACGAACTTTTTCTTGATATTTTTTTTGATAATTTACTTACGACAGAGTAAACATTTGTATATAATTTTGTTTAGAAATACCTATTTTTTTGAGTGTTGTTTTCTATAATATAGTTACTTAATAGTAAATATTTTCTGTAATATAGTTAATTAAAATAATTATAGTTCTACTAGCGAATCCTCTGAAAAACTTTAAAATATTTTGTATTAATATTACCTGACATTCTATGCATTTGCAATTGTCTGTTTGCGCGCAGGTCAGTCCTAGAATAGAGGCGGCTTCTTCGTAAAGATCTATACTACTTCTTCTGCTACTTTTACTTTGGGTGTCTGTTTGCGCGCTGCTGTTTCCACATTTACCGCTTACTTCCTGTTGGCTTACTTTGTTGTTGTCTTGTGGAACAGTCTTTTTCGTTTTGTTGTGGATGAAGAACTGGAATGAAGAATGAAAATAATTTTTGGAGGTAACTAGCTGTTAAATTGCAAATTTACTAGATGTAAATGGTTAGTTAAGATTTAGTTGAATACACTTAATCTGCGAGGGTGGACCATTAACAGAGTCTGACGAAGGAGTTGCTTTTCAACTTCAATCTATAAAACTGAACTAAGAGAATTTGGGTTCATTCCTATCACATTGATGTTGATATTTTAATAGAAAGTGAACTGTTTTTACACTTACAATTATTTTATTTGTTTGCATTTACTTTTCATGTTTTTGTATAATAGGGAAATCCTGTTGGACAATAAAGATTTATTATTGTTATTATTATTATTGTGTAGCAAAATTTAAACACTGTCTTGAATGTAGTTTAAAGTTGGTTTTAAGTATATTAAAAATATAGCAATTATTAAGGAATAAATAAGTAGATAAACAGTTGATTGTTGAGGTTGTTATTTTGTAAAATTCCATTACACTAATAAAACATTAAGTAAAGCATTTTATCTAAAGTCAGATTATATTATATATTTACTGCGACTAGTTTTGTCTATTTGGACAGTATCGAGCAAGTACAATACAGGTTACAATCGCCTTTATGTAGGAAAACGAAAAATAATAATAAAATGCGATTACTAGAAAGGGGCTGAGATTATTTATCGTTAACAGACTTCGAAATATCTTTAAATATAAACAATAGGAAAACATTAAGAACTTATGAAATTATGAGGTCACAATTAGAGTAAGTGATTAAAACAAACATAGTGAGTGCTAATAATTAAGATAAATTTAAAAGGGGTCAATTGTTTAAATCAAATTGATCATTGAGAAGGACAACAGAATTGAGTAGATTACACCTATTAACCTCGATGCGTTTCAAAAAATCTAGTTTCCGACTTTTGTTACGTATGTGAGAGATTTCCGGCTTAAAATCTGTATATTATGGTTCGTTTCTATTAGATAATTGCCGAAGTTAGAATCACTTCTTTGGTATGTTAGACTATACGAGGGTGGTCCCAGAAGTACCCGACCCAACAAAGAAAACACAAAAATTTTGGAAAGGAATATATTTATTTTTTAATATAATCTCCTTTCTGCTCTATATACCTTTCCCAGCGATGTTCACTAAGTTCGACACTCTTTTTATAATAAGAACTGTCTTGCTCCTCAAAATAGCCATGAACTTCCGACATCACTTCTTCATCGTTGGAAAATCTTTGACCGTTGAGCCATTTTTTCAAGTTTGGGAACAGAAAATAATCCGAGGGGGCTAAATTTGGCAAATAGGGTACATGAGGTAGCAATTTAAACTTTAATTCATTAATTTTGGCCATTGCAATAACGGATTTGTGAGCTGGTGCATTGTCTTGATGCAATTTTTTCTTAGCCAAATGCGGCCGTTCTTGCTTGATTTCTTCGCTCAAACGTTGCAATAAGTTCGCATAACGCTCGCCTTTGATAGTTTTTCCTTTTTTAAGATAGTTAATGAAAATTATTTCACGTGCATCCCATAAAAGCGATGCCATGACCTTGCCTGCAGACGAAACGATCTTCGTCTTCTTTGGAGCCGGTTCTTCCTTTTGAGTCCATTGTTTTGATTGTTCTTTTGTCTCGGGCGTGAAGTGATGGACCCATGTTTCATCCATGGTTATGAAGCGGCGCAAAAATTCTGCTTTGTTGGTGTGTAACTTCGCTAAACATTCAATCGCAACATCTTCACGATACTGTTTTTGCTCGAGTGTGAGCAAACGCGGCACCCGCCTTGCACACAGCTTTCTCATTTCCAAATTTTCAGATATGTGATGTACCGCACTTTTTGAAATGCCTACTATGCCTGCCAGCTCGCGCATTTTCAGTCGACGATCATCCAGTACCGCTTTGTGGATTTTCTTCACAATTTCTGGAATGGTTACCTCATTTGGTCGACCACTGCGATGCTCGTTTTAACAGTTCGTATGGCCTTGTTTTAACTCTGCTGCCCAATATTTCACTGTTGTAAACGAAGGAGCAGACTCGCCCAGAGTAGAATCCAGTTCAGCTTTTATATCGGTTGGGCTGAGGCCTTTCAAAAAATTTTGTATCACGCAGCGATGACCAATTTTCTCCATTTTTACAAATTCACTGAAAACGTTCACTATTGATGGTTGTCAAACAAATACTAAACAACGTAGCGTCTTCAAACTTGAAAGATATGCTTTATAGACTGTGTAATTTCTAATACAGTGATATTTTTCAAAAAACTACTGCCATCTCTAGGTCAGGCCGGGTACTTATGGGACTACCCTTGTATACTATAACGATATTTAACATTCAATTTCGAAGACAATTTTCAACTTTCTCTGAAAATCTCAATTGCGAATTCATCTAAAAATTTTCTTTCGACTTTCATCATATATATATATATATATATATATATATATATATATATATATATAGAATATTATCTCAACATTAGATCATCGTCATCAATAAAATATTGATGACGATGACATCTTAATTTCCAAGACCATTCGCACAACAATGTAACGTTTAAAGTAAATAAGTGGCTAATTTAGGACTTCCTTATCTGCGACACAACATCGCTAATCTAATATATACTGCCGAGCAGTATTACGTTGCGCCGTCAGTAAATATTGGCGTAAAGAATTAAGATCTTACGAGAACAGTGGAAATAGTGTTTGCTCATTTTATTCAATATTGCAAAATACAATGTAAGCGGCGTTTCACAAAATTTAGTGCGCGACCGCGCACGGGCCATATAAAATCCATACCGATGCGAGAGAGGTGCTAATTGAAGAGAATGAGTGACGAAGAAAAACAACGCGAACGCGCTCCTTTCGATAAAATATTGGAAATTGTGGGAAACGATGGTCGTTATCAAAAGAGGTTTAATATTCTGTTTGGATATTTTTTGCTTTTGGCAGTAACAATGCCCAGTTTGAATATTATCATGGCCCTGGCAGTGCCTGATCATTGGTGTCACGTTCCAGGCAGGGAAAATACAAATTTTACTAGAGAAGAATGGAAAGCCATAACACTTCCTAAGTAAGTATCTTATATCTGAGTCTTAGCAAATGCAGAGTGGTCACCTATTTCCTCCTATATTTAATTATCGGATAAACTGTTTTAGTTAGTCAAATTGAACTTATAGATTTAGAAATTCTTTTCGACTAACATTTAAAGCTTTTCAAAACGTATTCACTTCATATCTAAACCTGCTTTGCGTTTTCTTAGTTATATCATCCGTTCTTGCTCTAAAACAATGTACGAAATTGCTGTAAACATTGCCTCTCTTGCTGTCCTATAAAACTAAATAGAAATATACATTTACCATCTCATTTATAGATTTAAATTTAGAATACATGTTTACTTACAATTAAAAATTCGTTCAAATTGCGGTAACTTTCAATATTATTCGGAACTGTGAAAATCATAAATTAAACTTATTGCTGAAGAAGCGAAATTGGGTTGCACGCCATACAGTGGGGCCAAACACACGAATTCTTGGCCATAATTCTTTCCACGTACTATTTACAGTTTTTCAACGTAATTGATCAAAAATCACATTACTACCTTCACATTCTTGCTCAACGAATCGTGGAAGGACAAGTCATGGGTTCTCCACCCATGTATTGTCAGTTAAGAGGTTTCTAGCCAAGTACAGTATTCGAGTGTTAGACCATCCGGCTTATTCGCCGGATCTTGCGCCGTGCGACTTCTATTTGTTTCCTAAAGTGAAATCTGAATTAAAGGGAACAAAATTTGAGTTCGTTGAAGCTGTGAAAGAGAATGTGGCACACGTCCTGACAGAAGAAGACTTCCAGCACTGTTTCGAACAATAGAAGATTCGCATGGAGCGTTGTAGGGATAGACGGATGTATATTGAAGGTGATAATAAGTAAATACGTATGAAACAATAAAAAAAAAAGTTTTACGGCGTCAGTCTCGTTATTTAATAGCCACACCTCGTATATAGAAATGACCTCGTGAATACTGCAAGTTCAAGCATTCTTTAAATCTTCGCCCCACCTATTTCCTTAAAAGCCTGATCTTTCAAAAACACATTCCTAAAGCCTATACAGCCCATTCTCGTTGATCGACATATTATCATACTACACCCCCTTATAGGTAATATTCTCTCATTTATCGCATTTGCGATGTACAACAAGCCCTGTCCAGGGATACACATACGAAAGTAGATCTACGGATCGTTCGACACCAACCTTTTTACTAATTTTTATATATTTTACTTCTATAACTTTATTAAATATTATATTACAGTTTTTGCATCAACAATTTTTTTTAACACATTGTTCATCATATTAATTATAAATCTATCAAAAACTTTAAAAATCTTTTTATTGAATTTAGTTAAATAAAATTTTAAGGACAACTTTTTTATTTTCCTTTTAACTAATACAAATATTCTTTTCATTATAGCGTTAAAAATAATTGGGTCCCATAACATGGTGTAATTTTTCCCACACAGCGTATCAATTACACGTCAACGTGAGATTCTTTTCTTTCAACTCCATAGCATTAATTGAAATTTAGATATGTAGTAGAAAAAGGGTGTTACATAAAATCGTTTTTTCCGTTCTGAAACTAACAAAAATTTCGTACGCGTAAGACTCTAATCAATTGATTTTAATTTTTCAATAAAGGGGCATTTGAAACAAAAGAATCAATGAAAAAATGTCGAAATTATATGATTCTTGACTATTGCAAAAAAATCTGCGTAGTCACAAGTTTCCCTGTCGTATATTCTGGTATATTATATCATATTTGCGAAACTATTTTTTGCAATCTTCTTTATTTTTTCTTACCACTACCCAAAAATCCTCAATGGAATTGAATTGCATGTTTGTAATCGCTTCGGTGCGTTGTACATTCATCTCTTTGCTCCGAAAAGGATACATTCTGCAAGTTTCCTTTTTTAGTGTTTTTTCGTATAATGTCATCGCATACAGTGCTCTCCAAAAGTTTCACGAGAATGCTATTCTTTGTAATTTACTCTAACCCAATATTTATTTCACTTATAATTTCAGGATTAAATTACAACCGTCAATTATTTTTAAGAAAGAAAGATTTTTGTTTTCAATATATTACCATCTTTTAGTTTTCAGAGAAAACAATTCAAAAGGAATATATACATACAGCAGCTGCAAGATGTATGAACCTTTCAATAAAACAAGCATAGTGGGTTAGTCTTTTGAAAATCTATTTTTCGCGGATTAAAAATCATTATTTTTTTTCTTACAGGTTGTCGATTTGGTTGGGAATATGATCAGACCTGGTATATTAGAACAGTGGTGACCCAAGAAGACTGGGTGTGTGACAAAGAGTTACACGTAATGAATACCTTCGTCTTCACCAAAATTGGAGATTTTTTGGGGACATTTATGTTTGGTCAGATAGCCGATTTGTAAGTTGTAGCTTGTGTAATTTTAGTTAGATTGTTATGTGATTGAATGAATCAAATTTTGTTTTGGTTCAAGGAAAAGCCAGATTAATTGGGTGTATATTAATTTTAAATTTCCCAATACAAATTTTGATCAAAGTTATTGATATTAATATTTTTAAATGTATGACTGTACCTATATGCATGTGTGTTTGGAAATCATACTATTTTTGCTTTAGTTTTCATTGGTCTGTGGTTCGAATATTTCTAGCATTGCTTGGATGATTTATCATTTAGTGAATAGAGGCCATAATACCAGCGTATTAAGTAATACTTTATATATGTTATACTGAAATAATTATTGTTTTATATTTTAAAGTAATTTTAAAATCAAAATTTTTCGAATAGTTTTCAAAATGGAATACAAATATAATGTACGGTGGGAGCGTTTTTATATTCGCGGAATGAGCGGGTTGTAGAGGGGTGAGTAGGCGCATTGGAGGCGTGGCCTGTGCAGCGACTCATGATTAGTATAAATACGAAGTTTCATTGTTATTAGACAGTTAGTCTTTGAGCTATCGTCAACCAAGTAACATAATCAGGAGTGAAAAGTGAAATATGGAAAAAATCGAATATCGTGCCGTTATAAAGTTCCTTACCAGGCAAGGAAAATCAGTCGCGACCATAATGAATGAGATGTCATTGGTTTACGGTGACTCTTGTCCAGGAAAAACCATGGTGTACAAGTGGCATAGTTTATTTAAACAAGGAAGGGAATCCCTTGAAGACGACCCGAGGCCGGGCAGGAGCATTGAGGTGACCACGTGAGCACTTATCCAAAAAGTTGAACAAATTGTACTCGAAGATGCTCGACTAAAGAAGAAACAACTCGCAGAAATGGTTGGAGTATCCGATACAACAATTTTTAAAATCCTACACGATCATCTCGGCATGTCTAAGGTCAGCGCAAGATGGGTGCCGAGAATGCTCACGCCGCCGCAAAAACAACAGCGCGTAGAGTGTTCGCGTGCATTTTTGGATCTCTGTAATGAAGACAAGGATGGTGTATTGAGTGGAATTGTTACTGGAGACGAAACTTGGGTTCATCATTATGAACCTGAGTCCAAACAAGACTCCATGCAGTGGCATAAAAAGGGCACAGCACCTCCCAAGAAATTTAAAGTGTCACAATCAGCTGGGAAACTCATGGCAACGGTATTTTGGGACTCGGAAGGAATATTGTTGATTGATTATAAAGATAATGGTGTTTCTATAACCGGAGAATATTACGCTTCAATATTAGAGCGACTAAAAGAAGCCATTAAAGAGAAAAGACGGGGAAAATTGACAAAAGGTGTTCTGCTTTTGCACGACAACGCGCCCGTCCACAAGAGCCGCGTTGCGTTAGCTGCCCTGCATAAGGTGGGCTTCGAAATTGTGAATTACCCAACCTACAGCCCAGACCTGGCCCCGATTGATTATTACCTGTTGGTTTTTTTATTTCCACCCTTTGTCCCCCATTCCGCGAATATAAAAATGCTCCCTCGTATGTATTTATGTTTCGATTGTTCAAAATTTAATACTGTTTTATAAACTTATAATGTGACGTAGTGTTTAAGAATTTTTTTACATCAAACAATATATAATTATGTTTAGAAAAGTTAATTAAATAAATACCCAGGGAGATTAATGTTAAAGGTACAAGTCAAAATTACACCAACATTTATAACTAAAGAAAATATTTTGTACGCTCCACAAAAAATTATGTACCTTTGTATATTTCTCAACATTAATCTTCGAAAACACTAAGCATTTATCCCAGCGTTCCACTAGTTTGAACATCCCTTCCTTGTACTGTTGCTTGCCAAGTTGGGTAAGGTAGTCCACAATGGTATCTTGTAATTCCTCTTGGTTCGTAAAGCTTTTCCCCTGTCAAAAAGGTCTTTAAAGGTTCTTTTAAATGAAAATTCTAGGGTCTAAATTTAAACTATATAGTTGCTGTGCCAACCACAGTTTGGTTTGATTTGATATGCGGGGTCTTGCGCCATCGCGTAAAAGTTGAACTCCTTCGCGTAATGGTCTTCCTCTTTCTTTTCTAATGGCTATGTACAAGTTCTGAGGAATTTCACAGTATCGAGAGATTTTTTTTTCTTCACCAACTTGAGTAGACTCTCTTAAGGATATCGTTTTTCTGCTTGTAGAAAGAGAGTTTTTGCATTTGTCTGGACATAGATATAATATGTGGATCATGGTTTCCTCTCCAACTTTGCGGAATCTATATGTGGTTTCTTTTGCCAGATTCGTATTGTTCATATATTTATTGAGCTTTTGCATTGTTGATAGGCACATTATCTTCCCAACAAACTCTATTTCTACTCAGAAAGGTTCTTTGTATTTAGGTGATCTAACCTTAAAGAACCATTTTGCTTTCATAGTATCCTTCATTGTTAATGGTAGCAGCTAGAGAAGTTCATGCAGTGGTAGGTCTTCACTATTCCGGGAAACTGGAGGAGTTAGACGTTTTCATATCGTAGACTGTTGTTTCGTCTCCGAAACGAACTCATAATTTTTTTCATCTCTGGTAACGAGGCTTTCCATAAAATAATTCCGCTCCTGCTAGTATTGGGTAAGACGTTGAAGAAATGTACTCATGTGATAGGAATTTTGTTGATCTGAGAGCATTTTCAGCATCCAGCGAGGCCAAATTTTACGAAAGTTTAGGTCTAATATGATTTTATAGATACAATCCTTAGAAATGCTAGTAATTTTATAGTCGTGAGATCAGTCTTGTATCATTATTCATCTTGTCATCTTTTTTAATTTTTGTACCAAGCGCTGACTTCTTTTAGGTTTATAACGTTCGAGTGATACGCGCTCTGATTAATTCGTTCTGCAGAAACTTGATAAATACGAACCTCACACTTGGAATATTCTGCAATTACACACGCCTTCTTCGTTTCTCGTAAGATAAATTATCCATAACTCAACACAGAGCTTCAGACCCTACTATTACCCGCATGAACGTTTAGTTGTTCATATGGCGTCGAATTTCTATAGCATTCACCTGTACGGTTAATATCGGACACCTATGAATACCTGTTTCGACAACTAAGTTGTCATCATCATTTTTAATATTACTTAGCTAAATATAGTTTCAAATTTAAGATTTAGACCTATGTATATGTAGACTTACTATGAGTTTTACATATTTACTTTCAGAATTGGAAGGCGACCAGCTTTCTTTATAACAGTAGTCATCTTGTTCTTGGGGCGGATTATGTCTATATTTACTTCTGCTTACATTTGGGTATTTGCCTTTGCGGCGATGTTAGGAAATTTAGCCACGCCATCTGTTTTCCAATCACCGTTGGCTATTGCACTGGAAATATCCAAAACCGAGAATAGAGCGTCCGCACAGCTATCACAGTCTTTGGGCGCTACCACCGCACTGTGTTTATTACCGATCGTATTCTGGATTGTTGGAGATTGGATAACATTCATGCTAATAACGAGTATACCATGCGGTCTTTATTTATTCACGTACAAGTAACGATTTTAATTCAGGAATTTAAAGATTTTAAATTTAATTTTGGAAAATTTTGCAGGTGGATTGTCGAATCTCCAAGATGGCTGGCCAGCAAAAATAAGACCAAGAAATGCGTGAAGGAACTCAGTAAAATAGCCAAAGTCAACAAGAAGATTGTCACTGACGAAGTAACGTTTATTTTAGAGAAAAATGAAAACATCGAAGAGACTACGTACGGATTCATGAGCTTGTTTGCAAATTGGGCTTTGGTAAAGAAAACAGTTTCAATAATGATGATCTTGTAAGATTTTCTCAAACTTCTTATTACGTAATGATATAATTAATATCTTTCAGCATTATCATAAACACTCTGTATTTTTCGCTGATCATAAATGTGAATAATTTAGAGGGGAATCCGTTTTTAAATTTCTTCTTCCAAGGACTGGCTGAGCTTCCAGCGGGAATATTGGGAAGATATTTTTGCGATAAAATGGGCAGACGATGGTCACATCGTTACGGATTTGTTGCAGCGTCTCTATGCAGTATTTCCATGGTTTTTATGATCAACAGTAAGAATTGACGAATTCTTTTCTTGTTTAATATGTCGATCGTTTTGATCTAATTATAATCTTTATTCTTTTTTATTAAGAATTTCGACCGGTGGTCTAATATAACATTTAATTTATATTAACGACGATTTGGAGAAGGGATCCCCCCTTTTTCAAGTTATTTATTTTCTTCAAACTGCAATATCTTTTACAGTTATATTTCCAATTGGGAATAATTGTTTTATATATAAATATATGTATATATACGAGGATAGTTTGACAAGTAGTGAGATGACACATAGGTGGCCCTCTAATTGAAAAAAAAAATGCACTATAATTTAGGTTGCCTTTTTATGATTACATTCCGATATTTAGATGAATCGGTTGATTAGTTTATTTTTGACAGCTGATTGAAAAAAATAAGCAACACGTCGTTTTGTCAAAATGGAAAAAGCAGAGTATCGTGCGGTGATTAAATACTTGGTAATTAAGGGTATGAAAGCTACCGAAATAAACGATGAGTTACGGGAAACATTAGGTGAATCTGCTCCATCATTCGCCACAACAAGTAGATGGGTAAATGAATTTAAACGTGGTAGAATAAGCTGTGTTGATGAAGCGCGCTCCGGAGCACCCAAAATCGTGACTTCTAAGGAAATGATTATAAAAATCCATAATATTATTACGCAAGATCGACGACTCAAAGTGAGAGAGATAGCAGACATGGTAAGCATTTCAAGAGAATGCGTACACCACATTTTAACGAAAGAATTGGGCCTTTCCAAGCTTTCGGCAAGATGGGTGCCGCGATTGCTTACGACTGATCAAAAGTTCACTTGTTTGCGCATTTTCAATGAGCGTTTGGACTTTTATAAGCGGAATCCGGTTGATTTTTGTAGGCGATTTGTTACTTGCGATGAAACTTGGATACAATACAGTACACCCGAAACTAAACAACAGTCGAAACAATGGTTAGAACGTGGTTCTGCACCTCCAAAAGAAAACGAAAACCACTGATGGCATCAATTTTTTGGGATTCAAAGGGCATTTTGCTCATTGATTTCCTTCAGAAAGGTGCCACAATAAACGGACAATATTATGCAGAACTTCTACAAAAATTAAATGTTGAGATTTGTGCTAAATGGCCAGGAATGGCAAAGAAAAAGATTCTGTTTCACCACGACAACGCTCCCTCGCATGTCAGCACAGTTGCGATGTCCAAAATTCACGAGTTGCATTTCCAATTAGTAGCGTATGCGCCTTATTCGCCGGACCTAGCCCCTTCCGACTTCCACCTTTTTCCAAAATTGAAAACGGCACTAGGTGGAAAGAAATTTTCGTCTAACGACGAGCTTATCATCTTCGTAACTGAGTATTTTGCAAGCTTTCCGGAATCGCATTTTAGAGTTGGCATAAGGGCATTGGAGAACCGTTGGAATAAATGTATTGCTCTTTTAGGAGAATATATTGAAAAATAAAAATTATTTTGTATTTAAAGAATTTGTTTTTCTTTTCCATTCTCACTACTTGTCAAACTACCCTCGGATATACATGTACATATGTATGGAAGGTTTAACGACCGTACTAATGCTAATAAACAAGGAACACAGACCGAATTACCTACTAGTTTCTTCTTTATTGTATATATATATATATATATATATATATATATATATATATATACTTGTAATTACTTACATTTGCTAAAAGTATATTTTTTGTTTAATATTTTAAACTTTACAAGCACACAAGCATTTTTAAATTAATTTTTTTGATACCAAAAGACATTAATTTTAAATGTTTTTAGTTGGTGCTTTCTGAAAGCAACATCAGAAAGATTCAACATATAAAAATATAAATACTTAAGTGATATAAAATAAATTGCATATATTTAATAGAAAAGGTTATGAAATCGAATGTGAAAAAGCAATAATATTTTATGCAAATTTTATAGTCAAAATTTACAACCATTTGACCGGTCATGGTACGTTTAGCGCTAAATCTGTGTCGACGTGTCGACATGTCTTTAGGTAAGCCATACGAATTGACCACATAAGGTTAATAGAACTTCTTTCCACAATAATTTTCGTATACTGTACGCTGTGAAAAATCTTATGAGCTAATTTTAGGACGCCAACTAGCTAGTATTTCGGAGAATAAAGTAAGATTCTCTGTACTAGATGGTCTTAAAAGGTGCCACAGTATTGAATTCCTTAGAACACCTTCCCTAATATTGAAACGAAGGTTAAAGAATACTTAATCACTGAAGGTTGATATATAACCTCTTTCCACATTAATTTTCGTTTTCTGTATTTGTATTTCGATAACTAAATTGTCATCATCAGTAGATAATTAATCGTACTGTCGCACCTGGAAGCACGGCAAAATCCGCACGAAAACAAAGTCCGTACTAGATTTACACCGTCGAAAGCCAAACGCACATGAATTTTGGTAGTCAAAAATGTTCAAATACAACAGTTCCAGCCTTTAATTACTAATCCCTACCTACACGTATAGTTAGTTCACACTAGTGGTACATAAGAAGTATTGTATAATATATGTGCCACTTATTGGGCACTTAACAACAATAAAAGAAAACAAAGAAAATAATAACAATAAATCACATAAGTAAATAATGTTCAGTGTACTACTGAAATAACAATTACATTAAATATTGGACTTTATGGGGTAAAATTAACTGTGGTCTATGGAAAACAAAAAGATTATGTGAAGGTAAAAAACTATTGTGTTTAGATAACGGTTTATTAATTAATTATCAGTCAGTAAAATAAACAAATACAGTTAACCGTTCAACAAGCACTTAATTAAGTTAGAGTTAATAAATAAATATGAATATGATCTATTTCTCATAGATATTTAATTTATTAAATTGAACCAAACAAATTTATGAAGGTAACTTTTGCATCTGGGCGATTACTAGCAAATAAGTTAGAGGTACCAACTACAGTAGATTTACCAAATTTTAATAATACTTAAACAAGGTACAGTATATCAACAAGCTCTTTAATTACTTTACGGCTGTGGGTGCGCCAACTTTAGTTATCGATGCTATCTAACGAGTCAATAACTAATTAAAGCAATTAAATCGACGAACTGGTTTTAACTAGTTAGTTAAAGCCATTTATAGTTCTAGTTAACAGAAGGTGTTCATATATTTGTATAAATACCTTCTGTTAACTAGTTTGACCTTAAATTTAAACTAGGTTTCAAATGGTAATTTTAATGGAGCCTGTGGTTGATTTACTTGATCACTGAAGGTTGATATATAACTCCTTTACACATTAATTTTCGTATTCTGTATACGTACCAGAATGTACATTCAGTGTACATTCTGGTTTTCAACGGTACGGATAGCGTACGTAGTTTGTTTTCGTACGGGTAATTTTTGCCGTAGTTTACCAGGTGCGACGCGTTTTAATTATCTGCTGATGATGACAACTTAGTTGTCGAAATACGTATACAGAATACGAAAATTAATATGGCAAATGCTTATATATCAACCTTCAGTGATCTAGGGTTCAAATGTCACCAATCACAATCTAAACGCTCTTAAATGATCCCGTAACTAAACTGACCGGTAGTATACAAACTAAACAGTTAATTCCATAGTCTTATGAATCAAATACAATTAACAATAAACTATGTAAATAATAATAATTACGAACGTCTTTGATCCCAGGTTTCATTTCAATTCCTCGGTGTGTCAGGTGAAAAGCAAGATACCAAATAGTTTCGTTAAAACTTACGACTGCAGACTAAGATCTGTCTTCTTAATCAGATTAACACAGGATCTGCATACACATACTAACCTACTCCGTTCGATAATTAATAAGCTAGCAAAGGTGCGGAAGGAAAGAACCTTCGCGGTTGGTTTTGAGGGTTTATTAATGGAATTAAGAACGTCTTTTTAGTAATACGCCAATATTAATCCAACTTGAACCTTAAAACCACGTGTCCAGGTTTATCAACTTATCTGATCAGTTTCGTTATAAGTTGATAAATATATATTAAATAATTAATCAACCGGCATAGTGTTTTCCAACGTAATCGTTGCAAGTCTGTAGTAACTAATTCCACATATGTAGAATTAATATTCACTGTTGAATTGTCAATGGTATGAACGACTTCTTTACGGAAAACCTTTAATCAATAATAGAAGACGAATATACCACCACCATTGTTTTTAAACAGCTCAATTTGTGCTGTGGTCAGGAAAAACAAAACGCAGAAAGGAGCAAAATATCGACTAATTATTATGGTAATTAATTGCAAAACATAGTATAATAATATCATTCAAATCTATTAATTGAAATGAAAATTAAAGCATGAGAGGGAGATCTATAGCTCATGGATAGTATGTCGATTATAAACTTAAGGTACCAGAGGGAGATAAGACTAACAAAGAAACAAAGGTTCGAATAATTATTCCCAAAATTTCTCAATTTCACAATGTACAGCGGTGACTTCAAAATAGGAACACAAGTAACAATTATTCATGTAACAAATGATAAATACAAAAATAGCTTGTCTCAATTGTTTCGAGGTGACAAACAAGTGATATCTCGGATTGTCTTCCTTAAGTTAACTTTCCTAATTAATCTATTAATTATTTCCGAATCAAAACCATTGTATCTCACAATGTTCTTAATAAGATTCAATTCTCTTTGTATCTCACTTATATTAATGGAAAATAAAGCAAACAATTGATAACAAAATTAAAAGAAGCAATCTTTTATTGCATGCTATGATTTGAATCCACCGTGTTAAATCTATTAACGTTTGGAGCTAATCTGTCCTAGTTTTACCGCAGCTCCCGGGGTGACACTGTGATTATCTACCGATGATGTCAACTTAGTTGCCGAACAACATATGTAGAATATGAACGTTGATGTGGCGGCCATAACTTCCATATTTTTCGTCCGATCGCCACAAACTTTTCACCAAATGAAAGTACTCTTCGCAGGGATTGAAATGAGTATAAGTTCGTCGCTGTAGAGCGAACCGTTTGGCCGCAGTGGCAGTTTGAACTTTCGCAAAAATTCTCGAGATTTGACCGGTTTTCCTGTCATATCTCGAGAACGCGGCCTCGTAGCAGATTTCGGTGTGAAGCAATCGATTCCGGACGTCAATACTCATTCTGCAGTGTCCGAGCGGTCGCCGAGAGGCCCTTAGTTGCCGAACAACATATGTAGAATATGAACGTTGATGTCGTAAGAGGTTTTATTTACCTTTTTACAGTTTTACCACGGTTCCAGGTGTGACGCTGTGATTATCTACTGTTGATAACTACTTGGTTGTCGAACTACATATACAGAATATGAACATGATGTGGTAGAGGTTTTATTTACCTTTTTTTGATTATTGCGGTAGGTAAATGTATCGGTACCAACTTACAGTAAAAATGTCTTCCGTACCAAGAGAATGTAAACAATCTCTGATATAATTTCGTTCTCGTACTATTGTACTTTTAGGTTTCGCCCTGTATCTCATGCTCTTCCATCGCTAGCGGGTGTCATAAATTTAGTTTTTGTCTCGTTCATTAAAAACCCTCTAATTTACACTTAATTCCAGGTGGAGATTTCGCATTGCTATCTTCGATAGTGGCCGTATTCCTAAAACTATTTATCACGTTCGCCTTTTACGCTATCAATCTGCATATGATGGAAACGTTCCCCACGTGCATACGCCAAACTGGAAACGGATTTTGCGTCATGACTGCCAGTGCCGTTGGCACAATTTCACCGTACGTCGTTTATTTGGTAATAAACTTTTTGCGGATTAATTTTATCGAAATAAATTACGCGTCGTCTTTTGTTTACAGGGAACCGCGGTAAATTTAAGATACCCGTACATGATAATAAGCGGACTCGCAATTTTAGGAGTGATATGTGGTTCGTTCTTATCGGAAACTTTGAATAAAGCGTTACCTGAAACATTGGAGGACGCCAAAGAACAGAAAAAATGAATAATCCTTCCAAATATTGAAGATGTGGTTGACGATATAGTACATTGTTGTATTTATTTGTTATGTATTGTAAATGACTATCACATGAATGTAAATATATATGACGTCATAACTCAAAAAGTGGTGACATTATTTACATGTAAAATATATATTAAATTCAATGACACTAGAATAATTACTTCACCCGTTTCTGCGTCATTTTGAAATATTTAAAGTTTTGGAATTACTTAATTTATTCCATAATGAGTTTCCATACTGTATATGTAAGCCTCTTTAATTCATTGCGGAATCTTATTCACATCAAAAAAATAACACGTTTCAATAGTTGCTCTTTCTATAGCCTACAACAAATAGAAACTTGTCAGGTCGTGAAAAGAAAAACACAAAATAAATATGCTAGAGCATTGAAACAAACTACCTGCGAAAGCTTTTTAAAATTTTCACCCTCGTTGTCGGCTACTTCGTTGTGATTTTCCAGTCGAAGCCTCCCAATGCACCAAGGAACGTTCGGCATTTTCTCCTCCCTTAACTGAGAGTTGTATCGGTCGACCTTCGTCGTTTGCTTGTTCTGTGTTACAATCACTTTTCCTAATGGATCGGGCGTTTGTTAAGAAGCTCGTTCTCAGATTTCCCCGATGTGAGCGGCAAGGTTAGATTGTTGACTTTTGATGTGTTTGAAATTGACATCGTAAATATCTTTTTGTTCTCGACATTTAACACAGGAAACTGATTGAGGGAATTGTTAATTGAGTTTGGATTAGATGATTTAAACTCTACCACGAAATAGATTTTGAAATTAACGTTTAAAGAACGATTATAACAGAAATTTATTTGGTGGAGTTATTTACACTTGAGAATTTATTTCACTCTGTTCTTATTTGGGTTTTACATTTTAAAATAAAAAATTGTTTCGTTTGCATTTGCCAAGTTGATACAAATTACTAAGTTTAGCCTAAACTCTACAATACTAACTGTCTGGAGTAAAATATGATCCTGCGTATTTCATAATTTCATTCTTTTGATATCAATAATCCAGAAAAACAAAGCCGATCGTACATAAAATTATTTTCTACCCTATCTTGACATACGGGAGTGAAAGCTGGGTTTTAACAAAAGCTACAAAAATAACACGACAATTAGTGGTAATGAATTATTTGCGGGGAGTAATAAGGATCACCAGAAGGGATAAAATCCGAAGTGAGGTTATCTGAGCAGATCTAGAGGTGAAATACTTAGAAGGAATAATAGAAAGAAATCAATAAGATGGTTTGGACACCTAATGCGAATACCAGACAAACTGCAAGCAAAAATTATATGCCAAGCACATTCCATAAGAAAACGCACTAAAGGAACACCAAAGGAAACCTGGGAGAATGCTGTTGCAGATGATCTGAAACAACGTGGACTAGGCTGGTAAGGAGCGAAGAAGAAAGCGAGAAACGAACGAGCATGGGCTACGTTTTATTTGTACATAAAATGAATGAGTTGTACATTAACTGAAACGTAATACCTTAACACCTTACGGTACTAAAAAGGTGCTTGTTTATATATAATATCAAGAGTATATTGCATCCTTTTGAGTTCATCCGTTTAATTTTTGCTCCTTATAGTTAGGCATTAGTTCCAAATCTTTTCCACTTACTTGCGGACATTTCATTTTCAATAGCCCGCAATTAAACAGTTGTCATGACTCAACCTGTAACTACTTGACAGATACGCCATTAATAAAAATGGAGCGACATACGCTTCAACAATGCATCGAAATTATTAAAATTCGCTACAAAAATGGTGAATATTTCGCGTCGTGAAGCACTTTCTGGGCCAGCAATTATGAAACTGGTGAAAAAATTTGAGCTGTTGGGACAAGTTAGTGACATGAAGAATCGAACTCGTGCACATCCCTCAAGAACAACTGAGAATATTGCTGTTGTAGCCCATAGTGTTGAGGAAAGCTCAGGTTTGTCCATTTTTCGTCGATCTTTGGAATTGGCCATTCCGCAAACGACATTACACCGTATTTTGCGTAAAGACTACCGACCATCAACAACGTTGTGTCTTTGCTGATTGGGTCCTTGAAATGCATCAAACTGATCCGGAATTTCATCAAAATCATCTTGACTGATGGGACCCATTTTCAGATCGGAGGCTTCGTTAACAAGCAGAATTGTAAGTAAGTATATCTACTTGAATTAATTAAAATGAATCTAATTTTTTAAATTTTATTCATAATTATTTTTAGCGCTGTCAAACGTGGTGGTATATGTCTGATGGCCTAACTGGTAAGGCAAACATTTAGCAAACAGAAGACAAAGGTTTGAGACCTGCTTCAGCGCAGTAATCAACGATGACAGCGGAAAATACTAATTTTCATTAATTGTTCATTGTAAAGCACTTAATTATATATTTATATATAATTATTTATATTTGGATACATTTTTAGAAATTAGCTAGCTCTTCATTATTATTTATTATTAAAAATTTTGAAACGTTATTCGAAAATAAAAACATTTACAACTGAAAAAGTAGAGTTATTAAAAGTTTTTAAAAATCAAAATATTTTTATTTTCCAGTTCCAAAATAAAAATTAACGGAACTACAATCGATTGTTAAAGTGAATAATATTAATGTGTTTCGAAAGAAGCATGTCCTTTAAAAAGTAATTTTGAGCAGTCGAGGCATAAGCATACTAATCGCAATTAATTTTTAATAATTGACACTTCGAAAGCAAATTCCAGCGGGAATTCTGAATCGCTCTTTTCTTTAAAAGAAGCGAAATTTTTAATGGAAAAGCTACTTAAAAATTAATATCAACAAAAACGCCTATTCTGATGTAAAACGCGAATTAAGTTTAAAACAAAAAAAAATCCTGAAAATCTGGATGAAGATAATAACGTCAAAAGCCGCAAATAAAAATGCTTTTATTGAATATTTGAAGACCGCTGGCGTTTTTGCGTGTGTATATTTCTGTCATTTGTCGTGAAATTGGTCGCGCTTCGGTACACGCGGTACACGTTTTCATTTGTATGAAAATTGTACATACAAAATATCAATGAATTTTGAACAAACGCACGGGAATAAACGCTATGATTTTGTTCGGTAGGTTACATCCCTTGCGAAATTGGTAGTATTTTATTCCGGTTGATTTTATCAATTATGTAATGAATTGCTTGGGGAGGTTTTTTCCGAGTGGCAAAATCTACTTTTCAGCAAACGTACGAGGGAGCGTTTTTATATTCGCGGAATGAGCGGGTTGTAGAGGGGTGAGTAGGCGCATTGGGGGCGTGGTCTGTGCAGCGACTCATGATTAGTATAAATACGAAGTTTCATTGTTATTAGACAGTTAGTCTTTGGGCTATCGTCAACCAAGTAACATAATCAGGAGTGAAAAGTGAAATATGGAAAAAATCGAATATCGTGCCGTTATAAAGTTCCTTACCAGGCAAGGAAAATCAGTCGCGACCAAAATGAATGAGATGTCATTGGTTTACGGCGACTCTTGTCCAGGAAAAACCATGGTGTACAAGTGGCATAGTTTATTTAAACAAGGAAGGGAATCCCTTGAAGACGACCCGAGGCCGGGCAGGAGCATTGAGGTGATCACGCCAGCACTTATCCAAAAAGTTGAACAAATTGTACTCGAAGATGCTCGACTAAAGAAGAAACAACTCGCAGAAATGGTTGGAGTATCCGATACAATAATTTTTAACATCCTACACGATCATCTCGGCATGTCTAAGGTCAGCGCAAGATGGGTGCCGAGAATGCTCACGCCGCCGCAAAAACAACAGCGCGTAGAGTGTTCACGTGCATTTTTGGACCTCTGTAATGAAGACAAGGATGGTGTATTGAGTGGAATTGTTACTGGAGACGAAACTTGGGTTCATCATCATGAACCTGAGTCCAAACAAGACTCCATGCAGTGGCATAAAAAGGGCACAGCACCTCCCAAGAAATTTAAAGTGTCACAATCAGCTGGGAAACTCATGGCAACGGTATTTTGGGACTCGGAAGGAATATTGTTGATTGATTATAAAGATAAAGGTGTTTCTATAACCGGAGAATATTATGCTTCAATATTAGAGCGACTAAAAGAAGCCATTAAAGCGAAAAGACGGGGAAAATTGACAAAAGGTGTTCTGCTTTTGCACGACAACGCGCCCGTCCACAAGAGCCGCATTGCGTTAGCTGCTCTGCATAAGGTGGGCTTCGAAATTGTGAATCACCCACCCTACAGCCCAGACCTGACCCCGAGTGATTATTACCTGTTTCCGAAAATGAAAAAAGAGCTGCGGGGTAAAAAATTTACTGCCGATGATGAAGTCAAGGAGGCAGTTTCGGCGTATTTTGCAGATAAAGAGGCATGATTTTTTTATGAGTTTATAAATAAATTAATTGAAAGATGTGAAAAATGTATCCGTCTTGCAGGTGAATATATTGAAAAAGAAAAATAATTTTTTTTTTTTATTTCAACCCCTTGTCCCCCATTCCGCGAATATAAAAACGCTCCCTCGTAATTCATGATATAATCCCTAAATATTATTATGTAGGCTGCCTAGAAAATTTTTCCATGAACTAAAATGTTATAAATATTCAAAGTATTCTATGTAGTTTTCAGCAGAGTACGGAGAGTGCTCGAATTAAACTCGCTCGTGAACGAATTCAATTCGAGTGAGTTATATTTTCTATATTAAAAAGAACTATTCTTACGAGTTGTGTTTGTGCTCGCGAGTTAAATAATAAAACTCGCGAGCACAATTTTTTCCTACTCTGCTCACGAGTTGAGTTTGTGCTCGCGAGTTTAATGACAAAACTCGTGAACACAAATTTTAAAACGAACGAATTAAATAAAATTGTGCTCGCGAGCAGAATTTCTTCCTACCCTGGTTTTCAGTACGTTTAAACTAATTTGTGAAACGACTAATTTCAGATAACTCACCCTTCTTGATAAAGCGTCCGCTTTTCAGGTGATCAACGAGTTGTGAAAGATCAAAATTGTAGAACGCCAACTAGACTATACAAAGGTAAACTGTTAGCAAAGACTTTTTGTTCACATTTTGCTGTGATTTTCCAACTTCCTGATTCTTTAGCGATTAAGTCAAAAGGGCTCGATAAATTTTGACTTCGAAATCGTAGCAACTTTGAAAGTGTCAGAATACGAGTCGATAGTTGTGATAAATTTTGGCTTCAAAATGGTTTTTGGACCTTCAAAAAACGCCAACGAATAAGCGCTTCCTAAAGTACGCTCATAATAACATAAAAACGTTTATAAAACCGATTTTTGCGAGTATTCCCCCCCTTGGAAAAATGAAATTTTCGTCGAAATAAAAAGTTTTGAATTTGGCCTTCGTATTACGTAAAACGATAGTTCTGACCCAGTACTATATGAATTTTCGACTATTTATAGCAAAACTATACAAAACTTAGTGATAAGTCACATACACGTTCAAAGGTTGGAATTTTTGGCTTTGTTTTCCATGCCTTTTTTTCTCTCAGAATTAAGTCGAAAGGGTTGCATAAATTTCGATCTCAAAACCACGTTTAGGGCTCTTAGAAAGGTCAGCATACGAGCATTTGCAAAAAGACAAGTTAAAGAATTATGGACAATAAGACATCTGAACAAAATTGCAAGCTAAGTAGCGAAATTTGTTTCGGCTATTCAACGCAGTTCCTCGTCCATGTGGGCGGTCATTTTTGGAACTTCGTAAGGCGAAAGAGGAAAAAATATTATAATTGCTCACTATTGGCGCAACGATGATGTATTGCTATGATCTGTTACTAAAAATTAAATTTATAAAACAGCAAAGACCGAATGAGGGTTCTCCAAAGCCAAGACGTCCGAATTTGAGAAAAGATTTTATAACAACTGTCTGCATCTCCCTGTATGTACAAACGTTCATCAACGTAAATTTACAAATGCACATTCATGTTTGATACTGGGGATTAAAGAAAAAGAAAGAAATAACACACGTGTGCAGAGAGCCCATGCCAAATGTTCACAAAGGTTACGTTCTTGCACAAGTATAGTAACGGGTGTTTTTTTAGAGGTATAGAACTTTAAGTTGGCAACACTTTTTTAACTGGCGGCCATTTTGTCAGCTGTTAAGTGATTTATATTTAGTTTGGTTTGTCATTTCAACATGAATAGACTGACGCCTGAACAACGCTTGCAAATTGTGTAAATTTATTTTGAAAATCATGGTTCTGTTCGAAATACGTATCGCGCACTACGTCAATATTACGGTCAACATAATCGTCCATCAGAGCAATTAATTTGATTAACTATGGAACGTTTTCGCACCACGTATACTCTAAATGATAACACGCATCCAGAGAGACGTCGTACAGTGCGTACAGAAGAAGTCATTTCTGCTGTAGAGCGTAGCGTAGAGGAAGATCCGAATCAGTCTATCCGCCATCGTACACAGGAATTGGATATGTGTCCATCCACTTTATAGAAGATTTTGCGGAAAGATCTAGGTTTGCGTGCTTACAAAATCCAACTCGTGCAAGAATTGAAGCCACACGATCACCTAGCAAGGCGTAGATTCGGTGAATGGGCCCAAAACAAGATTGCCGTTGATTCCGATTTTCATAATCTAATTTTGTTTAGCGATGAAGCTCACTTTTGGTTGAATGGATACGTCAATAAACAAAACTGCCGTATTTGGAGTGATGATAATCCTCAAGTGTATGTTGAGACACCGTTATATCCAGAAAAACTGACTGTTTGGTGTGCTTTATGAGCTGGTGGAATAATTGGTCCGTACTTCTTTAAAAACGAAGCTGGCCAGAACGTTACAGTCAATGGTGACCGCTATAGAGCCATGATTACTGACTTTTTCGTTCTTCAATTGAACAATCATGATGTGCAGGAGTTGTGGTTTCAACAAGACGGCGCAACATGTCACACAGCTCGTGCCACAATTGATTTATTGAAGGAAACGTTTGGTAACCGCATAGTTTCACGTTTCGGACCCGTGAATTGGCCTCCAAGATCGTGCGATTTAACGCCGCTTGACTATTTTCTGTGGGGATATGTGAAGTCGCTAGTCTACGCCGATAAGCCCGAAACGATTGACCACTTGGAGGACAACATTCGCCGCGTTATTGCCGATATACGGCCACAAATGTTAGAAAAAGTCATCGAAAATTGGCCCTCTAGATTAGACTACGTCCGAGCCAGTCGTGGCGGTCATATGCCAGAAGTCATATTTAAATTATAATGCCAGAAGATTATCTTTCGAATAAAGTAAATTTCATGTCAATTTAAAAAAATCATATTTGTTTTATTCCGTTTCAAAGTTCTATACCTCTAAAAAAAACACCCGTTACAAAAGAATAAAATTCATAATTAGAATAGAATGATCAATATACAACGTGTTTCAAAAAGGATATATGTATTACAAAGTATTATTTTATCCAAACTCCTTTACAAAAGTACCGATTTCTACGGGTATAACCCTTAAAGAAATGAAATAATCGTCAAAATAAAAAGCTTTGAATTTGCCTTGCGTATTTCGTAAAACGATAGTTTTCAGCTAGCGGTATACGAATTTTCTATTATTTTAAGCTAAATCATTCAAAACTTGGTGATATCCACATACGAGTATTGTAAACTTGGAATTTTCGTTTTGGTTTTCCGAATTTTTTTCTTTCTCGGAATTAAGTCAAAAGAGTTGCATAAATTCTAAAAAATGACTTCAAATCATGTTTAGGGCTTTCAAAAAGGTCAACATACGAGCATTTGAAAAATGTGGTAACTTTATAAAAATGCCAATTTTTGCGAGTATACCCCAATGGAAAGAAATGAAATTTTCATCAAAATAAATAGCTTGGAATTTGTCTTTCGTTTTACATAAAATGATAGTTCTAAGCTAGCAGAAAACGAATTTTCTACTATTTATGGGAAAATCATTCAAAACTTATATAATCCGCATATACATACATTCAAAGGTCCAAAGGGTTGCATAAGTTTCGACTTCTAAACCACGTTTAGGGCCTTCAAAAAGGTCAGCATATGAGCATTTGCAAAAATGCGGTAACTTTATGTAAACGCCGACTTTTGAAAAAATTAAATTTTCGTCAAAATAAAAAGCTTTGAATTTGCCTTTCGTATTTCGTAAAACGATAGTTCTCAGCTAGCAGTATACCAATTTTCTATTATTTTAAGCTAAATCATTCAAAACTTGGTGATATCCACATACGAGTATTGTAAACTTGGAATTTTCGTTTTGGTTTTCCGAATTTTTTTCTTTCTCGGAATTAAGTCAAAAGAGTTACATAAATTCTGAAAAATGACTTCACATCATGTTCAGGGTTTTCAAAAAGTCAACATACGAGCATTTGAAAAAATGTGGTAACTTTATAAAAATGCCGATTTTTGCGAGTATACCCCTATTGAAGCGAATGAAATTCTCATCAAAATAAATAGCTTGGAATTTGTCTTTCGTATTACGTAAAACGATAGTTCTAAGCTAGCAGAAAACGAATCTTCTACTATTTATGGGAAAATCATTCAAAACTTATATAATCCGCATATACATTCAAAGGTCCAAAGGGTTGCATAAGTTTCGATTTCTAAACCACGTTTAGGGCCTTCAAAAAGGTCAGCATATGAGCATTTGCAAAAATGCGGTAACTTTATGTAAACGCTGATTTTTGAAAAAATTAAATTTTCGTCAAAATATGAAGTTTTGCATTTGGATTTCGTAGCATGTAAAGCGATAGTTCAGAGCTAGCAGAATACGAATTTTCTACTATTTGTAGCAATATCATACAAAGGCTGGAATTTTGGCATGGTTTTTCAGAATTAAATAAAAAAAAAAATGGATAAATTTTGACTTCAAAATCGTTTTTAAAGCCTTCGAAAGTATCAGTACACGAGCATTTGATAATTGATATTAACTTTCGAAAAATTCCTATTTCTCAAAAAATTTTAGTTTTCGTCAAAATAAAGAAAAAATTGATTTAGCATTCATACTCCGCAAAATAGTAGTTCTGAACTAGAAGATTGTCAAGTTTCTATTGTTCATTTTAAAATCTTTCAAAACTTGCAGACGATCCATCTAGAAATTGAAAAGTTCTCATTCTGCTACGACTTTTTGAGTATTTCATTTTCCAAGAATTAAGCCGTAAGGTTTGGATAAAA
Organism: Dermolepida albohirtum; assembly: GCA_031893035.1. Taxonomy (NCBI): domain Eukaryota; kingdom Metazoa; phylum Arthropoda; class Insecta; order Coleoptera; family Scarabaeidae; genus Dermolepida; species Dermolepida albohirtum. The sequence goes on along the minus strand of JAVIWB010005660.1, from coordinate 536,945 downwards.
TGTAACTTCGAAACTTGTTTTTGTAATTTCCACTAGCTCTATTCTTTCATGAGAATTTCTCCCGATATATTATTTAAATCAGTATAATTACAATATTTAATTTATGGTGATGTACTGGTGCATTGTACCTTGGATAAATCCTGTACAAAATATACAAATAAATTTCATGAATGTCACAATAAAAACGGTAATGTTTTTTTAATGTCATATCGTCCTTTGATAGCGGCGTTGAATTGGGACCGAATAAACGCGGTTGTAATTATGTAACTTTGGCATAAAATGCTAATAGAATTCGATGTTTTCACTATATCAACAAAAGACATTAAACTTATAAAGAAACGTTATACAATAAACAGGAAACAAAACAAACATTAGAGATTTTTTAGATTGCTATTCTTGTTTGGTATATCTACGAAACAAGATATTAAGAAAGCGGGTTATCTTTCATTATTTCAACGGCATATTCAAACCTAATTCATATCTGGAGACAACCTCTTTAATTATATGTCGAAAATAATATTTCCATCTTGACATTAAAATTATGCTCTTGAAAAGTATCGTTTTGCGACGAAAACTACACTATCATAGAGGGCCACGTAAGAACGAACGTGAGAAGTGGACGACCGCGAAAAAACACCGTCGTTGTAGATTAGTGATTTGTGTAAGTTGGTACTCAACACTGTTTTTTTAATAACGTAAAGTTATTGTAAGTCACGAACTTGTATGCCAACCGAGTCTCCAATGCCTGGTTATACTCTGTGCGTTCTATTGATAAAATATAGTTGGAATAGTATACTACAACAAAGGTACTTTTTAATAGAAATTGCGATGGAATATTGGCCTTCGCGGAGAAGTCTTATGAAACTCTTCATATGCTTTTCCAAATAGATTTGATAGACATTGGATTACTTAGTACGCATTTAGACAACTAAGTCGTCATCATCAGCAGGTAATTAATCATAGTGTCGCACTGGATCAGTGGTAAAAATCGCACAGAAAGGAATCTGTGCCAGACATTCACCGTCAAGAGCCAAACACACACTGTAGTTTCGACATAATTTAAAACGTGGCGTGTTCCAGTCTCAAACTTAACCACTTGTTAAAGTACACCCACCGTTTACACATGCGAATCTTTTTCTGCAGTGGTATTTTTCTTTCCAAGAATTGAAACAGACAAGAATATATTATTAGACCCTTATCGATGTATAACATTGTTTTAGTTTGTTCAAATGTGTATGCTTTTGTAGCTATCTAATTCACGATGATTATTTATATTTTTTATTAAATGTAGACATGATTATGTTATGATTATTTTCTAGCACGTGTTTCGCTAAACTGGATTTATCAGTACTGTTCTTTATACCGGGTTCCTATCGAAGATTTTATATAACTGAGGTGTTGCTTATTGCAATTTATATTTCGTAAATTCCCAATTTTTGATTTAACTCGACTTTTTCTTTCGCATTTTCTAAGAGCGTTACCTATTTTATACGAAGAAGGTTTGAAGAGATGGAAGGCAAATGATGGTGATTATTAGAGTGGTCACACTTGTCAGTAGGACAGGATCGTAATATGTACTTTGTGCAAATATTTACTGTGGTCGTCTACTTATGACTATTTGCTTCAGCTCCTTCCTGCTCTTGGCATAAGGTAGTTAATTCTCTTACCGTCGCGCTTTCGCGCTTTGTAAATATTTACTGTGTCGACAGTACGGAAGAGTAAAAACTAGCCATTGGTTGGTGCAGTGAAGAAGTATATCGGCGAATTTTCCGATTTATGTTATAATAGTGTCAAAATTATGTGCAAAGTTTGGATAAACCGTTGATATGTTAGGATAAAAGAGATTTAGAAAGCATATGAATAGTATATAACACACAAATAAAAAGTGGTATGTCACTGAGAGACTAATTTATGATCAATTTACTGTTCGCGCTTTTTGCGCTTGTGGTTTACCACTTTCTCTTCTGGATAAAGAATCGTTTCGACACTTCTGTAATAAATAAAATTTTAACTGGATGCTATCATCTCGGGCAACGTTACACAACTATCTAGTAGCACGATGTATTTATATTAATTAAGACCTCCGTTCTGAGACCTAGTACAATACATTTTGGAGAATGCAAATTAAAAAGCATCTTTACTTAAGTGAAAATTAAAAATGAAAGTATATACTAACAAGAGATATACGAGTAAATGCATATGGCGTTAATACAATAAAAGTATCTGAGTTTTTAGGTGGGTTTAGGTGTAGATAAGTGAAGGTGGCTGATCAAATACACATCTAGCACTTAGCTGATGAAACAAATTGCAAAAACGAATTAACTAAGCCACTCTCATTGTTTCATATCCCACTAAGGAAGAAAATTTCATTATCCTTAGGAAGGGACTACAATTTAGCAAACATCTCGCTTCGCAGTTAGGGATCGAATGATGCTTAACTCCCAGGCCAGAAGCAAAGGGTAAAAAGGAATGTTTTAGAAACACTTCATGAGTCAACTTAACACGCGGATAAGTCAAGGACAACTCAGACAAACACATGTACCCATACCGACTGTAGGTGTGAGCCAGATAACTAGATTATATTAATATAAGTACATCGCAAAAAAATGTGAACCAGTTAAGGAGTTTGCTTTCCACAGACTTAAAATACGCTGAACAAACATTAAATTCGATGACTAACGCATTAACGAACATAAGCCAATGTTGGAAATCGGAATAAAGGGTTACAATAAAGATATGCGACTTAACGTTTGTTATTGATGGAAAAGGAAGTAATTGAAATTACTTTTCACTGTTTGAGTGTCGATAACAAAGACTAAAATGAAACAGAGTTTGGTGTTTCCTAAGTACTTTATTTCGAAAGTCGCAGAGACGTGTTACACGTAACAGCGTTACAGTTATATTATCCTTATTTCTGCATTGGGATATGCTGATGATGTAAAATTGTTCTTTGAGATATCTAGTATTGACGATGTTGTTTATTTGCAAAAAAGCACCGATTTCCTTGTTCGATGGTTGAAGGATAACAAGCTAGTGTTGAATGTTAATAAGTGCTGCTTTGTATCTTTCACTCGTAAAATTGCGCCTTTCGCTTCTTCATATCTCATTGATGGTCATATGCTCGAAGGTTGTAACAAAATTAAAGATCTTGGAATCACATTTGATGGCTGTTTGAGCTTCAACCCACATATCGAGAATATTTGCCTGCCTGCTTCTGCTGTGCTGGGTTTTGTTATGAGAGCGTCCAGACATTTTAATTGTACAATGTTAATCAAGACTTTGTATTTCGCTTTAGTGGTGCCTAAGCTGAAGTACGCATCGGTGGTTTGGTATCCATACTACAGCATCCAGAAGTATTTTGTGGAACGTATACAGGGGCGCTTTTTGCGATTCCTAAGTTTCAAATCTAGTGGTATGTATCCGGATTGGGGTGTGGAATACTCGGCACTGTTGCAGCAACATGATGTGCTAACTTTGTCGCATCGTAGATCTGTCCATAGTGCGCGATTTCTCTTCAAACTAATCAATAATGAGATTGATTGTTCAGATCTACTAGCCAGTGTGAGTTTTTGTGTTCCTCGTGCATCGTCCCGCTGTATGCCTACCTTCACTTATGGTACCCCAAGGACCAATCTACGGTGGAGGACTCCATTAGTTCATATGTCTAGGAACGCCGACGTTATTTACAGTGACATTTTCAATGGAACTGTTATGTAACTTATATGTATAAGTATATCTATGTACCTTTTTTTTTTCTTCCTTTTTTTTGTTATTCTTATTTTGTATGATAGTTTATGTACGTAATCTATTTTGTCCTGTAAGTGGGTCCTACCTGTTGGGCAATAAACGTTATTATTATTATTATTATTTCTTCGGTTACATTGCATTTATGTCCGTCATTATCAATTGAGACAACAGCGTGATCAAGTTTCATCATCCTAGATGATTAATTTACTGTTTATGTATGTATTTCAGTGTTGGTAGAAAGAGATATTAGTGTTGTTTAAATACTAATAATTGTAATTTTCCATCTTGTTTATATTTAAGCAACGAAGAGATATTGGTATCCTTCAAATATCAATTTGGGACCTTTTCTATTTTATTTACATTTAATATGAATTGTATTTACTGATTAGATACGTTGTTAGTCAATTTAGACTGCGGGGACTATCCGTTTGTATGACAATATAACATATACATATATAAACAGAATAAATACATATGCTATACAGGGTTTTCGAAATTAAAAGGAACAGCGAAATAAAATACACGCAGAGTGTAAATTGAACTGTAACAAATGTTAAAAAATGTATTTGTTTTATTCCATTGCTACAAACAAACTACTAAAAGTGTGCGTAACTTTGCGGCGCGCTATTTAAAGATCATACTTGACAGTCGTTTGATAAGGCTTGCATCGTCTCTGTGTGTATTCGTAATACTGTAACTTTCAAGTTCAATGTTGGCAGTTAACTAAATTTCCCTTATCAAGGAAAAACGGCGGAATTAGAATATGTGAAGTTTTTTACGAAAGATGGCGTTAGTAGTCCGTGTCATTTCACGTCAATTTATATTCCTATAAGTAGCTTCCCCATCAAAATTAATTTACGTTCTATGACAATGATATTTTATGATTGGTGAACGTCGGAAATTTAAAAAATTAAATTAAAACAATGTCAAGTATCTAGTTAAGTAATTGGATTATATATAATTCATGTTAATATACTTAAATAAACTTTAAACAATACCAAACGGTGAATTCCGACGCAAATTTGTTTGAAATTACAGAAGTAATGAATATAGAACCAAACGGGAGTCGAAACATGGTAAGCAAGCAGGGGATGGAACTATCCTCATTAAACGACTCATAACCCAATAAAACAAACTCGTTAGATATAAAACCAGTTCGCCGTGAACACAAGAAAATGATGAATTGCAGTTATGATGCTGGAAGATTAAAATCGCGTTCTTTTGTGGCCTTTTTTCCATGCTACATCCTACCAACGGTTAGACAATAGTTCGGTGTCCATCCATCTATCCACGTCAGCTTCATTAACACAATACTAAAACTTTTTCATCGTCTCAGCTGTAAACGTCCGAATAATTTAAAAGTACGCGTTTTCAGCAGTTTTTAATTTAGAAAAATGTTGTATTTTAGGTATTGAAGTAGTCAACAATTAATTTGTATACGTGGTTTGTTCAAAAGGAAAGGTGAATTTTGAATTTTCGCGCGCTGTGCACATTCGATTATCGAAATTTTTTTTTGTTATGTTGGTTCACATGTGTTAGTAATATGTTGGCATTATCAGCCAATTTGGATTAGTAGTTTGTTGTTGACAACTGAATAGCTTAGTCACGTTTGTGTGTGTTCTTCGATTTTTGACTTTTGAAAAAAATGGATCTAAGAATATGTACTAAAATTTTGCGTTAAAAATAGAATAAAGTGCTCCAAGGCACTTGAAATGTTGACTGTGACATTCGGCAAGTCCTTTTTGTGTCAAAAAAGTGTTTATAAGTGGTACAAGCGCTCACTATTTTCTTCGATTACAATGGCGTGGTGCATCATGAGTTCTTGCCAACAGGACGTACGGTTAATAAGGAATACTACAAGGAAGTTATTCAACGTTTGCGTGAAGCAATACGGCTGAAACGATCGGAATTGTGGAAAAAAATCATGGATTCTGCATCACGATAATGCACCAGCTCACATATCAATGCTTGTTCGTGATTTTTTGGCCAAAAACAACACCCTAATCATGCCTCAACCACCTTATTCACCAGATTTGGCTCCCTGCGATTTTCTCCTATTTCCAAAACTGAAGAGACCAATGAAAGAAAAGTATTTTGCCACAATTAATGAGATAAAGTCAGAATCGAAGAACGAGCTGATGGCCATACCGAAAAGCGCATTTCAGAAGTGCTTCGAGGATTGGAAGAAGCGCTGGCATAAGTGCATTATATCTGAGGGGGATTACTTTGAAGGGGACAGAATGGATAATGATGAATAAATAAATACTTTTCAAAAAAATTTAAAATTCACCTTTATTTTTGAACAAACCTCGTATGTTGAAATTGAAAAAATGTTGTTACTTGAAGTGTCTCAAAATCAAATATGTAAATATTTTTAATTTAATTAAAGTATTTTACAATTTGGATTGTTTCGCGTGTTTTATTAATTGTATTTTATTTATGTTGGAATTCTTCAGTGAGTTTAAACCTTAGTCTCGTTCAAGGAATGATTAAAGCACAGTGATTAGAAGGTTAAATTGTAAGTATATTATTTAATTTATTTAATCAAACGTGCCCTATACTATTAGGTTTCGGACTATTTATCATAATCATTGAAGATTGATATATAACCTCTTTCCACATTCGTGTTCTGTATACGTATTTCGACAACTAAGTTGACATCATCAGCAGATAGTTAAACAGTGTCGCACCTGGAAAACTACGGCAAAAACCCACATAAAACAAATTCCGCACACTATCTGTACCGTTGAAAGCCAAAACGCACAGTGACTAAGTTAATCAACCACAGGCTCCATCAAAATTAACTATTTATCATTCTTAGTTATTTCTAATTAACATCTTCCAGACTTTTCTGTCTTGCTCTATTATTTATATTTCCCTCCAAGTAATTCCTCTGGATTCAATTATCTTAACTTGCTCTTCCCATCTTCTTTGTGGTTTCCCTATTCTGTTTTCTTCTGGTATTTTTACGTCGACCGCATCCCTGACAATTCTGTCTTCTTATATTCTATACATGAGTCCCAGCCAACTCAACTGTCCTTCTTCAATTATTTTTCAATCGATATTATCTCCACTTCCTCCACAACTTAATCTTGTTAGCAGTTCTTTTCGTTATTGTCGTTCATGATTCACTTCCGTATACCAAGGATATCATTACAACATTTTTGTACATGTGGAGTTTTGATCTCTTTAGGAACTTTTCTTTTTCCAAAGAATATGCTTTTCAATATGTTATACAATCTGCTCACTTTTCCAATTCTCTTTGCTATTCTTTTGTCAATTTTTCTATTGTACTTTATTATCGTTCCTAGATATACGTTCCTTTTAACCTATTCTAGTAATTAGCTCTCCACTTTTATTTGTGTTCTTTTGCTTTGTTTGCTATTGTCATCGTCTTACATTTATTTATATTAATTTCTAGGTTTTTCAATTTTAGTTCTTTTTGGTATTCATTTAGATTTCTTTGCAGATTTTTCTCTTTAAGAACATTATTATAAACTCCATAATTAAGAGCTCACGCCTACCGACCATCGACAACGTCGTGTCTTCGCTGATTGGGTCCTAGAAATGCATTAAACTTATCGGGAATTTCATCGAAAAATCATCTTGAGTGATGAGGAACATTTTCACTTCGGAGGCTACGCTAACAAGCAGAATTGTCACATTTGGGGCTCGGAAAACCCAAGAATTATTATTGAAAAGCCTGTCCATCCCCAATGTGTGACTGTTTGGTGCGGTTTTTGGTCTGGCGGGGTCATTGGACCTGACCTTTTCGAAAATGAGGCTGGAGCAACTGTTACAGTGGATGGATTGCGCTATCAAACGATGATTAATGATTTTGTATGATCGGAATTGGAAGATATTGATGTGGGCGACGTTTATTTTCAACAAGACGGCGCTACGTGCCTCACAAGTAACGATACTATCGCTCGTTTGCTTGAAAAGTTTCCTGACCATGTGATTTCTCTAAGAGGCGATAGCAATTAGCTACTGAGATCTTGGGATCTAATACCTTTAGACTTTTTTCTTTGGGGCTACGTGAAAGACAAGGTCTATGCCAATGGGCCACAATCGATTCAAGATCTCAAAGATGGAATTCGTGGAGTTATCGCGGGTACACAGCCGCAAATGTGCGAATTGGTGATGGAAAATTTTATGAAAAGAATATGGTCGTGCAAGCGTAGCCGTGGTGGCCATTTGGCTGATATTGTTTTTCATTATTAATGCCATACCCTCCTCTTTACAATTAAATAAACATGCGATGATTTCGCTTAAAAGTACTCAGTTTTTTTTACATACTAAAATGGAACCTCTTATTAAAAGACCCTTTATATGAAAATAATATTCCAGGCTGTTTAAATCTTGTACAGCGCGTACTTCTCGTTATATAATTTCTCCATTCCTTTAACTCATTTCCATTTAAGTTGTTAATAGATTTGCAAAATTACATATAATCGACTTGCAGATGAGATTAATGCATATAGACGACCCTTTTCAAGTCCCTTGATGATCGAATATATAATATCCTATTCTATGCAAAGTCCTTGTAACAAAATTAATCAGATATGCGATTTTGAACGAGATTGTTTACTTTCACTCAGATTCCTCAGCATCTATCCGAGTCGTTGATAAGAGGGGTGGTATATTGACAGATGATTTTACCGTTAATTCAATTAAATAAATCTCGGCATTTGAACAAAGTTTCTTGAATGCATTACCGAAAGTTGTCGACCCGCTAGCAAACTGCCCCGAAATCTGAACTGAAGTTTGGAAAAGTAAATAGACCGGGTCGAGGTGGCGATGTCGAGCTGAGGTTGTGTTTGTCGAAAGACAAAAAAAATATTGATTAAGTACTTACTTCTAGAGCGGGATTTAATTTGTGTTTTAACTTCGTTCTCGGTTTATATTTCACCATTTCCCTTCCTGCTGGCGAAGCGAATAAATTCGCAAGGTCTGTACTCTGGAAAAGTAAAGAAAATTAGTTACGATATCGAATTTTAAATATTGAAGTACCTAAAACACGAATTAAAATTTAAATTAATTTAATGTTTGCCAATAATGGGAAATACATTTTTTTTATAGCAATAGACGCGTTGAAATATAAAAAAGGGAAGATGAAATATACGACGGAACACGCCGCACAGTGGGACCAAAGTACCAAACTGCTGGCCATAAATCAATTCTCGGAATCGCATATTTACATTTTCTACAAGCTGATTCTAGGAAATGGATAAATGGCCTACTTGAAACCGCATATAAACTTACTATAATGTTAGAAATTTAACGTAGGCATCAATTTAAAGTTTCCCGTTAGTTACAACATACGCAAATTCAATATCGTCTATCGTAACTTTTTTGTTTGAACTTGGATTAAGATTTTATAGTGAGTTCTGTTATGGACTCTGTTCCGGCTAAATATTATACATTAAAAGATACTTGGATAGGCCATCTGTAAGATATCGATTTTGTGTTATATTGAAGGTAATTTTGATGGAGCCTGTGGTTGATTAACTTAGTCACTGAAGGTTGATATCATATATAACACCTTTCCACATTAATTTTCGTATTCTGTATACGTTTTTCGACAATTAAGTTGTCATCATAAGCAAATAATTGAATAGTGTCACACCTGGAAAACTACAGCAAAATATCCATTCGAAACAAATTCTGCACACGCTCTGTACCGTTGAAAGCTAAAACGCTTACTGTGAACGCACACTGTAAACGAGCACTCATTTTGATGGAGTCTGTGGTTGATTAACTTAATCATTTTGCGTAGTTTTCCAGGTGCGACTCTGTTTAATTATCTGCCAATGATGACAACTTAGTTGTCGAAATACGTATACGGATTACGAAAATTAATATGCAAAGAGGTTATATATCAATCTTCGGTGATTAAGTTAATCAACCACAGGCTCCGTCAAAATTACCTTCAGTATACGAGGGTACCCGTTTATATTTCGAGAACTGACAGCACTTGATCAATAAGGTTGATATATAACCCCTTTCCACAATTAACTATTTGTAAATTCTGTATACGTATTTCGACAACCAAGTTGTCATCATCAGCAGATAATTTCAAAGTGTCGCACCTGGTAAAACACGGCGAAAAAATTGTACGAAAAATAAACTCCGTACGCGATCCGCATCGTTGAAAACCAAGATGTGCAACGATGCGGATCGCGTACGGAGTTTATTTTTCGTACAATTTTTTCGCCGTGTTTTACCAGGTGCGACATTTTGAAATTATCTGCTGATGATGACAACTTGGTTGTCGAAATACGTATACAGAATTTACAAATAGTTAATTGTAGAAAGGGGTTATATATCAACCTTATTGATCAAGTCAATCAACCACAGGCTCCATCAAATTCAACAACTGACAGCACTGTTAGTGTTGCCTCCGACTTGCTGATTGCATGGTGAAGCTTGTCATTTTTGACAATATATTTACCTTGACGGCTTTATTATCCGGTCGGTATTTCTATTGTTGACAGTAACTTGAAAATTTTATGTCAGTGTAAAAATGGAATTAACTCGCGAACATTTTCGTGCAATTCTTTTTCATAACTTTCGGCGTGGATTATCTCAACAAGAATGCATCGACGAGCTGAATTCTTTATATGGTGATGAAGCACCATCGGAAATTACAGTACATTGTCGGTGTCGTGAATTCAAACTTGGACGACGTCCTTTGGACGATGAATTTCGTGAAGGTCGTCTCACAAATGTTGTTGTGTCGGAAAACATTAATACAGTGTCTGAATTGATAATGCAAAACCGTCATGTGACATACCGTGAGATCGAGGCATCTCTAGGTATTAGCCGTTAAGAAGCTATGTTCACGTTGGGTACCACATAATTTGACAACCGCTCAAAAAAGGACTCGCGTCGATTGGTGCCTGGAAATGCACAAAAATACAATGGCTGTGCTTCAAAGAACATTTATAAAGTCGTCGCAGCTGATGAATCTTGGAGCCATATAGTAAACAACAGTCGACTGTGTGGGTATTCTAAGATGAGCCAAAACCAACAAAAGTTGTTCGCGCTCGAAGCACATCAAAACAAATGGTCGCCTGTTTTTTCGGAAAAACCGGTCACTTTGGAACCGTGCCTTTAAGGAGTTGTAGAACAGTCAATTCTAAATGGTGCACAACTATTTGTTTGCCAAAAGTTTTTTAAGAAATAAGGAAAACAAACCAAGAACGACAGATCCACCATGACAATGCGAGCTCTCACAGGTCGGTTCAAACAATTGAACATTTGACCGGGCAAAACATTGAATTGATGAGCTATTCGTCGTAAAGCACTGATCTAGCACCTTGTGATTTCTTTTTGTTCCCACACGTGAAGAATAAAGTTCGTGGTCAACGGTTTTCTATGCTGGATAAGGCAGATGAGGCATTCAAAACTCATATTTTGGAGATACTGCCTTCACAATGGCAGCAATGTTTTTCGGATTGGTTTAAACGAATGCAAAAGTGCATTGATTTTCAAGGAGAGTATTTTGAAAAGCAATAAAACTATTTTCGAAAATAAAAAATTTTTTGTTGTTTGTTCTTCGCGAAATATAAACCGCTACCCTCATAGCAGAAAATCGAAATCCTGCAGATGGCCTATATAAGTACCTTTTATTATATAATATTTAGCAGGCATAAATGCTTAGATATTCTATAAGGAAATGACAAGATAAGATTTTTTACTTCAGTTAGCAGTAGAACTTTCCGCTGATTATCGAGAAGAACAAATATGAATAATAAATGAGAAAATTGCATCGACTAATTCTATTGTACAACAGCTTCTAATACGCGTAAAACATCTCGAATAAAGTATTTTAAAGACAATAGAACCATACAAATCCCTTCTAAATGTAAGAGATATATTTGCGGAAAATGCACATTGGAATCTCCCTACATCTGTAATAATTGCGGTGTGCATTAAATTACCTATTTTTTGTTTTTTTTTTGTTTAACATTTCCTTACTAAAATCAAAATTTCATTATTCAGTTAGGTAAGATTTAGTCCACATTTAAAAATCGGTCATTTGAACGGTTGCGGTACAAATAAGATGTTTTAAAAATTCTGCGGAAGTTGAACAGAAAAAATCAATTATTTTAACCAATTTTCTTTTTACTGTTTTTCAAAACATTGGCCTTTATGCCATTCTATGCACTTCTGCAATCAGTGGAACCAGTTTTCCCCTGTTGCGCCTCTTATTCTTCAGTCACCCCAGATACGTAGTTTTCGTAGGCTTCCACAGTCGCTTCCGGGGTATTAAATTTCAATCGACGCCTTTTGTCGTTTATATATGAGAATAAAAAGAAGTTACAAGGTGCTACGTGGGGTTTATAAGGCGGATGAGTCATCAATTTCGTTTGTGAAGCGGTTAAAAGCTCTGATGATTGAGGTGCGTTGTGCGACGGTGCATTGTCTTGTTGCAGAATGATTCGTTCTCTTGGTCATTTCTTGCTCACATTTTGGAACACAGTTGGCAAACAAATGATTGTATACTATTTAGTATTGACTGTGCGACTATCTTCTAGCGGAATAGTAACAAGTTGACAGGTGCGTCTGAAAAAGGAAGCCACCATCTCCTTACCAGAGATTCGTCCGCGTCTCACTTTCGTGGAATTTTCTTCATCTTCGAAAACCCATGGAACCGATTGTCGCTTGCTTTCTGACTAATAATAAATCTAACATTCGTTACTTATAACAATATAATACTATATTCTGCTGGGCTTCCGGGCTGGAACCGCGTCACTGGTATAACTGCCAATGTTTCGTACCCACTCGTATGGGACATCTTCAGGGCTCAACTACTGCACTGAAACTCAGTTTCTCTCACTCAGTTTCAGTGCAGTAGTTGAAGTTAACAGGTGCGTCCGGAAAAAGAAGCCACCATTTCCTTACCAGAACTTCGTCCGCGTCGCACTTTCGTTGAATTTTCTTCATCTTCGAAGACCCATGGAACCGATTGTCGCTTGCTTTCTGACTAGTAATAAATCCAACCTTCGTTACTTATGACGATGTCATACTATCTTCTGCTGGGCTTCCGGGCTGGAACCGCGTCACTGGTATAACTGCCAATGTTTCGTACCCACAAGTACGGGATATTTTCAGGGCTAAACTACTGCACTGAAACTCAGTTTCTCTCACTCAGTTTCAGTGCAGTAGTTGAACCTTAAAGAAGTCCCATACGAGTGGGTACGAAACGTCGGCAGTTATATCAGTGATCGCAAGACAATCATGCAGAATAGTTCTGATTTAAGTCATACTTATATGTATATACCAAAAAATTTTTCTGATAGCACTATCTTAGAGGGAAGTAGCTGAACTTTACATAACTTTTAAAGCAACCTATGTATTAAATCTCGGTACGTTTATTATATTAATTGACGGCAGCGAATAGCATCTTTTAAATTGTCTTAAATTAATAGATGATCTATGAAAAACAGAAAAATTCGCCAAGATTTTTCCGTCAATAACTAATTGTAATATTATTCGCAAATATTAAAAACACAATTAAACTTTATTCGTTGTTCATTACTTCTTAATCCACGTCTAATGTATAATGGGAAGTCATTATATCGTTGAAGTAAATGTTCACGTTCAACGCTTGGTAATACTTTAATGTAGAAAAGCAACAATAGTATCGTTTTCGGCGGTTTTGTATCGCCGTCCTTATATCGAAATATAATCTCAGTTCATGCTTGTTTAATAGAATGTTTGTTGGTAAAGTTTCAACATTTCCGAAACAAAATAAGATTCCATTAGCGCTCACTTTGGGTAAGCATTGTACGTACTTGGAAGAAACACCCGAGCGCCATCGGACGCTGTACCTAGACAAGCGACAACATGTAAAGATTTATACTCCGCTTTATTATAACTACGCCAACCGATGTTGATATTCCATTTCAGCAAATGAAAACAAGACAGTACGACGACGGCGACGACGCTTTTGTATTCCTTTCAGACTGAGAAAATAATTGAATTAATAATTAAAATAATTTTTCCTCCATAACGGATTCTATTCAACGTTTAATTAACATTTAATCTGGAAATTATATTTCCAGTTTGTGTTTCTGCATTGTAAAAACTGATGGTTGTTTCGGCTTGGGATATTGTTGCAAACAAAGAGTACGTTTTAGTATCTAAAAAAATTTAATTAAAGCATTTTAATATGACATTTAATATTTAATAATGTATTGTGTTAATAAAAAAGAACTACTGAGTAAAAGTATATATTTTTAAACCAAATTTTGTCCAAATGCTTTTTGCATGTATAATTAATTAATGTGGAAAGGCAATATACAAGGTGTTTCAAAAAGAATATACGTATTTCGAATGCATATATTTTTTAAACTTTAAGACATCCGAATATGAAACTTTACACACATATTTACGAATCTCTCAAGTTCAGATTACAGATGTTCAATATGTCCTCCATCAGCGATACGAACAATATCACATCGATACTCAAATTCCTCCCATACTCGGCCAAGCATGTCCTTCGTCACTGATGTTATGGCCGTACGGATCCGGTTCTTCAACTCTTACAGGTTCTGTGGGAGTGGTGGTACATAAACGTTGTCTTTCACGAAACCCCACAGGAAGAAGTCATAGGGTGTCAAATCTTTTGACCCTGAAGCCCAGCTGAGACATGCTCGCCAGCTCCTTGACGACCAATCCAACGGTTTGGTAGAGTTTTATTCAGATATTCACGCACCTGGCGACTCCAGTGAGGGGGTGCTCCGTCTTGTTGAGAATTGAAGTTGTCTTCGTGCAGCCTCGGTAACAACCAGTTTTGTAACATAGCGAGATACTGCTGACCGTTAACCGTGTTTCCATCAAAGAAGAATGGGCCGTAAACAGTTGATCGGGATATCGCACGAAACACATTGATTTTAGGCGAATCTCGTACATGTTCAATGGCTGCATGTGGATTCTGTAGACCCCAAATTCGAATATTGTATTTGTTTACCAGGCTACTAACATGGAAAGTCACTTCATCACTGAACACGATGCGTTGTGCGAAAGTGTTATTATTGTCAATAGCATCATGAATCTCGTTACAAAATGCCACACGTTTCCGTTTGTCATCAGGACGCAGAGCTTGTAACAACTGTAACTTGGACGGCTTCATAACCAACCGACGTCTCAAAACACGCCAAATTGTTGTTGTAGGCAGTTGTAACTCCCGACTGGCACGACGAGTTGATTTTGAAGGATTATCTTGGAAAGCAGTTTGAATTCGTGCAACATTTTCTTCAGAAACACGAGGGCGACCAGGACTATTTCCTTTACATACACATCCTGTATCTACAGACTGTCGATCTGTGAATATTCTACCCATTCGGAGCATCAATTTGGTAGCTCAACTTGAAACGTCTTTGCACAGTAATCACGGAATTGCACTTCGCAAACTCGAGAACACAAAATAATTTCTCCTGCGAAATAGCCATTTTAAACATACGACGGTTACCAAGAAAAACAGAAGACAACTGACATCAAGCGGCTTTTAAATAAACTAAACTATGTATTCGTTTCTCCAATAGCCGAGCCGAGTTGCAGCGATCGATAGTTTGAACAAAATAATACTTCATAACATGTATATTCTTTTTGAAACACGCTGTATACTAACCTTAAGTGATCAAGTCCTTACTAAGTGACAGTAATTTTCTGTATTATGATTTATCAGAAAGTTAATAGTAATTTTTACATTTTTGTTTCAGACAGGCTGCAATTTCAGGCGTCAGAATTTTATGAAGGGGAAATCTGCAAGCTAACATAACGCTATGATAACTGTCTAAATCTGGATAATACTGTGTAGAAAAATGGTACACAGTCGTAATTTTAAGATGTATATATTAAAATTTCTGTTTATGAATCTGTTTTATTAACGCCAAGTTAGTTTGGTAACGGCTTGGAACGCTAATGATTACTAGTTTTAATTATTAACTCATTTACTTTACTACAATCCATTTGTTTTGTGTATAGTCTGTTTAATATACGACGAAGGTTGTTTCTTTAACATACAATTATAATCCTTGACAAAGTAATTCGTATATTTAATCTACTTTAGATATTTAGATATCGCAAGCGAAAGGCATTGTAATCATTACAACACGAACCCAGTATATCTTCCATCGCTAAAAGGCCCTTGTTAAATGTATAACAGTGCACTAAATTGATAAATGGATGTCGACGTGGATGGTTAAATAGTCACGGATATTTTATGCCTAATTGGACAGATTACGAGTTCACACCCGTCGTATAACCAGAACTAGGCGCGCCGCAAATCCTAGTCCATTTGCAATAAGTAGGATGACACTACAACTTGTACGCATTAACTACGTTTTGGATAAATATAAGAATTTCACTATGTAATACACAGTCTGTCGCAGAAAAAATTGAACTTTTTTAAAATAGTAATTCTTAATGGCGCCATCTATTAAAAAAATATGCGTCGATAAGGTAGCTCTTTCATCAATGTTATATATGTCAAAATATCATGA
The DNA here is from genome assembly GCA_031893035.1 of Dermolepida albohirtum. NCBI lineage: Eukaryota > Metazoa > Arthropoda > Insecta > Coleoptera > Scarabaeidae > Dermolepida > Dermolepida albohirtum. The sequence continues at coordinate 520,683 of JAVIWB010005660.1, read as the reverse complement.
CATTTGCATTAGAAGCAGAGAAATTGCGAATAAAGTAACAGTGTGTATTTGGCATTGGTCGTAAAATTAATTTTGAATAAAGAATAAATATTCAGTTCCGTTTTAAACTCGGTAAATCGTTTACTGAAACATTTAATTTGATGAAACAAGTGTATGGTGATTCGTGTTTATCACGTTCGAGTGTTTATAAGTAGTGTAAACGATTTAAAGACGGTCGTACGGGAATCAATGACGACGAACATTCTTGTGTAAAAAAAATCTGTGGTTACGGAAAGCATCGAACTTATGCGTGAATTGATCAGAAATGAGCCGAAATCCTTATTGCAATACGAGGGAATGGAATTAATATTTCCAAAGATTCCATTCATCGTATTTCGACACAGCATTTGAGACTGAGAAATATTTGTGCAAGGATTGTATCACACAAGTTTACTTAATTCAACATTGTAAAGACTTGATTAAAGACTCAAAAAAGGACGAAAACTTCACGTATTCTATTGAAACTGGCGATAGGACGTGGTGTTTTCAATATGATCTGGAGGCCAGGCGTCGAAGCTCTGAATGGAAGCATCCAAGCGAAGAAAGCGCGAAAGAAAGGCTTTTGGAGAAGTCGAAAGTGAAGACAATCTTGATTTGTTTTTACGATTCGTCAGGCATAGTGCAAAATGAGTTTCTACCAACTAGTTAAGCAGTCAATGCTGTATATTATCTTGGTGATATGAAGCGCTTTTTGGCGCATATTTGTCGTGTGCGCCCTCAATATTGTGAAAATGGTATCTGGCGTTTGTTACATGATAATGCACCATCTCGTCGCTCAACGCTTATCACTGAAGTTCGGTTTTCTCTGCGACAGACTTTGTATGAACCCCAGTTGTCCGCTTTATTTCCACCTTTTATAATATGTAAATGATAATATTGATAAGAAGAAGCAATATAAATCAATATAAACGAAAGATCAATCGATTATATATTGTCCGCTTTCTTCTATAATATTTTGCCATCTTTCGGGAGATCTTCATAATTCCCTATGAAGTCTAAGATTTATCTTCATCGGCAAAAAACTTTCCAAGATAATAACTTACAGTCTCATCTAATTCGAACATTATACCATGTAGAGAGCTTTGAAGAGAACGAAATAGGTTGAACTCAAAAAATGCAAGGTTCGACGAGTATGATGCGCAGGACATCATTCAAAGTGATTAGTTTACAAACTTTTGCTGTTAATTCTTGTGGTATTTTAGCGGCGATAAGATCGAATCCGGATGCCTTCTTGATGTGAAGTTCCTTCATAATAGTTTCTTTTATCTCTGATATACTGAATCTATTGTGTGGCAAGTCCATTTGGAAAGGTTTTTCTAAGAAGTCTTGCATTTTATTTTATTTTTCGATAGAAATTTCGAAGAAGGGATGGAAGAACTTGTTGCAAGTGATTTACAAAAATATAGGAGGATTGCACCTTTTTAACTTCTTTGTTATCTTCCACAGTGAATAGTTCGTAAAGTAATTAGTTTACAAGTTCTTACTGATAATTAAGTTCCTTCGTAATAGTTTCTTTTATATCTGATATAATGAATTTATTATGTGATACGTCCATTCGGAAAGGTTTTTCTAAGAAGTTAGAAAAACCTTTCTCAATGGACTTGTCATATAGTAAACTCATTATATCAGATATAAAAGGAACTATTATGAAGGAACTTAACTTGCATTTTATTTTCGTCTTCGATAGAAATTTCGAAGAGGGGATGAAAGAACTTGTTCCAAGTGATTTGCAAAAACAGAGGGTGCTTCCTATCGCTCCTTGCCCATTTATGTTTATCATTAAATAGGATGGTTGCATTGAATACACATTTTTAACTTCTTTGTTACTTTCCACAGTGAATACTTCGCATTCTCAATCGATGTTAATTTTTTTAGATAATTTCTAACACTTTAATTTTTAATTCGTCAATATATCTTTCAGTTCCTTCGTAGTTTTATTGCACATTCTTCTATATTTTCTCTAGTTCTTGATCATTGTTTTCTTAACCGTCGTTTTTCTGCAATTTTCTGTTTGATAGTTATAACTAGGAATCTTTTGTTAGTAGTCAGTCTACATGTAGTTTGGACTGGTGGAGCAAGCAGCATATTGATACGTAGTTTTATTGGAGACTGTGTTTAATTCAATTAATGAAAAAAGGCAAAAAACCCTTACCATATCCAATGTTCACTTTTTTTAACATATTTCAACAATTAAGTTGTCGTCATCAGTATATTAACAATCACGTTGTCATAGTGTGACACAAATTGCGCGCGCGGCCCATCAAAATCAAACACAGACTGGCGTTCGTATGAAACCTATAAGCTTTTCTTAGTCTTTAAGATAACACTTATATTAATGTACGTCACCGCAATATCACTTGCGGACCTTTTTAAAGGTCGTGTCTTCCAGGAACTTATAGAGGCAGGAATATATTATCAGACCTTTATGTTTAACACGTGGTTTTAATTTTCACAATTATTTTTTGATTAAATATAGATAAATCGTGGTTACGCTACGGTTATTTTCTAACACGTGTTTCACTTGACTGGATTTCTCAAGCCGATTAAACTTGACGTGCATGATATCTCCTTTACACCAGGTTCCTATTGAGCGTTTAGTTTGACTGATGTATTGTTTATTACACTTACTCTTATAAAACATTTAAATAGCGTTTTTGACACTGGTATCGGTTGCCTGCCATCGTTAAATACTCATATGTTTTTTATACCAGCTTCACATTGCGCACAGTGCCAAGCCATCATTTATCGAAAAAAATAAATGAATATTTGCAGTTGACGATCCTTTACATGTCTCAGAATGTTTTCCAAATCCAATGTAAGTTATATTGGGTTGGCAACTAAGTACTTTCATTTTTTACTGATAGAGAGCGTTGCTTTATTTTTTGTATAACGTATGTTAGTGTTGTACTTTACCGTTTGTCGCGTGATACTAGTCACATTGACGTAACATCAGAAGCAAGTAGTGCGTGATTTTTATTAAAGCTATTAGTTGTGGGTTAATTTTAAATGGAGTGCAGAAACGAACATTTTCGACATATTTTACTATTTTATTTCCGTAAAGAAAATATAGCTGCTGCGGCTCACAAAAAGATATGTGAAGTTTATAGTGCTAAGTGCTTAACAGAGCGCACGTGTCAGAATTGGTATAAAAAATTCCGTTCTGGAGATTTTTCCCCCAAAGATGAGCAACGTTCTGGTCGACCTACTGAAGTTGATGATGACCAAATCAAAGTCATAATTGAAGAGGATCGTCATATAACTGTTCGAGAGGTTGCGGAGAGGCTACATGTATCGCACACAACAATTGAAAAACATTTAAAATGTCTTGGGCTAGTTAAGAAGCTTGATATTTGGGTACCTCACGAATTGAAAGAAATTCATTTAACACAAAGAATCAACTTTTGCGATATGCACCTTAGACGAAATGAATCCGACCCTTTCTTAAAAAAAATCATCACTGGTGATGAAAAATGGATCCTGTACAGTAACATAGTTCGAAAACGATGGAGCAAACACGATAAACCAGCCCAAACCACATCGAAAGCTGAATTGCATCCAAAAAGATCATGCTATCAGTTTGGTGGGATTACAAAGGTGTTGTGTTTTTTTGAGCTGCTTCCAAGGAACCAAACGATCAATTCTGATGTTTACTGTCAACAATTAATAAAACTGGATGAAACAATCAAAGAAAAACGGCCAGAATTGTCAAATCGGAAAGGTGTAGTTTTCCACCAAGATAATGCAAAGCCTCGCACATCTTTGGCAACTCGTGGGAAACTGTTGGCTGGGAAGTGATGTCACATCCCCCATACAGCTCTGATCTAGCACCATCTGATTACCATTTATTTCGAAGTTTGCAGAATTCTTTGAATGGTAAAACTTTCACAAATGACGATGACCTTCACTCGCACCTGGTTCAGTTTTTTGCTGATAAGGACCAGAAATTTTATGAGCGCGGAATCATGCAGCTGAAAGAAAGATGGTCATTGAGCAAAATGGAAAATACATATATAATTGATTAAAGAATGTTAAAAGGAATCATTCTATTATTAATAACACCCTATCAACTACATATGTTTCATCGAATACACGAATCGTCAGGTTGATTTGTGTTATTAATGAATAATTCCTTCAGAGTGTATTATCATATCTTTCGATACAGAAAATAATGAAAATATCACATCTCCCTCTCTCGACCAATACATAAATGTATTGACCGACAAAGCAAGAACGCTTCTCTCCGATCTGTAAGATAGAAGCGTTCTTGCTTTGTCGGTCAATACATTTATGTATTGGTCGAGAGAGGGAGATGTGATATTTTCATAATTGATTAAAGACTATTCTTTGTTTAAAAAAAGTATTTTATTTTATACTACAAAACCGAAAGTACTTAGTTGCTAACCCAATATTAACAGAAACAAGGAATAGCAATATACTTATGGTAAATCTTAATGACAAAAAATTAAAATATTTTTTATGTACGAATTCGAAATGAGAACACTAAGAGACAGTAAAAACGCAATAAAATAAAAGAACCTTCTGTCAGGAACATACTCCTTTATATACTTTTATAACGAGCGGAATCATTAAATTAAAAAAAAGAAGGATTCCGCATAAAAATGAAATCAACTCACCTCCGATTTCGTGTTCGTTTCCAAGAAGTATATGTCTTTGTGTGCACAGCTTATTATCTCTCCTTTCATTACTGTAACAAACAAGAAAAAAAATTCAGTTTTCATTGTTTCGCCGGAGGTTTCAGTTGCATAAAAGCCCATCACATAAAACGTATATAGAGAAAAGCAAAAAATGTAAAAGTTCTGATTCTCGACGAAAGAAATGAAAATGCAGAAGTGAAATCCACCCGGAAGTACTATAATAGCTGCGATGTATTCATTTTGTGTTTGTATGTGTGCGTGTACACGCAAATAACCTCTCAACTAAATAATATCCATTCTGAAATATGCCTGCGGCGATTAATTTTACGCGAATAAACGCATTCATTAATATTTTAATGCGCTGGGGTGTAGTTCTATTCATGTCAGTGGCACGGAGATTGTTCATTGTTTTTCTTTTTCAATTCTTTCCTTACATTTTATTTTTTTTTTTGGTTTCGGGCCACCTAGTTAGCTCCATGCTACTAAAATGTTATTTTAAGATATTTTATTCTTATTCAGACTGCAAAATACAAATACGTATTTATTCACAATGAAAATAATGAATAATAATGAAATGAAATTAAAAAGTTTAAGTTTAGAGTATCGCAATCTCCCGCGTTCATTGGTTCCTCAGTCGATATGGAAAACATTGTACAGGAAGTTATAAAGCGGGTTTCGAATTGCGCTTTTTTTTTAAGAATAAAAGAATATAGATGGCGCACTGAATTTGTTTGGGTATGTGGGCATCTAAAAAGTGTGATGTATGACATTTATAAAAATAGCTTCGTACACGGTACAACAACGCGTTCAAATTGTTGAATCATTTTATGAAAATCAGCGTTCTGTGACAAGAGTTTTTAGAAAATTACGAGAATTTTATGGTTTACATAATCGTCCATCTGAAAGCACTATTGATCGAATTATTAAAAAATTTCAAGAGATCGGTTACGTGGAAGATCAAAAAAGTGAAAAATACAGTCGTAGTGGTCGTTCACAAGAAAATATTGGTTTGGTTCGTGAAAGTGTTGCTGAAGATCTTGAAATGTCCATTAGACGACGTTCACAACAACTTGGACTTAGCGGATCAACAACATGGCGTAATTTCCACAAGGATTTAGCTCTGAAGGCATATAAGGTTCAAATAACACAGGAACTGAATCCATTAGATCATTTAAACGTCGTTCATTTATCAATTTCATCAATGAACAACCAGCTGATTTTTCTCAAAAAGTAATGTTTTCCGATAAGGCACATTTTGATCTTTGTGGCTATGTTAATAAACAAAATTACCGTATCTGGGGTGAGGAAAATGCACGAATTATTCATGAGAAACCTATGCATCCTAAACGAGTTACTGTTTGGTGTGCATTATGGTCAGGTGGTGTAATTGGATTTTACTTCTTTGAAAAGGCTGCTGGTGAAGCTGTAACTGTGAATGGTGATCGATATCGTCGGATGATAACCGAATTTTTGTGGCCTGAATTAATGAATATTGATCTAGAGGATATGTGGTTTCAACAGGATGGCGCTACACCTCACTTTGCACACAAATCAATTGATTTATTGAGAAAAAAATTTCCTGTACGTGTAATCTCAAGAAACGGTGATGTTAATTGGCCACCAAGATCATGTGATTTGATACCGTTAAATTATTTTCTTTGCGGTTATGTGAAAGGTCAGGTTATTTAAACACTATCCACAATCAATTCCTGCTTCGAAAGATGAAATTATTCGTGTCATTGGCGATTATTGGCAATTATGTCAAAATGTCATTGAAAATTTTTACAAAAGAGTGGACGTCTGTGGTGCTGCAAGAGGACGCCATATGGCAGATATTATTTTTCGCATAAAAATGTCATAACTGATACTTCAATTACCAATAATAAGTTTTTGAAAGTGAATGCAAATTATGTGTTTTATTTATTCTTTAAAAAAAACCGCGAGATTTGAAATACCCTTTAGATTGTGAACGTCGTAAAAGTAATTTACTTCTTTACGGCTTCAAGGATTTTATTGCCCAATTAATGTGGAGCAGGTTGAGTCTGACAATGTCCAGGTTAACAACAGGACTAGACAGTATTGATGTGAAAAACGGGAGTTTACTTGTCTCGTTTGTGTAAGTTCCTAAATATTCCGAACGGTTTCGATCTTTGAGAACTTGTTTTGCATTTGAGTTACACGTCCGAGCAGTATTTAGTAAATATCGTCAGTTGAAAAGCATTGATAAAGGACGTAGTTTTGTGTCATTTAAATTCAAACACAAGTTCGATGTTACTCTCCGTAACGACAGGTTCCTTCGCACCAGGATGTTGACCGTCTATAAATCGTTTATATCATTCGAGCACACTCGTACATGATAAATACCCATCACCATTCACTTGTTTCATGAAATTGAACGTTTCAGTAAATAACGTTACTTTTAATGTAATATGTGATCATTACAATATATATTCTCTAATAATTGTATTTATTAAGAATTAAGTAGAATTTCGAATTAATTTATAAGATAACTATTCTGATAATATGATTTTGTGAATATCGTATATATAAATATGTATTATGATTGCAATGATTGCGGCTTTGGTTTTCAAAACACTCACAGGTATGCCATCAACGTATGCCATCAACGCCTACAGGCACCTTATTTAGCAAATTATTTATTATTCCCAATATTTCTTCAATAATTAAAGAAGTGAAAAACATTAAACGGTTTATAACAGTTATCCAAGAATAACGTTACATATTAATATTTTGCAGAATTATGTTCTACTTGGACTCTATAAAGATTACAATAAATAAAAATCTATTATTTGAATGCTCTTATCTCATGTTATAAAACATTTATTTACCTTCCATCAAATAAGAATGATAATATTCATAGAAAAGATTATTATACGACTGTTATAACATCATACCACGTGAGGTGTTGAGAAAAGATTATTTTTCGTCAATAACGGATATGAAAATAACAAAGAAATAAAGGTCAACCTGTCCTACGATTTTCGTCAAATGTCAATAATAAAATGTGAATTTTATTACAGATTTTTGCCGCGTGTTGTATATATTAATCACGTTTAGTATGCTTATCATTGCTTCAAATGTGGACGAGAATATCCCGAAAGAAACATTTTAGAGATCAGATATAAATCACGGCGGAGTTGCGGTCAAAAATGTAAAGGAAAAAAGAAGAATAAGAGGTCATATTTTCAGGTTCTTATCCTCACGATTTATAGGCCTGTTATACTACGGTAGAGAGTTTTTCCTTCACGTCACCGCGAATTCTCATAACTAAGCCCTATTATGTTTGCTCTGTGGATGTTGGTTTTTGGTATTTCAATTAAAAAAAAAGATTTTGCGTTGTCGATATTAACGAAGACAATAGTTAAAGTTAAATATGTTCTCTGACATGAAAAATATAACAAAAAATTAAGTTCGCGAGCAGTAAAAAATAATTTAATAAGAAGTAGAGTTGCAGTGGGCGCGACTTAAATCTAGAACTCTTCAATCGCATAAACGACTCTTGAGACAAGAACACTTTGCAGTTTCTTTTGAAGTTCTTTGCTATTGTGTTCTTTAGTGTTTGCTCGATATATTTAATTTAGTTTGTTTCTGCAGTCTCAAAGCAGTACTTCTTGCAATGTTCAATGTGAGTTTTCACTCGAGAATATTGTTAGTTGTAAAGGACCTTTTTACATAGAACAATTTGTGAATACATACAAATGATGCATTCTCCTTTAAAGAGTTAAAAAAATTAAATGTCATTGATGTTCTATACGAAGTGGTGTGTGCTTGAGAATACTAATTGCAGTATCTTTAAAATTTAGTATTTGTAATCTTGTTAATAAAAGGTGTTTCAAATTGGGAGGTTTTTTTTAAGAATAAATAAAATGTAGATGGAGCACTGAATTTGTCTGGGTATGCGGGCATTTAAAAAGTGTAATGTATGACATTTATAAAAATGGTTTTGTACACGGTACAACAACATGTTCAAATTGTTGAATTATTTTTTGAAAATCAGCGTTCTGTGAAAAGAGTTTTTAGAAAATTAAGTGAATTTTATGGTTTAGATAATCGTACATCCGAAAGCACTATTGGTCGAATTATTAAAAGATTTCAAGAGACCGGTTCCGTGGAAGATCATAAAATTGAAAAATACAGTCGTAGTCGTCGTTCACAAGAAAATATTGGTTTGGTTCGTGAAAGTGTTGCTGAAGATTCTGAAATGTCCATTGGACGACGTTTACAACAACTTGGACTTAGTGGATCAATAACATGGCGTATTTTACACAAGGATTTAGCTCTGAAGGTATATAAGGTTCAAATAACACAGGGACTGAATCCATTAGATCATTTAAACTTCGTTCATTTATCAATTTCATCAATGAACAACCAGCTGATTTTTCTCAAAAAGTAATGTTGTCCAATAAGGCACATTTTGAACTTTGTGGCTATGTTAATAAACAAAATTGCCGTATCTGGGGTGAGGAAAATCCACGAATTATTCGTGAGAAACCTATGCATCCTAAACGAGTTACTGTTTGGTGTGCATTATGGTCAGGTGGTGTAATTGGACCTTACTTCTTTGAAAATGCTGCTGCCGAAGCTGTAATTGTCAATGGTGATCGATATCGTCGAATGATAGCCGAATTTTTGTGGCCTGAATTAATAAATATTGATCTAGAGGACATGCGGTTTCAACAGGATGACGCTGCACCTCACTTTGCACACGAATCAATTGATTTATTGAGAGAAAAATTTCCTGGATGTGTAATCTCAATAAACGGTGATGTTAACTGGCCACCAAGATCATGTAATTCGACGCCGTTAGACTATTTTCTTTGTGGTTATGTGAAAAGTCAGGTTGAAAATTTTAACAAAAGAGTGGACGTCTGTGGAGCTGCAAGAGGGGGCCATTTGGCAGATATTATTTTTCGCATATATTGTGTCATAACTGATACTTCAATTACCAATTAAAAGTTTTTGAAAGTGAATGCAAATTATGTGTTTTATTTATTCTTTAAAAAAACCGCGAAATTTGAAACAACTTTACATTCGCAATACCAGTTTTCATGTACTTTTTAGACATAAAGTAGGGTGATCGGTAAATACCAGTTTCCCAGATGAGCTTTTGACTAAACTATGGAATTGTAGATTTATGAACTTTATACCAAGACTAGCTTCACCATCGAAAGCCTGAACCATGAAGTTACTGCTTAATTCTTGTGAAATAGGCAACTTGTGTTCTATCCTTAATAATTATTGGATTTATATTTACATATTAGGTCTTATTAGATTTCTTCTGCTTCACAAGGTATAGGGAACACTGGGGTGGCTGTTGTACAGTCATTTTCACTGCTCTCTTCTGTTGTGATACAGTATGATCATATTTTACTTATCTAGCACACTATGAATAGTTATTCGAAAATCTAGATGATTCAATATTTCATTAATCGTTATATTAGAAGAATTGTTTAGGTCATCTAGACTAGGCTCTCTTGTTTCGCCACCTCACAAATTATCTTCTCAATTTTTGAAAATTATTCTGAAGAGCGAAAATATTGCGCTGCACGTTTCCATTTTGCTTGGTTGCGTTTTTAAGTCTGTATGTTTGGAGCAGCAGAAGCAACGCTATTTTTCACCACCAAGAACCGTCACGGATAAGCCATTATATGTAATTCACAAAACATTATGACAGAGACCACGAGTAATAGAACTTTTCGTACCAACTAGAGAATTACAAGAGAAGCTATTATTATAGTACTAAAGAAATGTACAAAACAGAACAAGGAAAACCAGTAACATACGCTTGACATCTAGGGAGTCCGTCCTGTCGATTAACAATACACACACATAAGACTACGGAACGAAAGGAAAGGTATAAAGTTGAGAAATAGTGATGCAAAAGGAAAAATTTAAAGAGAAGACACTTTTGGAATGCCATGATCAAAATATTGATTCAGAAGTTACAATACAAAATAAATGAAAGAAATAAGCGTGAGGGTATTGATGAGAACGCTATTCGAAAGATGGGAACTTACAGTTTGTCTACACTAACATGACTCATAAATTTCCAGACGAAAAAAAGTTAGGAAAGAGCAATTCGTCAACGAATTCGACGTTAACTGACGAGCCTTCAACAGACGAAACCTTAATCGACATAATCTGACTTTTCGCATTCTTACTACTTGAATGGTACTTGTTTAGTAATAAAACAAGCTTAATATTAACAAATTGGAAATATTAAGAAGGCACAAATGTTAGTTGTAAATTTTGTCGTTTTATAATAAAACTTTCGCATTATTTGAATACACATTTCATGCTAAAGTGTCCTTCCACCCAAACTACATATAATTAGTAAAACATATTTAGACCGCAAGCGTGAACTCTAGGATCAAGAATCAACGACCTCGACGATCTTAACTTCCTTAAGCTTCCGGATCGTGCTGCCCGATTGTACTTTGTATCATTCAATTAATCTCCCAGGCAAATTGCTATAATCGACATTCAGGAAACTGTTTAATGGCAAATGCTTCGGAAGGTATAGGAAGCGTGGCTATCTTGTTTCGCAGTTAATAATAGCATGATATTCTACCGAACTAGTCCCAAACTATAGCAACTACTTGTACGTATGAATGTGTATATTACCACATCAAGTTAGATGTGTCGGCGATTCTCCGTAAATGTAGTACTGCCGTAATATGAACGTGATACGGTTACCTTTGTCGATAGTTCAAAGCTTCATAATTTGCCATTAGTTCTGCGGTTCATTAGTTTGCGTGAATATAGGTTGGACCACGCGTTGACGATGTTATTAATATTAAAATGTAATTTGATTATATTGACATTGAAGCCTAGTGTTTCTCTTCATGGAAAATTAATTTTAATTGATATTGAAGTGGTTATACAGTGCCTTTAATAAAATTATTATACAACAACATGGAACAAGAACCACCAACAGTTTTGTTGCTCCTAGAGCGGGAACGAATATTATCTATAGAGCATACATACGAGAGTGGATCTCTTTGCTCCACACCTGACCTACTCACAATAAAAAAATTGCAAAGACTTTACTTTTATTTTTCTACATAGTCTCCATTAAGGTTAACATATCTTTCCCATCGATTTTCTAGCATTTCTGATACTTCCCGAAAAAAAAAATTGTTCAACCTTTGCAAACCACTGACTTACCGCACATATCGCATCGTTATTTGACGGAAATTGTTTATCATGTAAGTGTAACAGTTGATTAACACTGGGGTCTGGCAAATATGGTGGATGTTAAACTAATTCGGAACCTGCCTGAGCTATTGCAGCTGTTGCAATTGCGGACCTGTGACTGCGTGAGAAGAGAACACCTTTGCGCAACTTCCCTCGACGTTTTTCTTGTATCGCATGACGTAATTTGGGAATTTAGTTGGTGTAATAAGCACCGTTTGCAGAAAAAAAAATTACGCCTTCTGACCCCAAAATACAGATAGTTCACTTTTTACTTTGTATTTTGGTCTCTACAATTCAGGACTCATCTATTGTCCCAAATCTTGCAAGAAAATTTTCTTCGTCGTGTTTATACCGCGTTAAAAGACGACTGAAAATGCCTTTTCGAATTTCTTATGCGCATCTGTTAATATTCGTGGTACCCCGGACAATTTCCTCATGTTTAATTCGGCGGTAATTATATTATATAACACATGGTATTGCAGCACCAGATCATGGACATTTTTAATATTTTCTTGGGTAGTGACGGTTATGAGCACTCAACCTGCATGTTCGTCTGTACGCGATCGTCTACCACATTTAAACTTACGAAACCACCTTTTAACGATGTCGTATGATACTGCAAGTTCTCCTAATGTATCCATCAAATCATGATGAATTGGAGTTGGGGTCATCTTTTTCAAACGCAAATATTTAATCACCGCTCGTTGCTCGACACGATCCACTTTGATACCCATATGTGCCTCTCTCGACCTTGGGTGTCTGCTGTAGGTATACTTTCACTTCAGCAGGTTCAGACTTGTAAGTTTGTAGCGTTAGTCTATACATAGCGGGTTATACTACGACGTGAAGATAAATAATGATTTTGGGGTTTAAATGGGTCAGGGGCGGACCAGAAAGATGAGTCTTCGTATGACGAGGAATGTTAATAGAATTTATAATGATATCTCTCTCAGCTGATATCAATTATTTGATATGTACTTATACACGTATTATACTTAGTTTTATTCATTTTTGTTATTTCTACTATAGGCTAAATAATTATAATTTTAGTTATGTATATACATTATTACCTCTCAGAGGTAATAGTATGTATATGTGTTATGGGGTTAAATGTCCCCCTAATTAATCTAAATAAATAATAAAGAACATATTATGTAATAGTAAATGTTTATTTACACGTGGTGGTTAGTAAATTTATTACGAGCGCGTGTCCGACTAGCTGAATCGCTGTAATAAATGCAAATAAGAAAATAAGTTGCTGGAGTTAAGTCCAGGACGTGTGCCACGCTGAAAGAATAATTATTAATGGAAATAAAACAACAGGATTGCCCTTAAAATTTTATTCACCAATTTAAATTAATTCTTAAAGCTTGAGTATATGTAAATAAAGATAATTAATGAGATCGAGATAAAAAGAAAATAAAACAAATTTAGCGTAATAGCAAAGTAAAGTAGTTCGAGTGATACAAAATGATATAGAGTGATACAATGTGTGGAATAAAATATTAAAAGGATTAAATTAAAATATGTATCGAACGATATGTAAGGTATTTGCGTGCTAGTGTATATATATATATATATATATATATATATATATATATATATATCCTGGGCCACGACGCTATGTATATCTTGCGGTAGCAAAATACGTGGACACTACATGTGCGGGTAAAACTAAACTGCACAAGCTCATGGAAATAATGTGTGTAGCCTTGTTCATTGCTGGAGTAGTAGTCTCTGTTGTTTCTTACAAGCTGGGGCATTTAAAAAAGGAGCGTTAAGCTGAAGGGCAGGATGCTGGTCAACCAACTAACGAGACGAGAGAACAGACACGCTAGAAATTTAGTGCGCTAAAAAATGGGCGTAAATTAAAAGTGTGATATCAATCTAAGTATCAAGATATCTAGACTGTATATTAGATGAATAATTATCATGCCTCCCTCTCTCGTCTACTGTATTGAACGACAAAGCGAGAGCGCATCCGTCTCGCAATGTCGATAACTAAGTTACCAGAGCGTATAGACAGACGCAATGCATCACGGCTATTTGCCATTTAAAAGAATGTTAAAAGAAATCATTCTACTATTAATAACACCCTATCTACTACATATGTTTCACGGATTGACCGATCATCAGGCAGATTTTCTGTTATTAATGAACGATTCCTTGATAAAGTTTATCATATCATTTCGATACAGAAAAATAATGAATAATCATCATGCCGCCCTCTCTCGTAGATGGGGTGTTATTAATAATAGAATGATTCCTTTAACATTCTTTTAATTGTCAAATAGCCGTGATGCATTGTCTATACGCTCTGGTAACTTAGTTATCGACATTGCGAGAAAGACGCGCTCTCGCTTTGTAGTTCAATACAGTGAACGAGAGAGGGAGGAATGATGATTATTCATTATTTTTCTGTATCGAAATGATAGGATAAGCGCTATCAAGGAATCGTTCATTAATAACACAAAATTTGCCTGATGATCGGTCAATCCGTGAAACATATATAGTAGATAGAGTGCTATTAATAATAGAATGATTCGTTTTAACATTCTGTATATTAGATGTGGATTCTGTATGAAAAAAGAATTAATGTTTGAATCTTTATTTGCATTAAGAAATCAATAAAAGAGAATTAATATTGAACGTGAGTCAATGGAAAGTTACTAAGACTATTCTAAGAAGTGGTTCAAAAAGTTCTAGGTATTTAGCTTCATGGAAAACGACAGCGCTTTATTTTATTACAGCCTAACCGTCCGTGACAAAAACAAAAGATTTCACATCTGGATATAACACAAAGTAGGTCTAATAAATAATAATTCATGAATTCAAAATCGATTTATATTTAAAATAAAATAAATTAATTTGAAACCGATATAAAAAATTATTATACAGACTTGTTCATTCTAGAATTAGATATGCGCTGTCCACAAGTGGAAAGAGTGCAGTTAGGTTAAAGCGCGCGAGAAAGGAGGATAGAATATCTCTCACTGGCAGTTTCGTTTTCTCCCACTTTTGTATTGCAAACAACTTCCCCTACTTTCTCGCGTGTTACGCGTGAGAATGTCTGAAATCAGTCTTCACCAGCGACATGATGTGTGTAGGTCGGGGCTGTAAATCATTATGCATTGACAATACGTACCTACATTTTTGAATTGTATAAATTATTTGATGCATTTTATTTGAATCTTTTAATAAAATGCAACATGGCTATTTTCTTGAAATGTTTTGCCGTTTGGCGTGAAACTAATAAAATATTCTTGAAATAAATGAAATAGAAAATTCTAAAAATTAAAAAGATTTTCAAACATGGCTATTTTCTTGAAATGTTTTGCCGTTTGGCGTGAAACTAATAAAATATTCTTGAAATAAATGAAATAGAAAATTCTAAAAATTAAAAAGATTTTCAAACATGGCTATTTTCTTGAAATGTTTTGCCGTTTGGCGTGAAACTAATAAAATATTCTTGAAATAAATGAAATAGAAAATTCTAAAAATTAAAAAGATTTTCAAATAATGAAAAAATTAAAAGAAACTTTTAAAAATCCTAGTGTAGAATACGACGAACTGTTAGAGGTTTTACGTCAACTACTTCAGATAATTGTTTACTAGAATAAGAAGGTTCACGCGAGAAAGTAGGGGAAGTTGTTTGCAATACAAAAGTGGGAGAAAACGAAACTGCCAGTGAGAGATATTCTATCCTCCTTTCTCGCGCGCTTTAACCTAACTGCACTCTTTCCACTTGTGGACAGCGCATATCTAATTCTAGAATGAACAAGTCTGTATATGCGAAGCGTAACAACATATGTTTTATTTTTAGTTTGGGTAATTATGTTAATTTTTTTTATAAGCACTGTATGTACCCTGTTTATATTTCCCTAGAGTGGGAATTTTTTCTGTTGGGCTATAAATATTATTCTTATTATTATTAATGCTCTTTGTATATAATGTCAAGACTATGTTTCCATTACATATTTGTTAATCATCGACAAATATGTAATGAAAACAATCTTGCCTATATATTGTATAAAGGATATTAATAATAATAATAATAATATGATTATTGCCTACGTTACATTATAAGAATATTCTTGCAAGAAATTTTTAGAAAAACTTATTTTGAAAATTAATTACTTCAGAGCACGAAGGGAAAACAAATTCGAGGATTACTTCGTCCGCTGTTTAAACTATCCCCATGAATTCTCGAACAAATTTAAGGGTCGATCGAGAAAAAAGAAGTACTAGAAGTACAAGATCATCATCTAATTATCGCGCGATTTACTTTAAAGCTAATAGTGTTAGCTGTAATAACTTATCGCCTCTTAATTTCTCAATCTAAATTAAAGCGTTATCGCCAGGCAATCTCCGGAGGGAATCTGAAATATCGACTTTCGATAATCAGTTTTCCTACGGCCATTAATAAATGTCCGCTATTTCAAGTAAAAGATGATAAAAAGGCGAATATAGATTTGTTATTTCATAGGATATTTTACAATTTTAGATAAGTTCCCCGTTAAAATTTTATCGCTAATAAGGTTGGTAAGAATTTATGACTTCATAAAGACGGAATGAATTTAAATTTCTGCGCCGGCACAATCTTTTTTGAATATCGCATTTACGAGTATTTAAAAAGTTCTAATGAAGTAGGCGAATGGGTGATAAATTGGAGAGAAAAAAGAACGGGGTGGTATTACTTTTCGCTAAAATTTTAATGCAAGCAAAGAGTCGTGTACAGCACGATTCTTTGTTTGCATTAAAATTGCATTAAACATTTCCGTAATATTTTTATTCGTAAATTTTTTCCGTTGGGTGGTGCTAATGATTTATGTTACAACAGCAATTCTCAATCTTTTAGTAATTTAATTCTCGTAGCTCTCCACTTTCCCCTTCCCACACAATAATTTTTTATTGAAATCGTAGTAGTTTGTATTTAAATGGGTTTTGACAATAAGGCTACAATTACATTACCACGAAAGAGTAGGTTTATTGATGTTTTTTAACATTGATCCACTGTATTGATAAAATCAGAATTAGTATCTCTATCGCTTTCTCTATTATATCTACAGTATCTGAAATGTCTCGGGGCTTCCTGAGAAGTTCTGATTTATCCAGAATATTCTCTATATGTACATTTAATATATAAATGCTGCACCTCGTTCAACTCCAGCCGGTGTCAGGCAAGTAGTGATTGAGAATCACTGCCTTAACTACTTTATTTTTCCACTATCCTTAGGCTGGTCTAGTTGCTTTATGGGTACATAAAATTGTATTTATCATCAGGATAATAAATATACTTTCTTAATCTCGGCTTTCGGGTTGGAATCGCGTCATCGATAATTCTGCTGTTTACGCTTCGTCACTACTTGTATGAGACATCTTCAGGGCTTAGATACCTAACTAAACGTCAGTAGTAGAATGATTGAAGGTGCGGTTCCAGCCTGGAAGCCAAGATAAAGAAAATATGGACGACGTGGAAGCCTACGAGCCAGATTAGGACGATGGATATTTCATGGAATTATTTATGAATCCGCACTACGAGTATACTATGACTATACCTTAATTAAATAAATATTGTTATATTCAAAATCGTGAATAGGGTTTTGAAGAAAACGCATGGCATTGAAGGAAGTCTAGTTATATATATGTATGTACAATACATCGCTCATAAACACGTGTACATGTACGAGGGTGGTCGTATAAATACTCGGCTTGACTTAGAAGAGATGGCAGTAGTTGAAAAATATCACTGTATTAGAAAGTACACAATCTAGAAAGCATATGTTTTAAGTTTGAAGACGCCACGTTGTTTAGTATTTGTTTGGCAGACACAATGGTGAACGTTTTCAGTGAATTTGTAAAAATGGAGAAAAATGGTCATCGTAACGTGATACAATACTTTTATTTGAAAGGCCTCAGCCCAACCGATATAAAACCTGAACTGGATTCTACTCTGGGTGAGTCTGCTCCTTCGTTTACAACAGTGAAATATGTATTAGGTAGCAGAGTTTAAACGAGGCCGTACGAGTTGCCAAGACGAACATCACAGTGGTCGATCAAATGCAGTGACGACTCCAGAAATGGTGAAGAAAATCCACAAAGCGGTGCTGGATGATCATCGGCTGAAAGTGTGCGAGCTAGCAGACATAGTGGGCATTTCAAAAAGTGCTGTACATCGCATATTATCTGAAAGTTTGAACATGAGAAAGCTGTGTGTAGGATGGGTGCCGCGTTTGCTCACACTCGAGCAAAAACAGTGTCGCGAAGATGTTTCAATTGAGTGTTTAGCGAAGTTTCACAGCAACAAAGCAGAATTTTTGTGCCGTTTCATAACCATGGATGAAACATGGGTGCATCACTTTAGACTCGAGATAAAAGAAAAATTAAAACAATGGAGTCAAAAGGGAAAATAGGCACCAAAGAAGGCGAAGACCGTTTCATCTGCAGTCAAGGTCATGGCATCGGTTTTTGGGATGCGTGTGGAATAATTTTCATTGACTTGAAAAAGGAAAAACTATCAACGCCGAGCATTATGCGAACTTATTGCATCGTTTGAGCGAAGAAATCAAGCAAAAACGATCGCATTTGGCTAAGAGAGTTTTGTTTCACCAAGACAATGCACCAGCTCACAAATCCGTTATTGCAATTGCCAAAATGAATGAATTAAAGTTTAAGTTGCTACCTCATGCACCCTATTCCCAGATTTAGCCCCCTCAGACTATTTTATGTTCCCAAACTTGAAAAAATGGTTCAGTGGTCAAAGATTTTCTAACGGTGAAGTTAATTGCTATTTTTAGGAGCAAGACAGTTCTTATTATAAAAAAGGTATCGAACTTATTGAACATCGCTGGGAAAAGTGTACAGAGTTAAAGGCAGATTATGTTGAAAAATAGATATAATTCCTTCCAAAATTTTTCTTTGTTGGGTCGGGTACTTCTGGGACCACCCTCGTAGAATACATATATAAGTATACACTGTTTACTTATTCAATTTGCCGTCCTTGAAATTCTATATTCTCAGGAAACGTATTTAGAAAAGTTCTGTTTTTAATTTCGTATTAGAGGTGCGCGGAAAATTTCCTCCTTAATGCATTTCAAATATAATCAGGTGTCGTTTCTGTGTCGGTACTTCATGTCAGCGGTTGACAAACGGCTTCAATTTTCAAAAGAAACTGGAAAGTTTGTGGTAGGCGACGTAATCGATGCAAAGTTTCCGGGGAAACATCTGTGGATTATGAGATTTCCAAATAAGTTTGATTTATTGTTTGCCAGGGAGACGGTAAATCTCTCCACTGGAACGCCCTTAAGATGTGATTGATTTGCATTTGAACTAGCTCGGATTACATATATACTTGCTTTCGATTTTCGTTCGATAATCACCGGAGTTTGTTTGTTTGGAATCTGGGTGACCTGCTAATACGTTTGTTTATTTATTAAACAATATTTTCAGGCAAATAAATGTGGAAATCACATGCTTGCAAACAATTAATTTTATCATTACGAAAAAATTTTCGAAGCTTTTGAACGGTGATTTCTTTTTCGTCTCCTTTTCAAGCTGATCTGAAAGGCAAGTTAATAGAGAAAAAGAAAACGTTTTATTTATTAGGGAAGATATGATCTTCTGTTTAATCAATCTCGTAAATAGGAAGTATAGAAAATATCCGAGTTCATCTAAACATCTTCATAAATAGAAAAGAGTTTTCGAACGTAGAAAAGCTCAAATGCTCCTTCTTAAATTTAAATCTTTTAAGGCATTGCTTTCGCTAGTCGTTGGTCTAAAATTGGTCATCGAGCCCATTGTTTATAGGATTCATATTCTTTCAAACAATTTATTTTATCGCTGGCATTGAAGAGATCACACATAGTAGGCTACTACGATTATTCGCATATTTCGCGCTATTGTTCTTTTATTTTGGACAGTACCTGAAGATTTTCTATAATTAATGAGATTTTGAAACGTTATGTTTAGTTTGGTAAAAGCTGGAATATTTCAGATTTGAATTATAGTTACATGCAATACAATTTATGCAATAATATTTTTTTGCGCGTATTAATTTAGGTTCGATTGACCAGTACAGTTATCTCAATTTCAATCCAAACTGGTTGCGAAAATATGTTTTTTTTTGCGTTATTCAGATGAAAACAGAAGCAATGTGCTCCATGCCGATTATTGAATGTAAATTTGAATGGACACTGTGGTTGATTAAATTAATCAAGTAAGGTTAATATAATCTCTTTCCATAATAAAAAAAAGATAAATAAAACCCTTTACCAGATCAATGTTCGTATTCTGTATACGTATTTCGACAACTAAGTTGTCATCATCGGCAGAGTACAGTGTCGCGCTTGGAAGCGTGGCAAAATCCGCACGAACACAAAGTCCAAGTTAGACTTAACATACAGCGTCAAAAGCCAAACATACATATAGAACGTACATGAATTTCAATAGTCGAAAATGTACAAATATAACAATAGTTCGAATCTCTAATTATTGTGTGTCTATAGCTTTCGACGGTGTAAGTCTTGTACGGACTTTGTTTCTGTTCGGGTTTTGCCGAGGTTCCAGGTGCGACACTGGGATTAATTATTTGCTGTTGATGACAATTTAGTTGTCGAAATACAGAATACGAAAACTATTGTGAACATTTAATTAATTAAATAATTATTAATTAGTTGTATAAGCTGATTATTTAGTTGAACAGGTTGTTGTAATTTGTAATTATTTGTCTGTATTTTCCATTTACTCATTCATACTTGAATTAAAGAATATTAAAAAATATAATTAAAAACTAAGAAGTAAAGGGGGAAAAGCGCGGAGTGAGAGAAGAAGAAGAGACAGAAATAGAAGCGAAAGAGTAAGAAGAAAAATAATGAAAAAACATTGCGACAGAATGAGAACGCGTCTGTCTAGTATGTCGGCAACAAAGTGCCCAGAGCTTGTGTAGACAGACACTTGCTATCTCGGCGATTTGCTAAACAGATGAATGTTAAAAGAGAAAGAAAATGAAGTTGACGAAATAGATGAACAGAAAAGAGAGAGAGAGAGAGAGAGAGAGAGAGAGAGAGGGAAGAGATACAAAAGACGACGGAATAAAAAGAAAACGAAGAAGAAGCAGAAGATGAGGAACGATAAAAAAGAATAATAAGAAGAAAGAGAAGAGAAAAAAGAAAACAATAATAATAAGGGGAATGGCAAAAAAGATTAAGAAGTGGATAAAAAAGAAGAAAATGAAGTAGGTAGTAGAAAAGGAAAAGGGAGAAGAAGTACTAGAAGAAGAAAAAGAAAAAAATTGAAGAAGAGGAATAGGAAGAAAGAGAAAATGAGGAAAAGGAAGAAGGGGAAAACAGAGGGAGAGGAAGAATAAGGAGGAAACAAAGAAGAGAGAGAAGGAAAAAAGAAGAGGAAGAAAAACGAAGGGGAAGAAAACAAAGAAGGGAAAAAGTGGGAGATGGAGAAAGAGAGAAAGAAGATGAAGGAGAAGCAGAAGAAAAACAGCAGGAAGAGGAAAGAGAGGAAAAAAGGGAAAACAAAACATGTAAAGGAAGGTAAACGATATGAAGTAACGAGTAATGATAATACTACTAATAATAAGACTGGGAAACTGTTTCAAAGATGAACTGATATGCCGACTTCAAAGCTGTAGTTAATTTTTTCTCTACAGCTTATATTAGTGAGCGGTTCCACCAAAATTTGAAGAACAAGGAGGCACAATATCAGGGTAGATGGAATGTACAAATTATGGCTGACTATTGTTGGAGCATCAAGCGAGTTTGTCCACAGATTAAACACTCCAGGAAAAACTATAAGCGAAAATTTCTACCTTAATATGTGTGTTTACCTTTATTTTCCTTTGTATGCACATTTTGTGTGACTTTTGAGACAGAGAGAGGGTATCCTGTAGTTTAAAAAAGTTGATTTGTTAGACCAAAATTGGATCATTTTTGAATTCAGATGGCAAAAATTAGTTAGAGAAGTGTCAGATCTAAGTTAATAAAATTTTTTCCCATGTAATTCGTGCCTTCTGAGGTAGTATTACATTTATATTTACTTTATAAGTTTTATCTATGAAGATTTTCTTGTTTTATAATAAACCGATCAACTAGTAGGTCCGCTTTCTTTTTGTTTCCACTCTTACTTACGCTTGCACACTTCTTTGACACCTACAGATTTGATTAAAGTTCATTTTGTCAAATATCAACCTCAGTATTAGACGGCGATTGAGGATCCTTTAATACTGTTACATCTCCAGATCATTTTCATTATTTTCCTACCCCTGAGGCAGCAGATTCAAGCTGGGTGGGATTCTCAAATGCGACAAAAGGTAGATTCGGGAAGGCTAGCAACCCTCACTTGCTTATTTTGTCTGAATTATTAACTTTATTTAGATGACGTCGCAGAATGAAGTGTTTTATTTTACTACAGGATGAATGCGTTTGTGTTATGCAATTGTTCCAAGTCGATGGTGTATGGTTTTTACTATTATTTAAAAGCTCGACTTTTTTTACAAAACACAAAAGACAATGTGTTAAGTTCTATATGCAGTCGTTAGTATTTTAATATTAGCCATTGTAACGGAGTAAATTATATTTGTCTTCTTACAATTTCCTGCTTTCGCCGACAACAGACGCCCACATTGGCTACAGTATATCATTGCGCGAACATGTCATAAACAAAAACCTCAAAATAGAGCAGTGATATATTACAGGTACCGCGAATTTACGGCCAACTTCCGAATTTAAGCCGTTCGCAAAACCCTGAACCTTCCGAAAAAGTTGAAATGCGTACAAAAATGTAAATTAAATTATTTTCATTTTTCATTCGGCATTTTATTTAGAACAACACATCTGATCAGCTTACATAAATTTTCGCGTATGGGAAAGCATGTCTTTTCTTGTTCAGGCCATAATTTCTAGAAGTGACGGCGAAATTTTCTTTTGTTTCATCCGTACGCCTACAGCGTTTGGTAGTTATAATAAATCAGGTATTCCTGTCTTAAACTGTAAAAAGATATAATTCGTTCAGATTTATTTGGTTTAATAATATGACGCAAAAAGAAAATTTATCATTTGTCGACACATTTTAGAAATAAATAAACAGATTTACTGCCTAGTAAATAATGAAATGAAACAGAAGATTTACAGTTGAGCATTGCTAGTTTGGAAAAATTGGGATTTCCTTTCAAAATAAAAACTTATGAATTTATCTTTCGCGGTACATAAAATAAGAGTCCTCAATCACCCGAATGCAGTAAGATTATTCATCAAAAGTAAACATTTTGAAATGTTTTTTTTTAATCCCACAGGATTAAGTTCAAAGAGGTCGACAAATTTTAACTTTAACATCGTTTTTAGAACCGTCGAAAGTTTCAGTACATAATAAGCATTCGTTAATAAAGAATATCTTTTGAAAAATATTGATTTTTGTGAGTATACACCTTTGAAAAAATTCGGATCTTCATCAAAATAAAAAGTTTTGAATTAGGTTTTTGTGGTACGAAAAATAGTAGTCTCGAATCAACCAGATAGAAACCCACTACTTTTTGCTGCAAGATCATTCAAACTTCAAAGGTATTCCATCAAAAGTAGACATTTTTAAATGACTTTGTAAGTTCGTTTTTATTCTCTCAGGATTAAGTCCAAAGAGTTGGTCAAATTTTGACTTTCAAATCTCTTTTAGAACTTTTGATAGTGTCAGTACATAAGTAGTGGTTAATGTACAATGACTTTTGAAAAATACTAATTTTTGCGAGTATACCTCTTTGAAAAAATTCGTAGTCCTCAATAAACCGAATTCAAACTTTCTATTTTTTCCGGCAAGGTCATTCAAACTTCAAAGATAATCCTCCAAAAGTATCCATTTTCAAATGATTTTGCAAACTCCTTTTTATTCTTTCAGGATTAATTCCAAAGAGTTAGACAAATTTTGACTACAAAAACGTTTTTAGGATCCGTGAAAGTACTAGTAGATAAGCATTCGTTAATGTACAGTGACTTTTGAAAAATACCAATTTTTGCGACTTTGTAGTCTTATCAAAATAAAAAGCTTTGAATTAAGCTTTTGTAGTACGTAAAATGGTAGTCCTGAATCAACCGAATACAAACTTTATATTTTTTCCGACAACGTCATTCAAACTTCAAAGATAATCCTCCAAAAGTACCCATTTTTAAACGATTTTGCAAATTCTTTTTTTCTTTCTGGATTAATTCCAAAGAGTTTGACAAATTTTGACTACAAAAACGTTTTTAGGATCCGTGAAAGTACTAGTAGATAAGCATTCGTTAAAGTACAGTGACTTTTGAAAAATACTAATTTTTGCGACTTTGTATTCTCATCAAAATAAAAAGCTTTGAATTAAGCTTTTGTAGTACGTAAAATAGTAGTCCTGAATCAACCGAATACAAACTTTCAATTTTTGCCGGAAAAGTCATTCAAACTTCAAAGACAATCTTCCAAAAGTACCTATTTTTAAACGATCTTTCAAATTCCTTTTTGTTCTTTCAGGATTAATTTCAAAGAGTTTGACAAATTTTGACTTCAAAAACGTTTTTAGAACCCGTGGAAGGGCCAGTAGATAAGCCTTCATTAAAGTACAGTGACTTTTGAAAAATACTAATTTTTGCGACTTTGTATTCTCATCAAAATAAAAAGCTTTGAATTAAGCTTTTGTAGTACGTAAAATAGTAGTCCTGAATCAACCGACTAGAAACTCAATACTTTTTGCAGCAAAATCACTCAAATTTCAAAGTCAATCCTCCAAAAGTGCCCATTTTGAAATGATTTTGCAAGTTCCTTTTTATTCTATCAGGATTAAGTCCAGAGTTAGACAAATTTTTACTCCAAAAACGCTTTTAGAACCCGTGGAAGGGCCAGTACATAAGCATTCATTAATGAACTGTGACTTTTGAAAAATACTAATTTATGTGAATATATTCCAATGAGAAAATTCGAATTTTCATCAAAATAAAAAGTTTTGAATTAACCTTTTGTAGTACGTAATATTGTAGTCTGAATCAACCGAATAAAAACTCACTACTTTTTACAGCAAAATCATTCACACGATCCAACAAAAGTATACATATTGAAATGGTTTGCAAATTTTCTTTTCATTACTGAGGATTAAGTCCAAAAAGCTAGGATCAATTTTGACTTCAAAGTCGTTTTTAGCACTATCGAAAGTGCCAGTACATAAGTATTTGTTAATGTACAGAGACTTTTGAAAAATACTAATTTTGCTTGAAAAAAATTCGGATTTTTATCAAAATAAAAAGTTGTTAATTAGGCTTTTGTAGTACGTAAAATAGTAATCCTGAATAGACCCGATACAAACTCACTACTTTTTACAGCAAGATAATTCAAACTTCAAAGATAATTCGTCAAAAGTACACATTTTGAAATCATTTACTTTGTTTTTATTCTCTCAGGATTAACTTTTGAAAAATACTAATTTTCGCGAGTATACGCCTTGAAAAATTCAGATTTTGGCAATTGAAATTTGCTATTTCTATTTTTTTTAGAGCAGTAAAATGAACTACCTGGTGGAAGAACCCTATTATTTGACAACAACTGACTATTTGATTTGGTATTTTTGGTCAATATTACTAGCCATCTCAATGATCTAAATTTAAAACTACAAGGCAAGAATAAATTATTTCCTAGCTAAGTGAAGAGCATCAACTGGCGCATAGTGTGCAAAAGGTTGGCTATCCTGCCATTGATACTAATTAAATCATTACCTTTGATAATTGAAAACATAATTTGGGAAACTATTTAACAAATCTTGTAACTCTGCTACATATGACTGATTTGTAACGATGAAAAAAATTGTTTTATGCAAAAGGAAACGTAAGGAGATGGAGAGAGTATATTTCTTATTGAGTCTCACATTATGCTACTACCAATAATAAGTAAAATATTACTACAGAGAAATTTTATACTTCCTATTCCTTATTAGAACTTGTTACCACTTTGAAGAAGAAAATTAAAATTTAAAGAGAAGAAACACTGTGGAAGTGTAAGTGTGCTTATTAAATTCCATGTTAACTAAAAGTTTATTATGAAAACTATAACAAAAACAGTATAATTAACTTGTAATCTTCGAATAGAAACCATGTTTGTAAAAATTAAATTTCATTTTAACATTAAACATTAATTTTGAAAATTAATTAGGCCCGAAATGAAAAATTAGGTCGCAATTTTTCGCTTTGCACCGTAAATTTTCTTATTAAAAATTCATTTTAATTTTTCCATTTCTAAGTTATTAACCTAAGTTGATTTATAATTTTACACGATCCATTAAAATTCCGCTACTTATGGCTGGTAATTAAATTACCTGTTATTTGTACCGGTATTATTTTTTGCGGTGTAGATATTTTTGATTCTACCGCGTAATAAATACAAAAATTCATAATGATGACAGTTGTACAGACAGAAAAATTTTCTACGATATTCTTAACTTGAAATAAGGATGCATAATACAGGGTGGAGCAGAGGAAACGTATGTTTTACGAACTACTAGTACGCGGCGACGTGAGGGTGTATTGTCCTTGAATGAATGTTTGCAGACTGCCCATACAACGCAGTTTCAGTAGCTATGGTGCGTTGGAGCGTAGAGCATCGCGTGTTCGTTGTCGAGCAGTACTTTAGAAACAATGATACCGTAGTCACAGTGCAACGTCTTTTCCGTCAAAATTTTAGAGTTGGACGTCGAGGTGCAGTGCCTGATCGAAATACTGTACTCCGATGGGTTGCAGCGTTTAGAAGTACTGGATCTGTGATGAAAAAGCAACCACCTGGTCTTCCCCGTTCAGTACGAACTCCGGAAAATGTAGAACGAGTGAGAACGGCAGTTGTTGCTAGTCCGAAGCGATCGACTAGACGACAGGCTGTAGCGCTGGGTATGTCACGTCGTTCGCTTCATCGCATCTTACATGATGATCTTAAGTTTCACCCGTACAAGTTAGTGATCGTCCAGCAGCTTAGTGAAGGCGATTTTGTGCAACGCAGAGAGTTTTGTCGCGTAATGGACGAAATTTTTACGGAAGATGCAGATGCTAGTCTTCATGAGTGATGAAGCACATTTTCATCTAGACGGTTACGTCAATGTTCAAAATTGTCGGTTTTGGGCGTCGGAGAACCCACATCAATTGCACCAAAGACCTCTCCACGGTTGAAAGTAACAGCGTGGTGCTGCATTTCAAAGATGGGAATTGTTGGACCCTATTTTTTTGAAGAGGAATGAACTACAGTTACTGTGATATCAGCGCGCTACGTTGAAATGCTAAACAAATTTCTTCATCCAGAACTTGAAAGGCGTCAAGTGAATATTAGAGAAATATGGTTTCAGCAGGACGGTGCCACAGCTCACACGGCGAGAGCATCTATGGAAGTGGTTCGACAAATGTTCCCAGGACATGTTATTTCGAGAAATGGTGATGTTCACTGGCCCCCTCGCTCACCCGATTTGTCGATATGCGACTTTTTTTTGTGGGGATATTTGAAATCTAGAGTCTACATGAACAAGCCTCGCACAATCAATGACCTGAAGAATTCCATTCGTCAAGTAATTGAAGCCGTGCCGAATGAAATGTTGGAAGCCGTCCGTAACGTTCAGGAGAGGATCCAAATTTGTATTCAGCAAGAAGGACGTCATCTCCAAGACATTATTTTTCGAACCTAATTAAAGTATGTATATTTCAAAACTGCATTAAAAAATCTATCACTTAATGCTTGTTTCTATTAATTTTATCGAACCGTTTCCCAGTCATTCAATAGTGAAAAACATGCGTTTCCTCTGCTCCACCCTGTATTAAGATTATACTGTAAGTAATACTCACTAATACTGAAATATATTCATTCCACGCTCGATGTGGTTCTATGTAATATCCTCTCCAACCTTCGCCTACAGCAAATCAAGTAATAAGGCTATGAAATAATAAGGGTTACCGTCGCGTGAATTTAAATGATCCGTTAAATTCTCAGACCATCTTAAACGTATGTACGTATGTATGTATGTACGTATCATAACCATGTCCGAAGAACATCCGTTGAGGATTCAAGTTAAAATGTTCTAGTAAGGGGGTTGTTTTTATAATTACTCTGCAGACTTTAGCATCAGTAGAATTCAAATTTATTTAATAGTCCGTTTCCTATAGCAATTTTGTGCTACCGTTTTATTTTGTAATTAAGAATTCTTTCTTAATTACAAAATAACGAAGTAATGAAGTAGTGTTTGTGACCAAATTAATTACGGAACAAGTATCCGCATCCTTAATTTTTTAAGGATGCGGAAGATAAATATATTTGTTGTTCGATAATTAATTTGGTCATAAACATAATTACCAAGCGATGTCCGTTATTGTTATTTACGAGGGTAGCCGTTTATATTTTCGGAACTGGCAACACTGATAATGTTGCTTCCGATCTGATGATTGCATCGTGAAGTTTGTCACTTTTGACAATATATTTATCTTGACAGTTTTACTACCCGGTCGCTATTTCTATTGTTGACAGTAACTTGAAAATTTTATGTCAGCGAAAAAATGGAATTAACTCGCGAACATTTTCGTGCAATTATTTTTCATAACTTTCGGCGTGGATTATCTCAACACGAATGCATCGAGGGGCTGAATTCTTTACATGGTGATGAAGCACCATCGAAAACTGCAGTATATCGTTGGTATAGTGAATTCAAACTTGGACGGCGTTCTTTGGACGATGAATTTCGTGAAGGTCGATCCGCAAATGTTGTTGTGTCGGAAAACATTAATGCAGTGTCTGAATTGATAATGCAAGACCGTCATGTTACATACCGCGAAATCGAGGCATCTCTAGGCATTAGTAGCACCGGCGTGCATAAGATCCTGCATGAACAACAACGTTGGGTACCACGTAATTTGACAACCGCTTACAAAAGGACTCGTGTCGATTGGTGCCAAGAAATGCACAAAAAATACAATGGCGATGCTTCAAAGAACATTTATAAAGTCGTTACATGTGATGAATATTGGATCTGTACGTATGAGCCCGATAGTAAACAGTAGTCGACTGTGTGGGTATTCCAAGATGAGCTAAACCAAATGGTCGCTTGTTTTTTCGAAAAAAACAGTCACATTGTAACCGTGCCTTTAGAGAGTTGTAGAACGGTCAATTCCGAATGGTACACAACTCTTTGTTTGCCAAAATTTTTGAAGAAATAAGGAAAACAACCGAAAACAACAAATCATTCTCCACCATGACAATGCGAGCTCTCACAGGTCGGTTAAAACAATTAAATATTTAGCCGGGCAAAACATTGAATTGACGAGCCATCCGTCGTACAGTCCTGATCTAGCACCCTGTGATTTCTTTATGTTCCCACATGTTAAGAATAAACTTCGTGGCCAACAGTTTCCTATGCCGGAAGAGGCCGTTAAGGCATTCAAAACTCATATTTTGGAGATACCGCCTTCACAGTGGCAGCAATGCTTTTCGGATTGGTTAAAGTGAATGCAAAAGTGCATTGATTTTCAAGGAGAATATTTTGAAAAGCATTAAAACTATTTTCGATAATTAAAATTGTTTTTTTGTTTGCTATTCCCGAAATATAAACGGCTACATTCGTATTACCGTATAAGTTGTAAAAGTTGCAAGAGCGGGGGTTTCTCAGTTGAGTTGAAGAGGTTGATTGAAGTAGTATAATCTGTAAAAAACTGAGAAACTAAGTATTCTGACAACTATACTTAACTATGATAATAACTTAACAAATTCCGCACACGGTCTGTACCGTTGAGAGCCAAAACGCATACTCACCAGTGTGCGTTTTGGTTTTCAACGGTACGGATTATGTGCGGAATTTGTTTTCGTATGGGTATTTTGCCGTAGTTTTCCAGGTGTGACACTGTTTAATTATTTGCTTATGATGACAAATTAGTTGTCGAAATACGTATACAGAATACGAAAATTAATGCGGAAAGGGGTTATAAATCAAACTTCAGTGATTAAGTTAATCAACCACAGGCTCCATCCAAATTATCTTTGTAATAGTAAAATATGTACAAGTATCGTACTCGTATGTATTTAAATACGTCCTATAAACAAATAAAAATTTCACATTATTCCTCTTTCGCAATTTAATATCCTTCCACATTCCTCCTACTGTTATCTCATACATTATTGGTAATAACCAGCCGTAGCACAATAATATTTTCTCTACCCTCCGGAAATATATCCACAGTATGTTATAAGACAAACATTAATATCGCATCCAATATTACTCTGTTTATTTGGTGAAAACCCAAAAACAAAGAAATAATACGGGGAAAAATAGTATTTGCTGACGCACTTATATCCCTTTATGTAGGTCATTTGCCCGATAAGAATGGGGTACGATCACCGCGCCATCAATGTCGGCTCTTCTGTCGGTGCGCCCGCCGGGAACGCTACTACAGCGCGATAAAACAAATTGTCCGTGAATTAATCCTTTAGCTGTGCTATCTGCTCTTGCCGACGGTCAATTGGCCGTTTCGTCCCTTCACGTTTATAAACTCATTACTCAACAATATCTTATCTGTAGTTTCCTGTTACGGTATCCCGGTCAGTTTAGGAATGACGGAGAACATCGGATCCGATGAACGAGATAGAAAGCTTGATCAATATTGATTGTATCTCTAGATGAACTGAGTTCGTTTCCGACCTAATTGAACACAAACATGTCTTGTCAATTTCTCTTTCTTTCACATGTATCGAATTTATTGACGAACGATGTTTTATTAGATTTGGTGCAATATATATATGGTAGCTCATTTGGCAAACGTAAAAACAGTGTTCTTGTACAACGATGATTTGAGTTGGTACTGGGAGGATTTCGCATTTCGAGGAAGTGTAAAGAAAGTAGCAAGTAATACAGTGCTTGACAATTGAATAAAGCCTCCCTTGCTTATCAAAGAATTTGTAATACAATAATAATAAAGTATTTATTGGAAATTACAGTAAAAGAAACAATAATATATATATATATATATATATATATATATATATATATATATACACATACAGGGTGTCTATAAAAGAACTCCGGGGTTTTAAGACAAAATATTTTAATAAAGTAAAAAACGTACATACATGTTTTATACATGATTAGAAAGCTTACATTTTCAAGATTTTTTAACAACTTAGTGAAATTCAATGTGAGCTCCGTGAGTGGCACGGCACACGTCGAAACGGTATTCTACCTCTTCCCATGTCCTGGCGAGCATGTCTGGGGGAACGGACGCCACGCAATTCTCTATTCGTTCCCTGAGATGGCAAACATTTCGAATTTTCTCCGCATACACAAGATTCTTGATATGCCCCCAGAAGAAAAAGTCCAACGGAGTCATATCAGGGCTTCTTGGTGGCCATGGAATAGGTCCTTCCCTTCCAATCCACCTGTCGCCGAAACGAGCATCCAGTAACTCACGCACACGCAAACTGAAGTGTGGCGGCGCCCCATCTTGTTGGAAGTAAACTAAACCTTTCTCCGCCTCAATGTCATCCAACTGAGGATAAACATACTCCTCTAACATGTCACAATAGACATCACCATTGATATTCCTTTCGACAAAAATGAAGGGACCTATGACTCTGTCACGCATAAGAGCACACCAAACATTCACTTTGGGCGTGTCACGTTCGTACTCAATAAACTCATGGGGCGGCTCTGAACCCCAAATTCTGCAATTATGCCTGTTTACAGTTCCGTTCACATGAAAAGTAGCTTCATCACTAAAAACCACACTTTTTAAAAAATCATTATCTTCATCAATTTTATCCAGCATGGAAACAGAAAATTCGAATCTCTTAACCTTGTCTGCCGGTTTGATATGGTGTAAAAGTTGTATCTTGTAGGCAGTTAAACGAAGTCTTTTACGAATTACCTTATGGACTGTTGATCTTGGTAACTCCAAGTCCAGACTGCGTCTTGTTAACGATTTCTTAGGGCTTCGAGTGCATGAAGGTCGGATTCTGTCCACATTCTCTTGAGACACACGCGGCCTACCCGGCGACTTTTGCTTCAAAACACTTCCTGTTTCCTTGAACGCACATAACCACTGACGAATTGTTTTGTCTGTAGGCGGGTCAACACCATAGCTACGTCGAAAGTTTCTTTGTACAGTAACAACAGAATTAGTTTCTATGAGCCAAATAACACATTGAGCCTTTTGTTGAGGCGTCGCCATAGCGCGGCAGTCCAGACGACACTGACTGCCTGCCGCAGCCGCTACGTCATTTCAAGGTCAACGCTCCGCAGCGCTGCCAACTGTTGAGAGAAACATTCCCAATTGGTATGAGTAAAACTCTTTGAGCTGCTTGTTTCAAAGGAATTGATCAAATTTTGCTATCTTTTATAGTTTAAAAAATATTAATTTTTTAAACCACGGAGTTCTTTTATAGACACCCTGTATATATATTTATATACACATAGCATATAGTACATGTAGTGTCAAAAAGACGTTTATATTCCGAGAACTGGCAACACTGTTAGTGTTGCCTCCGATCTGATGATTGCATCGTGAAGTTTGTCATTTTTGACAATATGTTTACCTTGACAGTTTTCTTATCCGGTCGTTATTTCTATTGTCAGCGAAAAAATGGAATAAACTCGCGAACTTTTTCGTGCAATTATTTTTCATAGCTTTCGGCATAGATTATCTCAACAAGAATGCATCGACGAGCTGAATTCTTTATATGGTGATAAAGCACCATCGAAAACTACAGTATATCATTGGTATAGTGAATTCAAACTTGGACGGCGTTCTTTGGACGATGAATTTCGTGAAGGTCGTCCCACGAATGTTGTTGTGTTGGAAAATATTAATGCAGTGTCTGAATTGACAATGCAAGACCGTCATATTACATACCGCGAGATCGAGGCATCTCTAGGTATTAGTAATACCAGCGTGCATAAGATCCTGCATGAACATTTAGCCGTTAAGAAGCTATGTTCACGTTGGGTACCACAAAATTTGACAACCGCTCGAAAGAGGACTCGCGTCGATTGGTGCCAAGAATTGCACAAAAATACAATGACGGAGCTTCAAAGAACATTTATAAAGTCGTCACAGATGACGAATCTTGGATCTATACGCATGAGCCCGATAGTAAACAGCAGTCGACTTTATGGGTATTCCAAGATGAGCCAAAACCAACAAAAGTTGTTCGCACTCAAAGCAAATCAAAACAAGTAGTCGCCTGTTTTTTCCGGAAAAGCCGGTCACGTTGAAACCGTACCTTCAGAGAGTTGTAGAACTGTCAATTCCGGATGGTACACAACTATTTATGTACCAAAAGTTTTTGATTAAACAAGGGAAACAAACCGAAAACGAGAGATCATTCTCCACCATGACAATGCGAGCTCTCACAGATCGGTTCAAACAGTTGAATATTTGACCGCGCAAAACATTGTGTTGATGAGCCATTCGCCGTGCAGCCCTGATCTAGCACCCTGTGATTTCTTTTTCTTCCCACACGTGAAGAATAAATTTCGTGGTCAACGGTTTTCTATGCCCGAAGCGGCAGTTGAGGCATTCAAAACTCATATTTTGGAGATACCGCCTTCACAGTGACGGCAATGCTTTTCGGATTGATTTAGACGAAGGCAAAACTGCATTGATTTTGGAGGAGAATATTTAAAAAAAAAATTTTTTTTTCGAAACTAAAAATTTGTTTTGTTTGCTTTTCCCGAAATATAAACGGCTGCCGCCGTATTACAACGCCCGTTAAAACTTCCAAAATTTTAAGTTACTTAAATAGCTGAAGTTTAGAAAAACGATATGTGGTTTTACATAAAATTAGTACTACATTTCAAGGTGCAAGATTATAATAGATGAAATCGATTTAAAATGATATTTTATCACATTCCCTTATCCCAGTAATTTACAAACAACGATGGATACTATTCAGTAATTTTTAACGTATATGATACATATGCGTTAACATATTATATTGTATTTATATCAAGAGTACGTCTTTTGGGGATGGAGGGGCGCCACAATTCTATATAAATTAAAATAGGTTTGCATAAACAGTGTCTCCAACATTCACATCACATACACCATAACGTTATTAACCCTTTTTTTTTACATAAAACGTAGGATCCTAAATTAAAACACCCGAATTATTACATTGTCAACGTGCATATAAAATACTCGAAAAAAACCCGTAAAAGACATACAGGAATTTGAGTTTTTTTCTGTTTCACAAACAAAAAATACATCCGCAGTGTGTGCATAATTTTTCCTATTTTTTTTTGCCGATTAAGGGCAAAGTTCGCAAAGGAAAAATGTACCACAGTAATTTTAGTTGAGGTTCAGAGAGTGGGAATTTATTTCAGGTTGGAATTGGGAATTATGCAGTGGAATAAAGATTGAAGGAAAGAAACGTTTTACGCAAACTTTTTTATTTCGATTTTTTCCAGGATGTATAAGGGAAACGTTTATAACAAGTGTTTGTATTTTTTATAATGGAAAATTGTTAATAATATGATTGAGAGGCAATACAAATTTGTTTCTTTGAAATATTAAAATAAGGCGGAAAAAAACATCTTTGACTGCATTAAATTTAAATATTAGCGAAACAATTTTGTATTTCATATACACTACAGGCCATAAGTGAGAGATCACTTATCATAAATAACAAAACACTTGTATTTCAGACACATCCCTTAGACTTTTACCTGTTTTGGTGAGAATAATTGAAATAACAGTTGTAAATGTAATTCTGAGAAGGATTATTCGGATTATTATTATAAATTAGATAAATATATTTGTTTCTGAAAAATATTGTAAATCCTTTTAATAGTTTTATGGCGTCTATTTAATAGAAATATTTTATATACCCCAATAAATTGAATAGGGTTTACAACGCAATATTATTATAATAGTATTAGGAATTCATAGTAAACTATTAAGCAATTTAAAAATTAGTTTTCGTGCAGCATTTGTCCGAGTAAGTTGCAATACGAGTATTTGAGAACAGACGTAAAAGTAACTTATAAAAATGCCGAAAAGAAAGGAACTTAGCGCAGAAACTCTATAATAACGCTATGGTGAAAAATTTTCACTGCGGCAAATAGCCCAAAAGTTAAATTTATCTTATCACGCGGTGCAAGGAACAGTTAAACGATATTCACAAAGTGGATCATTACAACTAATAAAACGTTGCGGAAGGCCAAGGGTAACTACCAGACAAGAGGATTTGCGCCTAAAAATACTATCAAAACGAAATAGGCGCCTCACAGCTCCTCAGCTTCGAGCAGAGCTGAATGAAGGCCGTCGAAATCCGGTGTCACTGACTACTGTAAAACAACGTTTCATAAAGGCGGGACTACATGGGCGTATTGCAGCTCGAAAACCATTATTGAATACACGAAATCGTAAAAAACGGTTACAATGGGCCCAGGACCATCAACACTAGGACATGGAAATGTGGAAGCAGGTGTTATGGACAGATGAGTCAAAGTTCCAAGTGTTTGGTAGTAATCGACGAGTTTTCGTTCGAAGACAAGTGGGTGGAAGGATGTTACCCGAATGTGTAGTGCCAACTGTTAAACACGGGGGAGGTTCTGTGCTTGTTTGGGGACCCTTTTCCTTTGCTGGTGTCGGAGATTTGTACCGCATTGAAGGCATTTTAAAAAAAGAGGGGTACCTGAAGATTTTGGAGGAACATGCAATTCCGTCTGGGTTAAGGTTAATTGGTGAAGGTTTTCACCTACAACAAGATAATGATCCCAAACACACTTCCCAACTTTGTAAAAACTATGCGAATCAAAAAGAGGAGGAAGGGGTGCTGATAAATATAATTTGGCCACCACAATCACCCGATCTCAACTCTATCGAATTACTGTGGGATGAATTAGATAGAAAAGTGAGACTTACAAGGGTGTGGAATAATTTACCAATGGATACGCTCCAGAAACTTGTATCGCGGTTGCCTAATATTTGTAAAGAAATCATTAAGCGCAGTGGTGGATACTTCGACGAAAGTCAAATATGATAAGAAATTCTACAGAATATGTTGAAATTATTTTATTTTATAAGGAAAACTGTTCATTTGTCTCGTAGATATAGTTTTGTAGAAATATACGTTTTGTTTCATTAAGCGTGCATGTTTTTTTTTAAATTTCATCTACTGATCTCTCACTTATGGCCTGTAGTGTACGTGTTGTTAATAATTATGATTTAATATAGACACGTATTATAAATAGAAATAGAACGATACACTGCAATAAAATTAATATTTTTTTAATCGACATTCGACATTTCGAAAATGCTCGCGCAGGTCGATTTTTACTTTTTGTTACGGATGTAATTCTGACGAAAAATCATTTTTTTCCCACCATCATGTACAGTAGGATATTTTAAACACAGTTTTCAAGTTGCAGGCCAATTTATGTCTATCGGAAATAGATAATACTAATTCCTATCAATAAAGAGAGGATTTGGTTCGTAGATTTCCTTAGTCGTTATACATTCCATCATTTTAATCACCGGCGACACACACCAATATGATTATTATCCCGTGCACAATGCCTGGTAATCCTGTATCTTCCAACTTCTCAACCCGTGACTAATATTTCTATGTAAACCGATCCACCATAGAGACTTACACCAGTTTCAGCGCTACTGTTAAACCCTGGAGATGTCCAATACAAGTGGTGACGAAACGTTGGTGCCAGAATTGTCGAAGACACGGTTCAACACGGAAAACAAGATGAACAAGCGATGATATTTATGGGCGGCGAGTGAAATGTACGTGTTTAAGGCAGTCTAGGTCGTCACCCACATATGACGGGCGTTGCGATATATATCGAGACATACGAAAGGCGTACAATAAGTATCGTAATGCAGTATGAATAAATAGTAATAAGCAATATATTTGATGTTACTGTTTTTATTAAAGACCAACCTACGAGGGAAATATTAAAGATTTGAATTTGCTCATTTATAATGGAGTGTCTGTTCATGCGGCCCAAAAGTCAGTATTAATACCAGATTCTGAATATAACGCTTATAGTTCTATTAATGTATATAGGTCCCTATAAAATAACTATTAACTACTTTAAACAGTTGCTAAGTAATGGAAATTGAACATAAGTGTTTGAGAGTCATAATGTTGATACCTAATACAAGAGACAATATATTATTACAAAGGGTACTAGGAAAGTTTTGCAATATGACGCAACAATGAATCATAGGAAGCTGCTTGTTGCTGCATGTTGAGATATGTTCATACGTGCATAGTAGCCGCCGAGCCATGCCGATGGGCTCAGTTATTCATTAGCAGTGAGAGTGTAAAGTGCTTGCGATGGCATCGTGGTCACGAAATGAGATAAGGACAGTTTTGCGTTATAATTTCGTGTGCGGTTTAAACATAGACCAGTGCTTCGAAGAAATTACTCCTGCACTAGGTGATGTTTGTCCACATCGCACAACGATATTCAGGTGGTATAGAGAATTCCAAAGGGGAAACTTAACTGTGGAGAATGCTGAAAGGCCGGGAAGGCCACGAACGTCAGGTACGGAGGAAAACGTTACTACTGTGAGGAAAATGCTTGGCGGGCCGACCAAAACTCAAAACGAAGTTTGGATCTTTGATGATGAGGACACACCCGTAGTTATCAGAAAACCCCGATCTGTAAAGAAGAAAATGATAGTTATATTTTTCAAATAGAGTGGAATTGTGGATCGCGTCGTTTTGGACACACAGAAGACAGTCACAACTAAGTGGTATACTGAACAGTGCCTGCTTAAAGTTATTGGATCTGTGAAGAACCTGTGGCCAAAGAGACTACGACAGGATTGATACTTCTCCAGCACCCGCCCTACAGTCCAGATCTTGCTCCCTGCGACTTTGCGCTGTTCCCGCATGGGAAAATGAAGTTAAAAGGGAGGCGGTGTTCCAGTGATGAGGACCTTCTGCGGGCTTCGGACAACGAGTGTGCTTTACTCCCTAGTGAAATTTAGCAGAACTGGTTTAAAGATTGGTTTCGGAGGATGGAGAGGTGTATTGAGTGTAGAGGAAACTACTTTGAAAAAATTAAATAAACAAAGCCGTATTGCATAACTTTCTTAGTACCCTTTCTATTCTGCAACTGCTTTTCCAAAGGCTAGAAAGATAATCAAAAACGGTAGTAAATGAGTCATACAATTTTGTAGCAAAAAGTCGCAATTCCTATGATAAGACTATTATACCTAATGATTTAATTGAAACACAGCCTAATGAAATTAAATATTTTACATAGAAAATAATGTATCCGTTAACAGAAATGAAAAAAGAAAGTAGTTTAGATAAATGAAAATTCAACACAAGCAATGTAGAAATTTAAGAGACCGCTTGAGTAAATATTAAATGTAGTGTGTAGAAATTTCAAAATTTACCAATTTAAAACCGCTACATCTGATGAGAGTTCGTCCATTAAGACTTATTCATTCGTAAAATTGCTTTTGGTGCAGTACATTCACAGTTCTTTATCCTTTAACTGCTTTGGAGTTCAAACGCAGGCGAACACACGCATATGTACATATGTACAATACATGTACACACACATATACGCATAGGAAATTGTATATTATTTAAGCGAAGCATCTTAATGGTAAAATCATTCGTTTTAAATTTGTATAAATTAATATTTTACGAGTGTATAATAATAATAGTAATATTTATTAATTACCCAACAGAGATACTAGAGAGTGAGTAAAAAACGAAATATTACATTGACAATTCAATAAAAAACAATGCAAATTATGAAAAAATTATACAATTAAAGCTGTACTAAGAAAAACACCGTATCAAACAGTGCGCCAAGGGAGGAGGTTAAAGTTTCTAGTCGAGTGCATTAATGGAGCTTTAAGAAGTATGTTAGTTCTTGGCGTTTCCATGTACAGTAGATCATTGATCCTTGATTCCAATCTCGGAATTGCCTACTTTTCACCGGCTAATAACTTTGGTGCATCAATTCTCCCAGAGATCAAGCCATCCATAAAAGCGGCACTGGCATTCTGCCAAGCACTCAAAGCCATGTTGAATTAGAAGTTGTCTGTAATCGACATCGTGTCTCGGATAAATGCCACTTTCTTTGTAAGATAAATATTTTGAAATCTAAGTTGTCATCATGAGCAAGAGTGTGCGGTTTTGGCTTTCGAAGGTGCAGATCGTGTACGGAGTTTGTTTCGTGCGAGTTTTTGCCGTGGTTTTCCAGGTGCGGCACTATTTAATTATCTGCTGATGATGATAACTTGTCGAACTACGTATACAGAATACGAAAATTATTGTAAAAAGGGGTTATATTGTATATCAACCTTAAGTGATTAAATTACACAGGCGCAAAATTTAAACAAGTTGTGAATGAGTATTATAATTGTTGAAATAATAATAATAATAATAATAATAATAATAATCTTTAATGCCCAACAGTTACACAGACCATTTACAGGTCATAATGCATTTAAGAATAAAATTAAAATTGAAACAAAAATAGGTGAAGTTAATGTAATACAAAGAAAAATAAGAATCCAATTAACAGAAATATATATATATATATATATATATATATATATATATATATACACACACTTATAATAATGTAATCCAAGTTATATAAAAAAAAAAAACTGATCGAACAATAATAGATTCGAATTCACGAAAGCGATCCTCGTATAATACTTTGGCATTTCTGAACATATGTACCAATGGAGCCTTGTAGAGAACATTGGTTCTTGCCCTAGCTATTGAGAAGGTTGCCGATGATCTAATGTCAAAACCAGGCACGAGGAAATCAACCTGGGACAACAGCACAGAAGAGTCAATAAAAGTATTTATTAATTTATAAAGAAAACCACCACTAGCTTTCTCCTTATGTATACCAAAAGAACCAAATTGTGCCTAGCAAGCAGACCCTCATACGTCGAATCAAAGGCAGGATAATGACCATCAATCCTGTAGAATAAATATTTGAGGAACCTCTTTTGAACACGCTTCAGGAGTAACTGCTGGTAATGGTAAAGCGGGTACTACACAACTGAAGCATATTACAATCTGGACCGGACAAGAGAACCATAAAGAACCTTCAAAGCGTACAAACTACTAAAACCCCTGCAAGAACGAATAAGGAACCCAAGACCTCTGGAAGACGATGAAGTTATACTACTTATATGCTTAGAAAAGCTAAGATGCGAGTCAAACAAAACTCCAAGATCCTTGAAGTTGTGTACTCTGCGTATAATGGATTGCCGAACGTTGTAGTTATAGTAAAGCAGAGTATCACTTCTACTAAAAGAGAGAACGGCACATTTGTCGATGTTGAGCTTTAACTGATTGTGGGCACACCAATAGTCAATAATGCACAGATTAGATTGAAGATTAATACTGTCGTCAAGTGAATTAATATCGCCGAAAATCTTTAGATCGTCGGCGTAAGCAAACACTCTGCAGTCAAGACGTTCCGAGATATCATTAATGTAGATATTAAACGAAAGGGGTCCCAAATGGGAACCATGTGGGACTCCAGAGGAATATCGAAGAGCTTAGACGAATACCCATTATAATGCACATAAGCGGAACGATTTTGCAGATAGGAAAAAAATAAATTGGAAATATTGGGAGCAAAGCCAAAAGGTGTCAACTTAGAAATGAAAATGCCATGATTGATGGTATCGAAAGCTTTGCTGAAGCCCGTATATATGAACGTCCACTTGCTGACGTTTATCAAGTAGTTCCCCGATAAATTGAGTGATCTCGACCAGGTTGGTAACAGTAGATCTGCCTGGAATAAATCCGTGTTGCCTAATGGATAAGAAGGATTTGACACAGCTATCACTTCTGATAGAGAATGAGTTCAAATATTTTAGCAAAATTTGACAAGATACTGACAGGTCTGCAATTATTGCCGTCAGAACGCTCCCCCGTCTTGAACACTGGTGTAATCCTGTCTATCTTCCAGCCAGCCGGGAAAGTTGATCCTCGGACGCACAAATTAAAAATATCAGGCAGAGGCCCGCAGAGTCCCTCTGCGCAGTCCCTGACAAAAGAACCAAGCAATCCATCATGTCCACAAGTGGTAGATGAACCAAGCTTCTTGATAGTTGCCAAAATTATAAAAACAAAACGAAATATAAAAAGAAGGAGAACTAAATTGATATTCGAACAAGTTTAAACATGTTCTCTAATGTTATTTAAGTTAGAAATTGCATTTAAAAGAAAATAATAAAAAAATTCACGTTTCATGAATATATTCGTACCGAATTTATCGCCCGGCTGAATTATAATTGTTTCAGCAAAATTTGCAACCGTAAATATTGCGTAATAAAACTTTATTACAACTGGGAACAATATATTTAATTGAACGGCGCTACATAAATTCAACTTAATTGGTCTGGAAATGCAAAGCAAGCTATGCACAGATTTCACGCCACCGCCCGTGTTTTCAATTTCGAACAAGCGAAATTTAATCAGTACCTAGACGCACACTTTCACAGTTATAGGCCGATCATTTTCTGTCGGTGACTAAAACGTGACCATACATTACAAATTTAAAAAAACTGTCAAGTTATTGTGCATTCACGTTTAGGCTGCAGGCGGGGCTGTAAATTTTAAAACACCTCGACTCGTTGCTATTTGTTGGTGTTTTCTACAAAATGTACCAAACGGCGCTGTAGGTAATATAAATAGACGACGTGATTTAATTTATTACTGCATAGATGGAAATGGGATGTATGCATTTTTTAAATCTCTTTTGTAAGAATGTAATAATGTTTTTAAAGTTTTAATAAAATCCAGTCGACGTATGATATTGATTTTGTGGAATATATTTTTCAAATGTAATTGTTTTAATTACATAGGGGTACGAAATTTTAAACAAAGTCTATATTCGAATTACAATAATATTCAGTAATGCAAGAATTTAAAACACGCTTAAATTTAATAAATGTATTAATAATAAAATCAGCAACAACGATAATAATAATCACCTTAAGTAAGTATACAAAACATTATAAATCTTTCTGCTTCTGAAGCCCAGAAGCAGATAGCATGGACCACGACCGCGGAAGTCTACGTACCAGATCATAAAACTTGTATAAGTACCATTTTGTGATGGATAATAAAACAATACAATATCAGCCGGGTTCAGTTCGAGCGCAAATCTATAGATTTGTTAGTTAAGTGAAAAGTTTCCAGATATTAAACAGAGAAAATGCAAGAAATCTACAGCATAATAATAAAATTTCACATAACGTGTAATATGACAATATTACACAATAGTTAAATATACAATATCAGAGTATAGACACATAGAGGTTGGTCAGAAATTCACGAATAATCCCCAGGTTGGGTGATTCTATGATTAATTCTGAGCCAACAATCCTAATACGAAGATGTTATACTGTTATTAGTTAAACTATATGAATTGCTTTATAGAAGCGTAGATTTGACAACATGGTGTAAAGCTATCAGTAAAATAGTAGGAATGACATGACAAAAGAGTTTTACTTAAGTCTAATGAAGATAACAATAATGATAATTAACATTAATGCTGAAACTGGTAGTTATTAGTTTGAGGACAAAGCTATAGACTTTGTGGAAGTTGTCATCATCAGTAGATAGTTAGACAGTGACGCACCTGGCGTAGCACCTTCCATAGTTTTCCAGGTGTGACACTGTTTAATTATCTGCTAATGATGACAACTCAATTGTCGAAATACGAATACCGAATACGAAAATTAATGTGGAAAGGGGCTATATACAATATTTAAGTGACTAAGTATTAGAAAATACTATTTTAAGCCATTACCTATCAAATAAACATATTCTATTTTGATTTCGATACGTAGACGATATATTGAATTTTTGAATTCCGTAGCTTCTTCAATCAAGTTTACAACATAATTAGAAATTGGAAAATCTATTAACTTTCTAGATCTTACTATAACGCGAAGCAGTAATTCTATTTTTAAAATATATAAGAATCCCAAATACACTGATTCTACCATATCTATGAATTGGTAGCATCCACGATATTAGAAAATAGCGGCTTACAACTCCATGATCCATAGAGCATTTGCAATACCTCTGAGTGAAAGAAACAGGTAAAAAGATTAAACATTATTAAAATTATATGTAAGAATAATAATTTACCAGAGAAATTAAGTAATAGTTTAATCAATAAAAATGAACGTAAATACCATTTTAATATAATTTATTCGAACGTTAATAATAAAATCGGAAGAACTTTCAAAACAATACCTTACTCTGGGACTCTATCTGAAAAAGTAGCAATGTTCCTTAATAAAAATCTGAGTTGCAATGTAGTTTTTAAAACAGATATTAATTTAGGCAAGATATTATTTAACGCAAAAAATAAAATTGATCCTACGGAGAAATGCGGTGTTTACAAACTTTAATGCCCAGAATGTAATAGTGTGTATATTGGCCAATCAGGGAGAATGTTCATAATTAGAACAGAATATCTACGAAGCCTAGAATACTAAAGAAATGACTCTAACTTCAGAAACGAATCATAATACACATAAACATTAAAATGGGA
This sequence comes from Dermolepida albohirtum, assembly GCA_031893035.1. NCBI lineage: Eukaryota > Metazoa > Arthropoda > Insecta > Coleoptera > Scarabaeidae > Dermolepida > Dermolepida albohirtum. The sequence continues at coordinate 477,216 of JAVIWB010005660.1, read as the reverse complement.
TATCTTTTATAAATGTAACAAAAGTCGGAAACTAAATCTGGTACGTAGACTTCCGCGGTCGTGGTCCATGCTATCTGCTTCTGGGTTTCCGGACTGGAACCGCGTCACTTGTATATCTGCCGACGTTTCGTACCTATTTGTATGGGACATCTTCAGTGCATCTTCAGTTCAGCCCTGAAGATGTCCCATACAAATGGGTACGAAACGTCGGCAGATATACAAGTGACGCGGTTCCAGCCCGGAAACCCAGAAACAGATAGTCGGAAACTAAATCTCTCCGAAATTATGGAGATTAATAAGTGTAATAAACTCAATTCTGTTACCCGTCTTAGTGATCAATTATATTTAAACAATTTACCTCTTTTAAATTTATCTTAATTATTAGCACTCATTACTTCTATTTTAATCTCCTACTCTTATTGTAAAGGCTGTTTCAAATTTCGCGGTTTATTTAAAGAATAAATAAAACACATAATTTGCATTCACTTTCAAAAACTTTTATTGGTAATTGAAGTATCAGTTACGACATTTATATGCGAAAAATAATATTTGCCAAATGGCCTCCTCTTGCAGTCCCACAGACGTCTACTCTTTTGTTAAAATTTTCTATGACATTTTGACAAAAGTGAAGCTCTATCACGCCAATGACACGAATAATTTCATCTTTCAAAGCAGGAATTGATTGTGGATTGTTTTTATAAACCTGACTTTTCACATAACCCCAAAGAAAATAGTCTAACGGTGTCAAATCACATGATTTTGGTGGCCAAGTAACATTACCGTTTCTTGAGATTACACGTCAGGAAATTTCTCTCTCAATAAAACAATTGATTCGTGAGCAAAATGAGGTGTAGCGCCATCTCGTTGAAACCACATATCCTCTAGGTCAATATTCAATAATTCAGGCCACAAAAATTCGGTTATCATCCGACGATATCGATCACCATTGACAGTTACAGCCTCAACAGCAACATTTTCAAAGAAGTAAGGTCCAATTACACCACCTGACCATAATGCACACCAAACTGTAACTGGTTTAGGATGCATAGGTTTTTCATGAATAGTTCGTGGATTTTTCTCACCCCAGATACAGCAATTTTCTTTATTAATATAACCACCAAGTTCAAAATGTGTCTCATCGGAAAATATTATTTTTTGAGAAAAATCACCTGGTTGTTCATTGATGAAACTGACAAATGAACGACGTTTTAAGTGATCTAATGGCTTCAGCTCCTATGTTATTTGAACCTTATATGACTTCAGAGCAAAATCCTTGTGTAAAATACGCCATGTTGTTGATCCACCAACTCCAAGTTGTTGTGAACGTCGTCTAATGGACATTTCAGGATCTTCAGCAACACTTTCACGAACCAAACCAATATATTCTTGTGAACGACTACTACGACTGTATTTTTCACTTTTTTGATCTTCCACGGAACCGGTCTCTTGAAATTTTTTAGTAATTCGACCAATAGTGCTTTCAGATGGACGATTATGTAAACCATAAAATTCACGTAATTTTCTAAAAACTCTTTTCACAGAACGCTGATTTTCATAAAATAATTCAACAATTTGATCGCGTTGTTGTACCCTGTACGAAGCCATTTTTATAAGTGTTATACATCACACTTTTTAAATGCCCACATACCCAGACAAATCCAGTGCGCCATCTATATTTTATTTATTCTTAGAAAAAACCTCACAATTTGAAACACTTTTATGATGGAGTGAAATTTAGACAAAGTATTCTATTTATTCTTTAGTATTTTATTTATTCCCGAGCGTCCTTTTAACTACACACCAACGTGTCACGACAACACTTTTTGTAAACCGCTAATCTAATGTGTTGGACGACATGGAGTTCAAAATAAATTGTCAAATGTATACGTCAAATTAAATACGTAACCTAACTAAATTTTCATCAAAATTGACAGTCCCTATTTCGAGATTAAAATGGAAATTAATCTAGTAACAATCAGTAAATTGAGTTCGGAAATTATCGATAAAGATGTAGTTACAGCTGAACACCTTGATTTTCCAGTATTTAGGGATTTAACGGATTGCATTTACGATAAATATCCGGCCCTCTGGCGATCCGGAGATTACAAATTGTACTGGAGATACGCGGAGAATATCTTTTTGGAGATAACCGATTACATTTCCTATATCGCGGCGATACATTTAATGGCGAATAAAATTGTTTATGTTCTGATAGACGATTTCAACGAATACTGGGAAGATAATAGAGGATTTTTAGAAGAATTAGATCGAATTGAACAGGAACAGATCAAGGAAAGGCAACGGGACATTTACGATGTTAGAAGAGCTAACAGTTTTAAAAATATGCGAGAAATTGCCAGTAATATGTCTGTAACAAGCATGAGCAGTGGTGCGGAGACTAGGAGGACTGACACTGATATTATCGTTTATGCGTGCAGACGAGAGCCGAAATCCAAGTGTTATACAAGCGATTTGAAAGAAAAACTGAATTTTGTTGAAGACCTGAAAAAAGGTAATTTTAGAATAATACGGAACGAGACTTTCAATTTCGTAAGAGATTTATTATTTCAAATTTCTGATGATTTAGGAAAGGTCAGGCCATATTTAGTGTGCAAAACTATTTATTAATGTAATCTGGTACGTAGACTTCCGCGGTCGTGGTCCATGCTATCTGCTTCTGGGTTTCCGGGCTGGAACCGCGTCACTTGTATATCTGCCGACGTTTCGTACCGATTTGTATGGGACATCTTCAGGGCTGACTGCACTGAAACTGAGTTTCAGTACAGTAGTTAAGCCCTGAAGATGTCCCATACAAATGGGTACGAAACGTCGGCAGATATACAAGTGACGCGGTTCCAGCTCGGAAATGCTGAAGCAGATAGCATTTATTAATGTAATCGAAAATATAAAAAAAAGGCAGGCCATAGGAAAGTGTGTCAACATTGTGCAGAGCGTTTCGCGTTCCTTTTCTGTACAGCTTTACTACAGGTCCATGTTCAGCAATGTGTTTATTTTTTACTGAAAATGACAACTTAATTGTCGAAATATGTATACAGATATTAATGTGGTAAGGGTTTTTTTAATCTTTATGACTATTCGCTTTTTGCAGTCTCCAACCTAATTTGCATCTATTAATGTGTTCTCTTAAATTATCCATTTTAATATCATAGAAGCCGCTTATCAGGTAGTAACGATACTTTAATCAAATTTTCGTTTCATTTCAACGTAGTATTGCATAATTTTATTTGGCACTAAAGAACACAGAAAATTTCAAAAAATTCGAAATAGTTTTTGTCGAACAATTTCACTATTGGTCTCCGCTGTTTTGACGTATTTTCATATACTTCGTTTCTTCCTCGTTCAGGAAATTACTCAATTTAATAACGTGTGACGAAATCAGATTACACGCTTGAAATGAAGCAACCATCGAAACAGGCTGGTACAACTGTTCCTGACAATGCGAATACTATCCTTGTTTGGGAATTGCAGTGGGATTTTTTTTTATCCATTGTCCTTCTTTGAAGAGGTAAAACGATAAAAGGTGCATTCCTTGCACGATGCAATACAATGCCAAAGGCCCAGATTAAAGAAGAACTGAGTATTTTTTTTCAGAATTGTACACGCTTTTGACTATTTCAATAGCAAACTTTTATGAATTACATTTGAACTGCTTCCGTGTTCAGATTATTCGTCAGATATTGCCACCTTAAATTTTTGACTTTTCTCAACATGAAGCCTGGGCTCAGTGGCAAGAGATCTTGTTGGTATGAGAGGTAATCATTGAAACTAATACATATTTCGAACGATTTAACAAAGCTTCTTTTTCTGAAGGACTCAATGTGGATTAAATATAATGAGTTATAAGGAGAATGCGATGAGAAATAGATTTTTTCCGAAAAGTGTGTTGTCTAGGCTCACTTATTACACAGGGTAACAAAATGAAAAAAAAAATTTGGTGCCGGAAATCTAGCATCTGATTTTAGATGTTTTTAATGTGCTGATTCCAAAAATGCCACCAGATTTTTTCTATCAGCTCTAGTTTTTGAGATACAGGTTACAGGTTAATTGATATTTTTTTCTGATAAATGACAACAAATAAAGAGATAAATATGTACTTAATCAGTTGAATTTGATGGAGCCTGTGGTTGATTGACTTGATCAATAAGGTTGATATATAACCCCTTTCCACAATTAACTATTTGTAAATTCTGTATACGCATTTCGACAACCAAGTTGTCATCATCAGCAGATAATTTCAAAGTGTCGCACCTGGTAAAACACGGCGAAAAAATTGTACGAAAAAATATAAACTCCGTACGCGATCCGCACCGTTGAAAACCAAGATGTGCAAGGGGTTATATATCAACCTTATTGATCATGTACTTAATCGTCAAAATAGAAATTTGACAGAATGTAATTAGCCAAATGGAGACCTGGAATTGTCCCTGACCCAATGTTCCTATACTAGGAACTTCAAGAGATGATTCAAGGAAAACAAAACGTGATCAACGAACCTTTGGTTGCAAGAGAAAAAATCTTACTTCCGTTCTTGCATGTCAAGCTAGGCTTAATGAAGCAATTTGTGAAGGCTTTAAATCGAGATGGAAATTGTTTTGGGTATTTATCACGTAAATTTCCTGGCATTAGCACGGAAAAACTAAAAGCTGGTATATTTGATGGCCCTCAAATAAGGCAACTTGTTAAAGATCCACAATTCACCACATCAATGAACGAGACTGGATCTAACGCTTGGTGTTCATTTGTTCAAGTAGTACAAAATTTTCTTGGCAATCATAAAGCAGAGAATTACGTAGAATTAGTGGAAATTATGCTTTCAAATTTTAATATTCTCGGCTGTAGCATGAGTATAAAAGTTCACTACCTCCACAGCCACCTAGATCGTTTTCCAGAAAACTTAGATGATTGTAGTGAAGAACAGGGGGAAAGATTCCAACAGGATATTAAAACTATGGAAGATCGTTATCAAGGACGATGGGATAGCCACATGATGGCGGACTACTGCTGGAGCCTTCAGCGAGACTGCCCTAGTAAACTCCATTCTAGAAAGTCGTATAAAAGAAAATTTTTATGTGATTAGTGACTAATGTAATTATGTAAATTAAGCTTTTGCAATAAATACTTAAATCCATGTGTCTTTGTTTTTTTAACTGTCAATAGTAATATTATATATTATAACAGTTATAACGTAAAATATATATACACAATTTTTTAAAAAAATCTCAAAAACTAGATCTGATAGACCAAATCTGAGAACATTTTTACATTCTGCATCCAAAAATTACCCAGGAACAGTTAAAAAATCGCAGGCATCAAAATGTGTGTTGGCCTGTGTTATTGATTCAGTCTCGTATATTGGGATTTTATTATAATTTTTTGTTTCACGTTTTGTGTATTTCCTGCAGGCAGCTTACAAAAGTAAATGCGCAGAAAAAAACTAATTAATTTTCGAAACTTATTTTAGCTTTCGTTTTATCTTTTTCCTTCGTAATAATTAAATAATATCTGGCCCCATCGGTTTGAATTTTACGCATCTATTAATTTAAAAATGAATTCATTATACTAACATCCTGCGTTATTAACTTCTTATTGAACGTAGGTGTTATTACCATACATCTAGGTTTCATTAAAATTGAACTGGTTACATGTTTCAGGTTATCCAAAGATTTGTTCGGAGATGCAACCAGTAAAAGATGTGGTATTCCAGAAACATGTACTGAATGATCCCAAGGGAAAGAACACCAAGAAAGACAATAAGGGCTCGCGAGATAAAAAGAGAGATAAGACCAGCAAGAAGGACAAGAAGAGGAAGGGCGGAAAGAAGAAATAAATGTTTAAATAGATGGTCTGTTCGGTAAAGCGCGCCACTTTGTATGTATAATCTAAGACGATGGGGATGAAACCAAATCGTATTAACTTGAGCCACTGTCGGCGAAACGATTTAGACCTGTCACATCGTTTACTGTTTATGTCAGCCCATATCATATCATCCTTTGTTTTCTAGTTTGTATGCGTCTGCATTATGTGTTTTTTTTTTCATTTTAGTTTAGATTAAGATGTAATCGTAATTGATTTTGTGTTTTCGACATTTTGTGTAATATATTTTTGTTCTCTTATTTATTTTATTTATGCATGAAATATACGTATGTCTTGTTGGTATATTTTTGGCCTTTTTTTAATTTAATATGTGTATACCGCATATGATAAATATTTCAAACGAAGGGGAATTTTAATCGAGACTGCGCCTAATTGAATTGATTAAAAAAAAGGTAAATAATAATGTTCGTATTGTGTATATGTATTTCAACAAATAAATTGTCATCATCAGCAGATAATTAGTTACAGTGTCACACCTGAATCCGCGGTGAAACTTGCACAGGATAATTCCGCACAACTTTCTCTGCTAACAACCAAACACACACTGATTTATTTCACATACAATTTAACATGCTTCCTAGTACTAGAACTAATACTTACACTAAAGTATACCTCCACTTTCACATTTGGAGCTTTTTTAACGGTCGCATCTTCCAGGAACTCATAGAGGCAAGAATATGTTATTGGACCTTTATCTATGTTTAGCAGACGATTTTTAATTTTCTCAATGAAGATGCTCTCGCAACTATCCAATTCATGATAATTATTTATATTTTTAATGAAATGTAGACAATCCGCGGTTATACTACAATTATTTTCAAGCACGTGTTTCACTTAACTGGATTTCTCAAGCCAATGAAACTTGAAATGCGAGATGAACTTTATACAGCGTTGAGCGTTTAGTTTGACCAATGTATTGTTTATTGCAATCTCGGCATTTTATTTCGTAAATCCCCGATTTCTGATGGAACTTGACTTTGTTTTACTCATTTCTTAAGAGAGCTTTAATAGAGTTCCTGGACTGAAATGTAACGCGAAATTCGCGTTTTCCAAAAACCCTATTTAAATTTTCTGTAACTGAGTGAAACGGTAAGCATACAAATTGCTTTTTTCGATTGTGGTGAGGTGACAAATAAATTGCATATTTACTTGGGTTGCCTCTTAAGTTTTGCATATAAAACTGAAATAAAGCAGTAGATAGCTTTTAAAGACTTCATCATTTCTCGAAGTATTCTCCACGAAGATTAATGCACTTTTACATGCGCTCCAACCGACCCTGGAAGTAGTTGTTCCACTCGTTTGTTGGTACATTCAAAATTGCGTTTTCGAAGGCATTGACTACTCCTTGTGACGACTGGAATCTTTGACCACGCAGCCCATTCTTGATTTTCGGAAAGGTAAAGAAATGATTCAATTGTCTTGCCTACTGTGTGCGAACTTGCATTATTTTGGTGGAGGATGATTCGTCGTTCGACTTGCCACAACAAATGGTTGTATACCAATCGGCAGTAACAGTTCTTTGATCTTGTAGAGGAATCGTTGCTATATGACCTGCTTTCGAGACAAATGTCGCGACCATATTTTTGGAGACACTTCGAGAACAGATGACTTTTGTAAGCTTTTCTTCACCTTGAACACTCAAACAGATGACTACCGTTTATTTTCACCACTGACAATGTCGTACACGTTATCGTTCTTGTTATCACTTCCATAAACGTCGAACGCGGCACTAAAAAACACAAACGATGCTGTAACGAAGGACAGTCAACACTGTTACTAAGGATGCCATGCAACATCCTATCACAGGGATCAGCCCTCCTGTCATGCAAAGAGGACATATTATGCTCAAGAAGTAACTCTCCCTGCGACACACTTCTTTGTGGGTAAGCACCACTAATCTTGAAGGTAAGAAATTTGAAAAACCTTCGATGAATGCGCTCCAACTTCAAGCACTTATATACATATATCGGAGACCAGACCAGTGATGCATACTCCAGTTTGCTTACAACATAAGCATAGTATAGGGACTTTAATACAGCAGGGTCACAGAAATATTTGGAGGTGCGAAATATAAACTCCAGCGATTTGCAGGCTTCTGAGTACACATTAGTGATCTGTGGCCGAAAGATAAGACAAGATTCGAAAATTACTTCAAGATCCCTAAACTCACTCACCCTCCACAATCTATCATTCCCGATGTAGTACCCGGATTAAAAAAGCAAAGCTGACCATGAGAAGGTCATGGTACAGCATTTGTTAATGTTTAGTCTTATTCCAAACCATCTACGCCACCCCTCAAGTAAGCCCAAGTTCCGTTGCAGGTTATCAGTATCTTCAGGTGAAGGAATTTCGGAAAAAATCTTGATGCCATCGGCGTAAGCGAGCACCTGACAATCAGTGAGGCAAAGAAGGTCGTTTATAAATAATATAAACAGCAGAGGACCCAAATTAGACCCCTGCGGCAGGCAATGAATTAATATTAAACTTTAAACCTTCTATTCCATTAAAATAAAAAGTTTTAGTCATTTTTATTGTGATAATTTTCAATTTTTTTTTATTGTCTAAAATCTTTGACACTTTCCGATTTCTACCTCTATTATGAATGAATTACAAGAATTACCACCTATTTTATATTTATAACAGTTATCAAGTATTTCAAATAATATAAGATATTAAATCTTGATGTATTCGTTAAACTGAATACGTATTCAGGAGCACCTTATGTGAAAATGCAGTATCTTAGTAAATTCGTTGCATAGTCTATGTGCTTATTGAAGCTATGTTGTTTTTTCTAATTACTCGATGAATGTATATTCTTAAATTGACATATGATAACGTAGTCACAATTGATATATGATGTTGAAATAACGCTTTACTGCCTTTAACTATTTTAATAAATTGGTAGTTTGTATAGTTAGTATAGGTGTCTGTCAGAAAGAATAGTAACAGTAACCTAACCCAACACTATTAAAATATAGATGTCGTTCTAACAATATCAAATGATACTGAAAATGGGTAATCATCGAGATAAGAAGGGAAATTACAATAAAGTAGTACATATTTATATCTTGTTACGTACTTTAAGACGCAATAATTACTAAGATTAGGTGTTATTCAAATATATTTTTCCTAGCAAGCAAATTTCTTTTTCAATGGCTTTTCATTAAAAAGTAAAATATAAAAAGGTCACTGCATTAAGATTATTACCAACGGTAGCTCGCGAATATCAAAAAAAGGGGAAAAATATTGACTCTTGAGAATGTACATACATACTTTTGCATCAGTTTAATTAATGTCTAGAGATATATATTGTTTCATTTGGTCGTTCCGAGAGTCATTAATTTAAGAGAAACGAAAGCATCTCCATTAAAAATGTTGTTAGTGAAACTAATTAGCCTACATAATATTCGTTGTATGTTTAGTGCGCGAAGTATAGGGTTGCCGTTTCGGGGAAAGTTTATCTCATTTAAAATACTAAGGTCGCAACGATACATAAATTTCGAAGAGTGTCTTAATTTACTTCAGCCTTTAACGATGTGTCTGATTTAATTTAACTTAATACGAAATTTTGTACCGTATAACGCACATGTTTACCTTTAAAAGAGATAATTTGTGCACTAACAAGGAAAACGTTTTAATTGGATGAAAGTATTACATAGAATTAGGGATACAAGAAGCAGCATTTGAAAAACTATTTTTAAATTTGTTTTTAACAGATTTGATACCAGGTGTCTTATATTTGAGTCACGACGATTTTTCAAATAGACCACGTCACAAATACAAGCCATCAATTTTAGTCAGCTTACAGTTTAAAAAGTAATGATTTGATATATTAAATCTTGATGGTATCCGAGGTGACAGACATGTGGTATCATCTGTCTGTTACCTCAAAGTAATCGGGACAAGAAGTTTGTGTGTTTACCTTTTCACCGTTTGACGAAAAATTTAAATAGTGTTTTAAAGATAGCTGTTTTCAAGTCACATTTAGGTCCACTAACTCCATCAAATCCCTTTTAGGAAATGCAAAAGACAAGGTCGAGGACAAAAAAAATTTTACGGAATTAAATGTCTAGATTGCAGTAAACAATACATCGGCCAAACAAAACGTTCTATAGAAACCCGGTATAAAGACCATATTGTGCACATAAAATTTAATCGGCCAGAAAAATCCGTTTTAGCAAAACATGTGTTGGAAAGTAATCATAGTGTTAACGCGAATTATTTGCATTTGATAAAGAACGTTTGTAATTAGTGTTGAACACTGATCTGGGCCCCACTATAACTCATCTCTCTTTGGTCTCTTAAACGACAGACAAGGGAGAGTGCAATAAACGCATATACGTGCTTTTATTTTCTTTCCTTTTTTCTTTTGTTTTTTTATCTTAGTTTAAGACTAGAATGCAATCTTTTAAATATTATGTGAAACGGTTATACAGTGTGCGTTTTGGCTTTCAACGGTACAGATCGTGTGCGGAATTTGTTTCGTACGCGTATTTTGCCGTAGTTTTCCAGGTGCGACACTGTTTAATTATCTGCTGATGAAGACAATTTAGTTGTCGGAATACGTATATAGAATACGAAAATTAATGTGGAAAGGGGTTATATATCAACCTTCAGTGATTAATATTAAATCTTCCTTGTAAACATGATCTTTCGAAAAAGTCGACTAATGTGTGACACGTGGACTTTAGATAACTAATAGTTGTTAGCCATTAAACACGTGGTTTTGTGTTTCATTCTTTTTTATTTCATTTGTATAGGCAAACACTTTGAATTGTACTTACTGTCACGGATTCTCGTCGTGTTGGACGACTCTATGATTAATTCTGAGTCGACAATCCTAATATAGAAATACTGTATTGTCATTAGTTAAGACACACAAGACCATCAATGTTAAAAATGTGCGACAAAAAATAAATACCAATCTTGAAAAAGTTTAAATCTCTGAAATAATATTGTATATCCCCCAAATTTTTATTTAATATTTTCCTGCTTCACTCAGAAAATTATTCAGGTATTTAATGGATACTTTAGAATTTCGTTTTATACGTTGTAGTGTTTCAAATAGGATCTACTTCATTGGCTCTGGAAGTTATATTCAATAGTTTTCTATGAGCTTTTTCCAAATCACATTGGTATATATATACGGCGGTCAAAAATTTATAGATAATCCATCAATGTTGAAAAAAAGTGCGATGAAAAATATTTCGAATGGTCATGGAAAGTCATGGAAAACCATGACTCACAAAGTCGCAAATCAAGCACACACTGATGTGTGTTCGTCTTTCGACGAAGTCTGGTACGGACTTTGAATCTGTGCAGGTCTTGTTGTGACTCCAGGTGGGTCACTGTGATTAATTATCTGCTGATGATGACAACTTAGTTATTGAAATACGTATACAAAATACGAAAATTATTGAAGAAAGGGGTTATATTAACCTTAATTGATTAATTTTTTCGATCGCGGTCTTTATTAAAATTTACCATGTTATTAACTGTCAAAATTATTCATCACTGCGTTTGTTTAATTAAACGTTTTATGCCAATATTTTACCTTATTAAGCATTTCTTTAACTGCTTTTTAACTAGAGTAGGAAAGAATTCCTCTCGAGCACAATTTTCGTTAATTCGTTCGTTTTAAAATTTGTACTCGCGAGTTTTATTATTTAACTCGCGAGCACAGACTCAACTCGTAAGAACAGTTCTTTTTAATATAGAAAATATAACTGGCTCGAATTGAATTCGTTCGCGAGCGAGTTTAATTCGAGCACTCTCCGTACTCTGTTTTTAACGTTAAAGTACATATGGCGACGTTAGTTCAGAATGTCTGAAATTTAAAATAATTAATAGTCAAATTTCGATATTTACCAGTTTAACATTTTTGTGGTATCCCAAGAATAATATATACAGTTTGTCAAAAAAAATCTTTGCACAGAAAAAAAAACATGTAAATCTTCATTCAAGAATTCCAACACAAATTCTTTATATATTTGGTAGTAATTTTGATGGAGCCTGTGGTTGATTAACTTGATCACTGATATATAACCCCTTGCCATATTAATTTTCGTATTCTGTATACGTATTTCGACAACTAAGTTGTCATCATCAGCAGATAATTAAAAAGCGTCGCACCTGGAAAACTACGGCGAAAAATACCCGTACGAAAACAAAATCCGTACGCGATCCGTACTGTTGAGAACCAAAATGTACAAACAGTGTACATTTTGGTTCTCAAAGTTGTTTCATGTTACGAAAGTATAACGATTATCTGAAAATGACAATTTGTAAAGAAAAATATTTTGCAACACATTTTCAAAGAAATTCACGAAGATCCAAATAGTTTATCACTTATTTTATGGAGTAACGAATGCGTGTTCACAAATGATGGTGTCTTCAACAGTCATAATTTCCATTTCCACAGAGCTATTCGAAAATTTAATCAACAAAAAAAGTTTTCTGTGAATCTTCGGTTAGGCATTTTAAACCTTCAAATTGCAAGATCAATATTTTTCCGAGTAGACTAAATGCAAATGAATAACTCGATGTGTCGGAGGAAGTATTGGATAATGTTACATTAAATGATAGATTCAAGATGACATGCACGATGGTGCACCAGTTCATAACGCAAGTAATACCAGAGTATGGTTAAACGAGCGTGTTCCAGATAGGTGGGTGGGGCGAAACTGACCAATATCATTACTTATGAGGTCACCAGATATGAATCAAGACAGCAAGGGTTCCTTGTTTGGAATTTTTTGAAGGAAAATTTTATGCAACGCCTTCGATCATTGAACAGGAAGTAATAAATAAAATGAAAGCCACAAACCAATTAATTACCCCAGGTACGTTGCTACGTGTCCTAAAACCAAATCCACAAAGGCTACAGTTTTGACTTCAAATCAATGGCGACTAGTTTCAGCATTTTCGTTAATTATCCTTATTATTGTTATTGGTTTTATAGCATGTTGCCAAATCTAAACTTCTTTTGAACAATTCGTATAGCTTAACTAACAATACAATATTTCTGAATTCGGATTGTTGGCTGAGAAGTAATCGTAGAGTCGTTTGTTCGTGAATTTGTGACCACCTGCATAAAAATGTAGAGAAATGTTTCATTAGAATTTGCACTGGTCCGTTCAGTATTCGAGAACTTGACCTGTAAACTTTGGATTTCATTAACTAAATTACGATTAAAAATTGTGCCCCAATTCAACTGAATTTGCGACGCCAACAATATCAAAATTAGCAATCTTTAAGAATTTCATCTACTTTAATGCCTACTCCAATTTATTTAAATAAAACAAATATTAAAAAAAATGTTTCACATCCAACTTCTAATCTAAATTATATGTATTGTTTCGCAGAGTGCTAGCACATAAAGGAAAAACGATGCGCACATTTTAACATCTTAATGGTAAATATCATCGTTAAGACAACGGCAAATGGGCAACGTTCCAAAAGTTAAATCGCGGATGAAGGTAATTAATTTGTAAAGGTTAAATTCGGTGGAAATTCCCGCATAAACAGGCTACAATGTTTTCGGTTTCCTAGGGATCCACGCACACATACACACACACATAAATATAGTGGATGTGAAAGCTTTGTATTCTCTGAAACACACACGTCTGCAAAAAGTGCTGTAGAAATGTCCTGACATATCCTTGATGTATTAAAATTAATTACTCGAATGTTCTGATGCGAACGTATACCGACTTGATTTTATGTACCTCCGAAACTATTCGATCTTTGTATATCAATATTAGATAAAATGGAAATTTAAAAGCAATGTTTCAGATTCAACATTTAATGACTAAAATATGTTATTAAAGACAAAGTATAAATGAAGCATACGAGTTAAAATAATAGAATATGTTTTTTGTGCTTGAATAAACCAACATTTGCAGTGGATACCGTTTTTTAAATTATGTATCTATGGATCCGTACGTGGTTGGGCCGTTAGAAAAGTTACGATCAGAGTTGGGATGTGTTCCCGCTGGTCAGGTTCGTACTCAGTACGTAGCGCTTCCACGAGCGTGATGCAATAAAACAGATGAAGTGTAGAATTATAAGTTATTACCGTGCGGATCTTTATACAAGGCGAAGGTATAATTATTAAATATGATTGACGTCCATAAGGAATAAACGAGACCATTGGTTGACCCAGTGTGGAAGTTTATTGATGAGTTCCCGATTTATATTATAATGTTGCTAAGATATACTGTAAAGTTTGCTAAGGAACGTTAATGTGCTGGAACAAACGCGACTGTAAAAATCATATAAAGAGTGTATAACACCGAAATAAGAAAAATAACGTGCCACCAAAAACACAATTTATGTTTGATTTACTGTTAGTTGATAAGCAACCGTTTCACGACTTCTAGAATAAATACAATCCCAACTGGAAGCTACCATTTCGGAGGGCGTTATAGAGCTATATGCTAACTTGATCAATAAGCTTGATATATAACCCCTTTCCACATTAACTTTTGTAAATTCTGTATACGCATTTCGACAACCAAGTTGTCATCATCAGCAGATAATTTCAAAGTGTCGCACCTGGTAAAACACGGCGAAAAAAATTGTACGAAAATCAAACTCCGTTGTCTTGGTTTTGAGCGGTGTGGATCGCGTACGGAGTTTGATTTTCGTACAATTTTTTTCGCCGTGTTTTACCAGGTGCGACACTTTGAAATTATCTGCTGATGATGACAACTTGGTTGTCGAAATGCGTATACAGAATTTACAAAAGTTAATGTGGAAAGGGGTTATATATCAACCTTATTAATCAAGTCAATCAACCACAGGCTCCATCAAATTCAACTATATGCTAACTGTGCGTAACAACATAGAAAACATGATTAAAGCTGTACTAAAAGATGTGGTTATGTGTTGTCGAAACGATAAATCAAAAAAAAATTGCGCGTGTTCTAGATTCGGTTAAAGCAACATTTCTCGTTGTATTAGCTATCAAAAGATTAGAAAAGTGCACTGGCGAAGCAATTATGAAGAATTCGACTTTCAATGGACTATGCATCTCTAATCTACCCAACCGTAACCGTAACGCTCCATTGACCCATGACCCATTATCCATATATAAACACGTCCCCCATCGACTTACACCAGTTTCAGTGCAGTAGTTCAGCCCTGAAGATGTCTCATACAAATGGGTACGAAACGTCGGCAGATATACTAGTGACGCGGTTCCAGCCCGGAAACCCAGAAGCAGATAGCATGGACCACGACCGCGAAAGTCTACGTACCAAATTAATGGACTATTAATTATCTATTGATGATGACAACTTAGTTGTCGAAATACGTATGTACAATACGAAAACCTTTACTGATAAATCGTCTTCGTTTTTTCCAAAAATACATTATATGAGGATAGTTTGACAAGTAGTGAGAATGACACATAGGTGGCACTCTAATTGGTAAAACAAATGCACTGTAATTTAGATTGCCTATTTATATATTTACATTCCGATATTTAGATAAATCGGTTGATTAGTTTAGTTTTGACAGCCGATTTTTTTTTTTGTTAAAATGGAAAAGGCAGAGTATCGTGCCGTGATTAAATACTTCGTAATTAAGGGTATGAAAGCTACCGAAATAAAAGATGAGTTACGGGAAACATTAGGTGAATCTACTCCATCATCCGCCACAATAAGTAGATGGGTAAATGAATGTAAACGCGGTAGAACAAGCTGTGTTGATGAAGAGCGCTCTGGAGCACCCAAAATCGTGACTTCTAAGGAAATGATTATAAAAATCAATAATATTATTACGCAAGATCGACGACTCAAAGTGAGAGAGATAGCAGACATGGCAAACATTTCAACAGTACGCGTACACCACATTTTAACGAAAGAATTGGGCCTTTCCAAGCTTTCGGCAAGATGGATGCCGCGATTGCTTACGACTGATCAAAAGTTTACTCGTTTGCGCATTTCTAATGAGTGTTTGGACCTTTATAAGCGGAATCCGATTGATTTTTGTAGGCGATTTGTTACTTGTGATGAAACTTGGATACACTACGGTACACCCGAAACTAAACAACAGTCGAAACAATGGTTAGAACGTGGTTCTGCACCTCTAAACAGAGCGAAAACCACTTTATCGGTAAACAAGGCGATGGCATCAATTTTTTGGGATTCAGAGGGCATTTTGCTCATTGATTACCTTCAGAAAGGTGCCACAATAAACGTACAATATTATGCAGAGCTTTTACAAAAATTAAATGTTGAGATTCGTGCTAAACGGTCAGGAATGGCAAAGAAAAAGATTCTTTTTCACCAAGACAACGCTTCCTCGCATACCAGCACAGTTGCGATGTCCAAAATCCACGAGTTGCATTTCCAATTAGTACCGCATGCGCCTTATTCGCCGGATCTAGCCCCTTCCGACTTCCACCTTTTTCCAAAATTGAAAACGGCACCAGGTGGAAAGAAATTTTCATCTAACGACGAGCTAATCGTCTTCGTAAATGAGTATTTTGCAAGCCATCCGGAATCGCATTTTAGATATGGCATAGGGGCATTGGAGCATCGTTGGAATAAATGTATTGCTCTTTTAGGAGAATATATTGAAAAATAAACATTATTTTGTATTTAAAAAATTCGTTTTTCTTTTCCATTCTCACTACTTGTCAAACTATCCTCGCCACTTTCACGATAACTCCATTTCTTATGATTTAATTTGTATATTCATTTATTGTGTGTAGACGGACCCTGAAGGGTTAATGTAGTGCATTATTATGGAAGTTTACCACTAAATTAATAGCGACAGTTAAGTGTCTGTCGTAAGTACGAGTAAAGCATTTAAATTTCACTAGTTTAATTTAATTCAAATAAACAAGAGTGCTGCCTTAAAATTTATTTCTTGTTTTGCCTACGCCGTATACAGAAATGTCAAATGCTATGTAGTTATACTGTGCCTTCGTAGTGTATCCCACGACTTCGTATGGGTTTTAATTAAATCCCCTAAGCTGAAATATATGTTTGCATTATTTTATAATCCTTACAAACAATTTACATTACCGGGTATTTACATAACATCCTTCTATTCTCTTTAGTTACGCAAGGCCGCTCGCAGTCTTGTTTCTATCTCTCATTCGCTTTTCGTGGTATCGCGCGGTCTTCATCAAAGAATAGTGCCGGAGAGAGGAGCAAATAAGAGGCGGCGAATTAATTAAAACCTAACTTTAATTAAACATAAACAATAATTGCGCATCTTCTGTCGTCGACAGACACTAATACGTTCTGAACGAATCTCGGTCGAAGCTCGCACTTTCATTATGTTGTTTCGTGTCTCGCGCTTCGCCCAAAGTAAGTGAAAATTAAGTTTCGTCACCGCTTTGTGTATGTCTCCGTGTATTTCAGTCCAAACTGTCGCTCGACTGAACTTAAGCGTTGAATAAATAAATGCCATTATAACAATGGGAGACTTCTTCGAAGCAAGTAATTGTTCGTGGTTTTAAGCTGGTCCAATTAAAAGTATTGTGGATGGCTTATTTTGAAGTTTGCATAACGTTTCCATAGACTAAATAATGCTAAGTCTAGATAGGCTTAATCCGAAATAAATATTTAATTCTGAAGTTGTATTGTTGGCTTAATGATGTAGCGAATCAACAATTTATACAAATAATGTTCTTCAATTATCAAAGATTACTGATATTACGTTTTCAGTTACGTTCTGAGCTAATTACCTTAATTTTAATATATTTTGACTTAACTGTAGCCAATAGATTGTATAAAATTATTTACCTGTGTGATTTAAGGTCCTTTCTTTCATTAATTAATCTTTTAATAATAGTACCATACTTTCATTTCAGTTGTTAGTTTCTCCTTTTTCGTGACGCGTGTTCTATTTAATTTGTGCGTATACTCGCAAAAATGTCATACTTTATAAGTTATTGCGCATTATCAACAGCTCGCTTAATGGCACTTTCGAAGGTTGTAAAAATGATTCCGAGTTCGGAATTGATCTAGCTATTTTGACTTAATTCTGAGAAAACGGAGAATTCCAAAAGCCATGTCAAATTACAAAATTTTTGCAGGCGTAAATATATTATCTGCAAGGTTTAAATGTCTTCCTTATAAAAAGTAGTGGGTTTGTACTCTTCTAGTTCAGAAATGCTGTTTTAGAAAAACAAAACCAATATTTTTTATTTTGACAAAAATCAATTTTTTTCAAAGGGGTATACTTGCAAAAAATGTCATTTTTTAAAAGTTGTTGCACATTAACTAAAGCTCGTGTGCTGGTACTTCCAAAGGTCGTAAAAATGATTCCGAGTTCGGAATTGATCTAACTATTTTGACTTATTCCTGAGAAGACGGAGAACTGGAAAAGACTTGTCAAACTACAAAACCTTTGAAGGCGTAAATAGATTATCTGCAAGGTTTAAATGTCTTCCTTACAAAAAGTAGTGGGTTTGTACTCTTCTAGTTCAGAGATGCTGTTTTAGAAAAACATAACAAATATTTTTTATTTTGACAAAAATCTTTTGTTTTCAAAGGGGTATATTCGCAAAAAATGGCATTTTTTAAAAGTTGTTGCACATTAACAAAAGCTCGTGTGCTGGTACTTCCAAAGGTCGTAAAAATGATTCCGAGTTCAGAATTCATCTAACTATTTTGACTTAATCCTGAGAAAACGGAGAACTGGAAAGCCATGTCAAACTACAAAACTTTTAAAGGCGTAAATAGATTATCTGCAAGGTTTAAATGTCTTCCTTATAAAAAGTAGTGGGTTTGTACTCTTCTAGTTCAGAGATGCTGTTTTAGAAGAACAAAACAAATATTTTTATTTGGACAAAAATCAATCTTTTTCAAAGGGGTATACTCGCAAAAAATGGCACTTTTTAAAAGTTGTTGCACATTAATAAAGGCTCGTGTGCTGGCACTTCCGAACGTCGTAAAAATGATTCCGAGTTGGGCATTGATCTAACTGTTTTGACTTAATTCTGAGAAAACGGAGAATTCCAAAAGCCATGTCAAATTACAAAATTTTTGAAGGCGTAAATAGATTATCTGCAAGGTTTAAATGTCTTCCTTATAAAAAGTAGTGAGTTTTTACTCTTCTAGTTCAGAAATGCTGTTTTAGAAAAACAGAACCAATATTTTTTATTTTGACAAAAATAAATTTTTTTCACTCGCAAAAAATGGCAAAAAATGGCATTTTTTAAAAGTTGTTGCATATTAACAAAAGCTCGTGTGCTGGCACTTCCAAAGTTCGTAAAAATGATTCTGAGTTCGGAATTCATCTAACTATTTTGACTTAATCCTGATCAAACGGAGAACTAGAAAAGTTATGTCAAACTACAAAACTTTGGAAGGCGTAAATATATTATCTGCGAGGCTTAAATGTCTTCCTTATAAAAAGTGGTGAGTTTGTACTCTTCAAGTTCAGAAATGCTGTTTTCGAAAAACAGAACAAAAATTTTTTATTTTGACAAAAATCAATTTTTTCCAAAGGGGTATACTCGCAAAAAATGGCATTTTTTAAAAGTTGTTGCACATTAATAAAAGCTCGCGTGCTGGCACTTCCGAAGGTCGTAAAAATGATTACGAGTTCGGAATTGATCTAATTATTTCGACTTAATCCTGATAGAATAGAAAACTCGAAAAGCCATGTCGAAATTCAAAACTTTCGAAGACGGAAATAGATTATCTGCAAGGTTTAAATGTCTTTCTTGTAAAAATGGTGAATTTGAACTCTTTTAGTTCAGAAATGCTGTTTTAGGAAAACAAAACAAATATTTTTTATTTTGACAAAAATCAATTTTTTTTCAAAGCGGTATACTCGCAAAAATGAAAGTTCCAAGAAAAACAATGGGCTTAGGTTTGAGCCTTGTGGTACACAGGAAACCAGACAAATATCATAGTATCTATGTCCATAACTAGAAAATATATTTGTCTCTAATGCCCAGATATGAAGATATTAACTTAATTAGTGACGGGGCAAAGCCAAAAAATTCTATTTTTTTCAATAGAATTTGGTGATTTATATGATTTACAGAATCGAAGGCCTTAGTGAAGTCTATATAAGTAATATGCACCTTATGAAAAACAGAAAAAGTACATTATGATTTTCCCGGAAATTAAATATTTATTATTGTCAGACGTGTGTTGAAGTAGACGAAAATTTTGACTCATAAAAGTTTGTTTTCTAAAATACAATATTTCATATGTATCAACCTGGCACTCTACGAGGAGGTACTTTGATATTTATTATGATTTATTTCTATACTTTTACGTATTTCTAGAAATACTCTTTCATGTAACACGATGTATTTCTTTGCATTTGTTAACGTTCTTTTGTGCTCAGAAGAATATTGAAATACTTCTCTGCCGCTAATACGTATTAAAGAAAAACTTCTTGGAATTTACAATGCCTTCAGGTATACGAGCGTTTGATCTTCAGATTTCGCTTGTAAATTCACCTACAACACTGCTGTTGGCTGAGGGGAAACACCCCCTGACCTCCCGTACACACGCCAACTCAAATTTAGTTCTTGCACATCTCTCCAGATATTTTATGTACATTTCGACTGTGAACAATTTCGTTTTGAAAGTTTCTACTTAACTCCGCCGCTAGTGTATTGTAGTATTACAGTCATATATTATATTACTTCTTGTAACTGCTAGCGTTCTAACTTTTCCATTTATTTAGTGTTGGCGTGAGTGCATCAAAATGAAATTTAGAACGATTTCTTTAGAATTTACGTCGGTTCAGAATGGACTTAATGAAAATGCATCTGGGGTTTGGGGCTATTTTAAATCGATGAACTCATTTAAAAGTTTTAAATTGGTGTCACTTTAAAGTAATATTGTATTATGAAATTGAATTGTGGTCATTAAAGAGCCTTATTGAATGTCATAAACAGGTTTAAAGAAGAGATATTATGTTGAACGAGAAAATAAATTTGCCAGTTGACTTCACATTTTTTAATTAGAAAAAATGATTTTCACACGTGATTTCTTCATATCTTTATTTACCTAATTTATTCTCTTGCTTGTAATTCTATTTCTATAACTAATCCATTTTTGTAAACATTTTTCTTCTAACAATTAAATTTCCTACATCAGCGTAAATTATTATACAGGATGTTTCAAAAAGAATATATGTATTTTGAATGCATATATTTATTAAACTTTAAGACATACGAATATGAAACTTTACACGACACGGACAATATCGCATCGATACTCAAATTCCTCCCATACTCGGGCAAGCATGTCCTTCGTCACTGATGTTATGGCAGTACGGATCCGGTTCTTCAACTTTTCCAGATTCTGTGGGAGTGGTGGTATATAAACATTGTCTTTAACGAAACCCCACAGGAAGAAGTCACAGGGTGTCAAATCCGGTGACCGTGGAGCCCAGCTGAGACATGCTAAGTCGCCAGCTCCTTGACGACCTATCCAACAGTTCGGTAGAGTTTCATTCAGGTATACACGCCCTTGGCGACTCCAGCGAGGGGGTGCCCCGTCTTGTTGAAAAATGAAGTTGTCTTCATGCAGCCTCGGAAACAACCTGTTTTGTAACATAGCGAGATACTGCCGACCGTTAACTGTGTTTCCATCAAAGAAGAATGGGCCGTAAACAGCTTATCGGGATATCGCACAAAACACATTGTTTTAAGCGAATTTCGTACACGTTCAAAGTCGCTTCATCACTGAACACGATGCGTTGTGCGAAAGTGTTGTCATTGTCAATAGCATCATGAATCTCGTTACAAAATGCCACATGTTTCCGTTTGTCATCGGAACGCAGAGCTTGTAACAACTGTAACTTGCACTGCTTCATAATCAACCGACGTCTCAAAATACGACAAATTGTTGTTGTAGACAGTTGTAACTCCCGACTGGCACGACGAGTTGATTTTGAAGAATTACGTTGGAAAGCAGTTTGAAATTGTGCAACATTTTCTCTAAAAACACGAGGGTAACCAGGACCCTTTCCTTTACATACACATCCTGTATCTACAAACTGTCGATACCATCTGCGAATGTTCCACCCATTCGGAGGATCAATTTGGTAGCTCAACCTGAAACGTCTTTCCACTATAATCACGGAATTGCACTTCGCAAACTTGAAAACACAAAATAATTTCTGCTGCGGAGTAGCCATTTTAAACAAATGACGGTTACCAAGAGACAACTAACATCTAGCGGCTATTAAATAAACTAAACTATGTATTCGTTTCTGCAATAGCCAAGCCGAGGCGTAGCGATCCATAGTTTGGACAAAATAATACTTTGGTAGTCAAGGAGCTGGCGACTTAGCATGTCTCAACTGGGCTCCACGGTCACCGGATTTGACACAATGTGACTTCTTCCTGTGGGGTTATGTTAAAGATAACGTTTACCTACCAACACTCCCACAGAACCTGGAGGAGTTGAAGAACCGGATGCGTACTGCCATAACATCAGTGACGAAGGACATGCTTGCCCGAGTATGGGAAGAATTTGAGTATCGATGTGATATTGTTCCTGTCACTGATGGAGGACATATTGAACATCTGTAATCTGAACTTGAGAGGTTCGTAAATATGTTTGTTAAGTTTCATATTCGTATGTCTTAAAGTTTAATAAATATATGCATTCGAAATACGTATATTCTTTTTGAAACACCCTGTATATAATTATTTTCTGTTATGCCATCGTTAATTAAAATCACAGAAATGAATTAAAAATTTCTGAGTTGGAGAAGAAGTCCAAACTTTATCTGCAATTTTCTAGACAGCTACCGACAAGCTTACCAATTAAGTCACCAGGCAGTATAGTTTCGACTCATTTAATAGGTCATAAGTCACATTTCGGACACAGATTTAATATTTATTACCCGTAGTCAGTTAATAATTATGTATAAATATATAATTAAGCTCTTTGCAATGTGAAATTAGTGATAATTATTTTCTGTTATGCCATTGCTGATTGAAATCACAAAAATTAATTAAAAATGTCTGTGCTGGAGGACTCGAACCTCTATCCACCGTTTGCTAGACGGTTGCCTTACCAATTAGGCTACGAGGCAGTATAGCTTTGAGTCTTTTAACAGGTCGTAAGTCACATTTTGGATACAGATTTAATATTTATAACCCGCAGACAGGTTTTTGTTGTTAACAATTATTTATAAATATATAATAAAGCTCTTTACAATGGGAAATTAATGAAAATCATTATTTTTTTCTATACCGTTATTGATTAAACTCACAGAAATTAATAAAAAAAAAACTCCCCAATTGGTGAGGCAGCCGTCTAGGAAACGGCAGATAGAGGTTTGAGTCCGTCTCCAGCGCAGAAACTTTTAATTCATTTCTGATTTTCATCAATGATGGCGTAACAGAAAACGCGTAACAGAAATTCTGTGTCACCGTAGAACACCCAAGAACACGTTAATTTAATAGAATCCGATGTCAATTTCATTCCTTTCAAACCAATCATTCCTTTAAAATGAACGAATGCTTATTTAAAAAAAATTAAACGTATACGTACTGTTTGTCACGTTCGCGATTTATAACCAAGAATCGAAAATCTTCGCGAAATCAAAATTCCCCCAAACCATGTTGATTTTTATATGCATTACCACACTTTGCCGACGCTATCATCAGTATTAGAGGAGAAACCTGGCGTAGGTCACGCTTCCCGCTTAAACTTTTAAAGTAAAGTTTTGCCAGAATAAATGATCAGTAAGGCGAAGTTTTAGAGGCGGGATATTAATTCCTGGACGTGCGGAGTAGAATACCTAAACGGATACTCTACATCGATATTTCGCTTTTTTCGAGTTGTGTAATGCTGTATTTGAGGAGGGAGAATATTGTTTAATTTAAAAAATAGTACGCTATGCAGGAACAATTGAGAATTATAAAAAATGATTTTTGAGTAATATCCTGTTATATAAAAACATTTTTTTGTATTGTACTTTCTGAATGGTCTCAATGGTCCATTGAAAATAACATTAAGAAAAGTAAACAACAACAGCAACACGAGGTGTATGTGGAAACAGAAAAAAATGCTTTAGGTATTATTGGGAAATAGGAAACAAACGTATTATTAAATTAGAATGTGGTCATTTAGAAATTAAGTTAAGATAGAACGCGAGTATCTAACCAGAGAGTTTACTATATTCTATTGATCTAACGCCCTGTGATTTCTTTTTGTTCCCACACGTGTAGAATAAACTTCGTGGTCAACGGTTTTCTACGCCGGAAGAGACAGCTGAGGCATTCAAAACTCATATTTTGGAGATGCCGCTTTCACAATGGCAGCAATGCTTTTCGGATTGGTTTAAACGAATACAAAAGTATATTTATTTTCAAGGAGAATATTTTGAAAAGCAATAAAGCTATTTTCGATAATAAAAGGTCTTTTTTTGTTTGCTATTCTCGAAATAGAAACGGCTACCCTCGTACAAACAATCTAAATAAATAACATTTTTTAAAATTTAAATGTGGGAGACTATATAATCAATTTAACAGTATTACTATCAATAAGTGACTAATTACAATCAATTAAACTCAAAAGAAAATGTATGAAAATGATTAACAGATATACAGGCTCAAGTTCAGGCTTGACCTTGTGGCACACTCAATTTCGTATAATAAACGAACTTACGAGGGAGCGTTTTTATATTCGCGGAATGGGGGGACAAGGGGTGGAAATAAAAAAACCAAATTATTTTTCTTTTTCAATATATTCACCTGCAAGGCGGATACATTTTTCACATCTTTCAATTAATTTATTTATACCCTCATAAAAAAATGATTTCTCTTTATCTGCAAAATACGCCGAAACTGCCTCCTTGACTTCATCATCGGCAGTAAATTTTTTACCCCGCAGCTCTTTTTTCATTTTCGGAAACAGGTAATAATCACTCGGGGCTAGGTCTGGGCTGTAGGGCGGGTGATTCACAATTTCGAAGCCCACCTTATGCAGGGCAGCTAACGCAACGCGGTTCTTGTGGACGGGCGCGTTGTCGTGCAAAAGCAGAACACCTTTTGTCAATTTTCCCCGTCTTTTCTCTTTAATGGCTTCTTTTAGTCGCTCTAATATTGAAGCGTAATATTCTCCGGTTATAGAAACACCTTTATCTTTATAATCAATCAACAATATTCCTTCCGAGTCCCAAAATATCGTTGCCATGAGTTTTCCAGCTGATTGTGACACTTTAAATTTCTTGGGAGGTGCTGTGTCCTTTTTATGCCACTGCATGGAGTCTTGTTTGCACTCAGGTTCATAATGATGAACCCAAGTTTCGTCTCCAATAACAATTCCACTCAATACACCATCCTTGTCTTCATTACAGAGGTCCAAAAATGCACGCGAACACTCTACGCGCTGTTGTTTTTGCGGCGGCGTGAGCATTCTCGGCACCCATCTTGCGCTGACCTTAGATATGCCGAGATGATCGTGTAGGATTTTAAAAATTGTTGTATCGGATACTCCAACCATTTCTGCGAGTTGTTTCTTCTTTAGTCGAGCCTCTTCGAGTACAATTTGTTCAACTTTTTGGATAAGTGCTGGCGTGGTCACCTCAATGCTACTGCCCGGCCTCGGGTCGTCTTCAAGGGATTCCCTTCCTTGTTTAAATAAACTATGCCACTTGTACACCATGGATTTTCCTGGACAAGAGTCGCTGTAAACCAATGACATCTCATTGATTATGGTCGCGACTGATTTTCCTTGCCTTGTAAGGAACTTCATAACGGCACGATATTCGATTTTTTTCATATTTCACTTTTCACTCCTGATCATGTTACTTGGTTGACGATAGCTCAAAGACTAACTGTCTAATAACAATGAAACTTCGTATTTATGCTAATCATGAGTCGCCGCACAGGCCACGCCCCCAATGCGCCTACTCATCCCTCTACAACCCGCTCATTCCGCGAATATAAAAACGCTCCCTCGTATATCCCTTATACATTAATTATTCGTGTGTTAAACATCGTATTAATCTAGTCTGGATGTATTGTTTGAGTGACTTATTTAATCAGCAACGGAAATGGTTTAAAAAACATATCAGATTAAATGAATCTCTAATTCGCATTAAAAAGGAAATCGATGTTTTTTTAGAGAGAAAAACAATTTCAATTTATGATTGTAATCTGGCGGAGAGGTGCTGCTGTTACGGCAGTTTTCGATTTCCATTAATGAACTGGTTTGTCGATAAAGTAATCTATTCTTTTCAATGTATTATCATCCGTTTTATGGATGGCATAGAATAGGGTCGAATGGAAATGAATAAAAGCGGAATACATACCGTCGGAGGATATCCAACAATGCAAACAACAGGCAAACAATAAATGGCTTTATTTAACTTCGTACTAAAGAAGTACATAATCTTTTTACTTTTTATAAGTGTTGAGTGAATTGAAATTAATTATATAGATGGTTAATTCAACAATTATCATCAAACTAATTATTAGTATTGATGTGGGTATACCAGGGCGTCGCTGAGAAAGTTTATCTTACTGACATCAAATACAGAAACTGCGGTCTATCGAGGAAGTGGTCTTCTCCAATTACATATAATCGGAGCCATTGTAGATATACCAACTAAACGCGATAACACTATGAAGACATTGCAATCTCGATAACAAGTATATATAGTCATACAGAATAGGGTAATCTCGGAGAGCTGAAGTATTCGAATATTTGTAACACAAATGATGTCTTAATAATAGTAATACTTAACTGATTTGTGGGCTCATTATCACTAACAATTTTTTACAGACTACAAAAAAATTCGTTTTCTGCTAGATCGAAACTTTCTATCAAGACAATATACACTCCCAGCAACACTGTAATACAATAATTATTATTTGACGCACTTTAAAGTGTAATTAATGTGTAATCCTCCGTATAGTCCTAATTTAAGTTCTAATAACTTCTTTAGATTCAGGAACATTATAAATCACTTGATCAACATAGTCAACAATTTTCAAGTGCCAGGGGCAGGATTTCGAAAATGAAATTTCGAGAGTAGCATTTTTTTGAATGTGCAGAATGCTATGAAAATTGATCTATTGATGTGAAAAGAGAAAAGAGAAATTTTTTCAAAGCAATTTTTTTGAATTTCAAATATTTCTCCGTTTTCTGACATCGAAATTTTTACAAAAATCCTCCTACTTTTAAATTAGATCAATTATTACTTACTAAAAAGGTTGTCACCCAACAGAATTAGTTGAAGGTAATCATGAGGAATGTATCTGGCACTTTAAGAAGTGTTTATCCAATAGTTTTTGTTCACTACTATGAGAGTAGTTTATATTTCGGCAATAGCAAACAAAAAAAAAAATTATTATCAAAAATAGTTTTATTGCTTTTCAAAATATTCTCCTTAAAAATCAATGCATTTTTGCATTCGTTTAAACCAATCCGAAAAGCATTGCTGCCACTGTGATGGCGGTATCTCCAAAATATGAGTTTTGAATGCCTCAACTGCCTCTTCCGGTGTAGAAAATCGTTGACCACGGAGTTTATTTTTCACGTGTGGTAACAAAAAAAAATCACAGGGTGCTAGATCAGGGCTGTAGGCGGATGGCTCATCAATTCAATGTTTTGCCCAGTCAAATATTCAATTTTTTGATCTAACTTGCGAGAGTTCGCATTGTCATGGTGGAGAATGATCTGTCGTTTTCGGTTTGTTTTCCTTATTTCTTCAAAAACTTTTGGCGCTTCATCACCATGTAAAGAATTCTGCTCGTAGAATCATTCTTGTTGAGATAATCCACGCCGAAAGTTATCAAAAATAATTGCACGAAAATGTTCGCGAGTTAATTCCATTTTTTCTCTGCCAAAATTTTGTAGTTACTGTTAACAATAGGAATAGCGACCAGATAATAAAACTGTCAAGGTAAATATATTGTCAAAAATGACAAACTTCACGATGCAATCATTAAATCGGAGGCGCCACTAACATTGTTGCCAGTTCCTGAAATATAAACGGTTAACCTTGTATTTAAGCGAAGGGTTTATTGAAGGTAAATTTTGATTGTGGTTGGTTAACTTAATCAAATAAGACTAATAAAACTCTTTTCTACAATAATTTTCGTATTTCGTATACGTATTTCGACAATTACATCATCAACAGATAATTAATCACTTATCGCACCTGGAACTACAGTAAAATCCGCACGAAACACAAAGTCCGTACTAGACCTACACCGTAGAAAGACAAACATACACTTCTACATCTCTTACCTAACAGTACATGTTATAAATTTGGCAATGCCTGTACGAAAGACGAAATATAATTTTAATTTCCAAACCTCAAACAACACATTTTCCCTTTTTAACGTCCGAGGCTACATTAAGATGAACCAACGCTTTACAAAGCCTGCTTTAGTAATCGCCTCTGGCGTGTATATATAGCTTACTATAAATTAAAAGAGCTTAATTTGCTTTTAGTTAATGAAGGTCACCCATTACGGACTCAAAGTCCATGTACGAAGTTAATTGCTCGTTTATTGATTCTGTTCGATGGACAAATCCCGCGTCAATTGCTTCGTCAATTAAAATTTGATAGTCAGGAAGTACTTAAATCAAATCAGTTTACCAAGTGTAAATAAACTCTTCATTAAGCGATTAATTTATCTACGCTATTGTGATTAAATGGCTCTAGGTAGGTGTAGTTCGTTATCCGCAAGGTGTTCATGGCGATAACAATTCTAAGTATAGTGGAAATTCTTTGATAAACGGTGCACAATCCATACATACTAATATTGTTACATAAGAAATATTTTATTTGATTTCTAGAATATGAATTTCTAGATACTTCTCCCAACAACTACAAGTGAAATAAATACCAATTTTGAAATGTCTGAATCTCTAAAATTTTCGCTCTAAAGATTATTAATATATAGAATGGTGGATACTCCACAATTTCATTTTATATGTACATTATAAAGCTTTGAATTGGATGCATACGTACTCCATCCTTTCTGGAAGTTATATTCAAAACTCTCTTCTGAACCTCCAAATTAAGTTGGTAAATATATATGTGGGTTGTTTTTTAAGTTCTGCATATAAAACTAGAATAAAACAGAAACAAATTTTCATAAGGAAATGTGTGTAAAAGAATTAGTTTCGCGTTGGATACCGCATGTATTGACCGAAGATCAGAAAGCAGCTGTTCTTCGGTCAATACATGCGGTATCCAACGCGAAACTAATTCTTTTACACACATTTCCTTATGAAACATTTTTTGAATTGAGATCCTTGAAATCCCCGATTCAATCTGGCGATATCTCACATATTTATCGTCGTTTATGAACGGTTAGTGAATAAAATTAATTATAAATAATTAATTTATATTTATATTCTAATTTTCTATTTCTTTTATTCCCATAAAATACATAATTTTAAAATTAAATATTCAAATTGTCGGTGTTACTATAACCTCACTTTTCCCCATCATAAATTCAACTTTTTATAACAATAATATTTCTTTGAAATCTGGCTAATTTCCTCATTACTTCCTACTTTACATATTGGGTTGGCAACTAAGTACTTTCGGTTTTTACTGATAGAGAGCGTTGCTTTATTTTTTGTATAACGTATGTTAGTGCTGTACTTTACCGTTTGTCGCGTGATACTAGTCACATTGACGTAACTTCAGAAGCAAGTAGTGCGTGATTTTTATTAAAGCTATTAGTTGTGGGTTAATTTTAAATGGAGTGCAGAAACGAACATTTTCGACATATTTTACTATTTTATTTCCGTAAAGGAAAGAAAGCTGCTGTGGCTCACAAAAAGATATGTGAAGTTTATGAAAATTCCGTTCTGGAGATTTTCCCTCAAAGATGAACAACGTTCTGGTCGGCCTACTGAAGTTGATGATGACCAAATCAAAGTCATAATTGAAGATGATCGTCATATAACTGTTCGAGAGGTTGCGGAGAGGCTACATGTATCGCACACAACAATTGAAGAACATTTAAAATGTCTTGTGCTAGTTAAGAAGCTTGATATTTGGGTACCTCACGAATTGAAAGAAATTCATTTAACACAAAGAATCAACTTTTGCGATATGCACCTTAGACAAAATGAAACCGACCCTTTCTTAAAAAGAATCATCACTGGTGATGAAAAATGAGTCCTGTACAGTAACATAGTTCGAAAACGATCATGGAGCAAACACGATAAACCAGTTCAAACCACATTGAAAGCTGAATTGCATTCAAAAAAGATCATGCTGTCAGTTTGGTGGGATTACAAAGGTGTTGTGTTTTTTGAGCTGCTTCTAAGGAACCAAACGACCACTTCGGATGTTTACTGTCAACAATTAATAAAACTGGATGAAGCAATCAAAGAAAAACGGCCAGAATTGTCAAATCGGAAAGGTGTAGTTTTCCACCAAGTTAATGCAAGGACTCACACATCTTTGGCAACTCGTGGGAAACTATTGGAGCTTGGCTGGGAAGTGATGCCACATCCCCCATACAGCCCTGATCTAGCACCATCTGTTCTGTTTCTTAATATGCCCTAATAAATGAAGTTGTATTAAACTCTAACTATTCTTCTCCATTTAGTTGATGAATTTTAATTGTTTGTACTGTGATTACTTTAAAATTTATTTTATTATCTAAAATCTTTTGGCATTTCCTTCCCATTCTTACTTCTATCCTAATGTTAATTTAATTTATATTAATTGAAATTTATATTCTTTAAGGTTCTACTATCTCTACTATGAACAAATTAACAAGAAATACTACCTATTTCATATATAAAACAGTTATCAATACTCTTAAATCATATAAGGTTTTATTTTAATTTATCGACACAAAGAGATATGTTTCTACAAGATTTGTTAAAAGTCGACCGGAACATTTCTCGAGATTACACAGTTTCCGAACTTCCCCTACAAGAGATCAATTATTTGACCAGCTGTGTGGCATGTGGCACCATCTTGTTGGAACCACATATCACTGAGAACAAGTTCATCCAATTCTGGCCAAAAAATAGTCTTCCGAAATGCCACGATAGCAAACTTCATTCACCGTAACAAAGCGATCATTTTCATCGACGAAAAAATATGGTCCAATCATACTTACGGTTTGAAATTCACGCCACAGGGCCACCTTTTGTGCTTGTAATGGAGTCTCTTGAAGCACATGTGAGTTTGTTGCTGTCCATTAACAAATATTTCGCTTATTGTCAAAGCTGTTAAGCCAAAAATGAGCTACATCGCTGAAGATGATTTTTCGATGAATTTCAGGATTTTCTTCAAACTTTATCAGAGCCCGATTGGAGAAGTCTTGGCGCTTCAAATGATTCAGAGGCTTAAGTTCTTGAGTTAATTTGATCTTGTAAAGTTTTAAGCCAAGATCTTTACGCAAAATTCTCCACGATATAGTTTGAGAGATTCTTTATTCCTGTGGAAGGCGTGGAGTCGACTGATTTCTCTCATTTTGAACTGAACCACATACGGCTTCGATATTTTCGTTACTTCGACCGGTGCGTCGTCTCATTAGCACAAGAATATCCAATAGTGAATATTTGTTTGACTAGGTGTGTGGCATGTGGTACCATCTTGTTGGATCCACATATCACTGATGTCAAGTTATCCAATTCTGGCCAAAAAATAGTCTTCCGAAATGGCACGATAGCAAACTTCATTCACCGTAACATGACGATAATTTTCATTGACCAAAAAATATGGTCCAATCATACCTACGGTTTGAAATTCACGCCACACGGCCACCTTTTGTGCTTGTAATGTAGTCTCTTGAAGCACATATGCGTTTGTTGCTGTCCATTAACAAATATTTCGATTATTGACAAAGCCATTAAGCCAAAAATGAGCTTCATCGCTGTGGATGATTTTCGATGAAATTCAGGATTCTCTTTAAACTTTAGCAGAGCCCAATTGGAGAAGTCTTGGAGCTTCAAATGATCCAGAGGCTTAAGTTGTTGAGTTAATTTGATCTTGTAAAGTTTTAAGCCAAGATCTTTACGCAAAATTCGCCACGATATGGTTTGAGAGATTCAATATTCCTGTGAAAGGCGTGGAGTCGACTGATTTCTCTCATTTTGAACTGAACCACATACGGCTTCAATATTTTCGTTACTTCGACCGGTGCGTCGTTACTCTAGCACAAGAATATCCAATAGTGAATATTTGTTTGACCAGTTGTGTGCCATGTGGCACCATCTTGTTGGGTCCACATATCACTGATATCAAGTTATCCAATTCTGGCCAAAAAATAGTCCTCCGAAATAGCACGATAGCAAACTTCATTTACCGTAACATGGCGATCATTTTCATCGACGAAAGAATATGGTCCAATTATACCTACGGTTTAAAATCCACGCCACACGGCCACCTTTTGAGCTTGTAATGTAGTCTCTTGAAGCAAGAATATCCAATAGTGAATATTTGGACTCAAATTGACTCACTATGGCACGCATACTCCATCGATTATTACGACCGAAAATTAGTGTAAGATGCAACTACCAACTCAGAAATGCGGTAGTAATTATTATTAATTTCCAAACATTAAAATTTAGTTAAAAAAAAAACGAAATAAGAAGCGATTTCAGTTTTGTTTTATTTTATTTCAATTTTCACAAGTTCAACTTGCGCTTAACACAAAGCTACTTCATTGAAAACGGTGATGGCAATTTCAAATCCATTTGCATAATTACTATTCAGAACTGCAAACCCTCAAACAACATTTTAGATATTAATTATGCAAAATTGCAGCATTCCTATTTCAAATACCGACTGACAAGGACATTACAAACGATTCGATTACATTCGAATGTTGTAATTGTTTTAGTGGTAAATGGAGGATGCACAAGCGTTTAATTTCTGTTGCTCGATAGTGATGTTGCTCCGCACATGGCTTTTTATACTAATTAAACTTTCAGATATTGCGTACGATGTGAAAACGGGCAAACTAGAGAGCTTTTTGTTTCAATTAAATATTTTTTGAAAACAAAGAAAATATCATTGACAAGACGTTCGAATCGTTTATGTAAAGCTTTGTATAATACATGCATTAATCAAGCTTACTACTCCGTAAATATATTCAAAGAAAGATTTGCCATTTTAGCATTTAAGTAGCAGACATTCGCATACTTATGCCATGTGAGAAAACATAATATTTAAAGTAATATAAATGGCTGTAGTTTATAACGATTTTTCCGCAACAATACTCCAAACTCATCTAGTCAACATCATCTAGCTTCTGTTTACACATTTATTTTGCTAGCCATTATACAAGACTGATGCAAAAAAGTTTTTTAAATGCAAAATTATTCAGTACGTCTGTTTAAATAATCGACTATTTTGAACTAGGTGTCAACAGAGAGACTTAGTGATGTGCGGTCTGTAAAATTGTGTCCGGCATAATCCCCTAAAAAAACTGCAATGCTGTGGCCTTCGCTATATACCGAGTATCTCATAACATGGTCGCCATAGCTTAAGAAAGTGCTACTGAAGAAATTTCAAGTTAAAAATATCTAATGAACTTATGCACAAAATTCTATCGTTACTCAACTACAAGCGTTTGTAATTTTAGATAACCTTACTAATAGTGAATAATCATCATGCCTCCCTCTCACGTCCAATGAATTGAACGAAAAAGCGAGAGTGCATCTGTCTCGCAATGTCGGGAACTAAGTTTCCAGAGCGTATAAACAGATGGCATGCATCACGGCTATTTGCCAATTAAAAGAATGTTAAAAGGAATCATTCTATTATTAATAACACCCAAGCCCCAGCCTCATAAAAAATAGTTGATTTAAATCTTGTGATCTTGGCGGCCAAGCAATTGGTGAGTCCCTTTCAATCCACCCATCCATATAATTTTGATGCAACCATCTACAATGTCGAATGTGAATGATTTAGGAGAACAGCTGAAGTGTAACGAGAATTTGCAGGGGATGTACATGCATATAATAACCGTTCATTTTGCGGAGATTTATGCAGTATAACTAAAACATTTAATAAGTAAAGAAAAACTTGAGCTTTTTCGCAAGAACGTGCATGAAAAAAAATTGGCCATATGGTATTACATCTAAACGCCTTAGAAAAATAATGAAATTAGACAAAAGGCTAATTTTCGTCGATTCAACCTTAATTAAATATCAAAATTTTAGTGTTTGTATACTGGAAACGAAATGAGAATATGGAGCATCTGAACTGACATCCGCCTCGTTCAGTTCTCTACACTAATATTGTATTCTAAATTTACCACCAATTGAAATTACCTGAAAATCATATCAAGAAATCAGAATTAATCAAAAAAGGTAATCAAAAAGGGTAAATAAAATCCCTCCATAATAATTATTTCTGTTACCCTTCTTTCCTATAGAAACATAATTGAAAAACCGTGTTACACACATATATATATATATATATATATATATATATATATATATATATATATCTATATATGCTTGTATCCATTTATCAAATTCCGGTTCGCAGCCATACAATATTATACAAATAACGATACAGAATCGGTAAACATGGAAACATCACAATACATATTGCCCAGATAGATACATGTTCATGCGTGTACGGACTTAGAATATATGTTGCATGCACATCCCATAAATCCCCGGTTTAAATTGAATTGGAATCCTGAGAATTTGGGCTGAAAGAGTTGTTCCGTTTCAATTTACATTTTGACCAAGTCATGCGCGATATACATATATAGTATACAATAACATAAAGGATTTCTAGAAATGAATTATTGTAATTTACTTTTAACATTTTAGCGTGAAACATTGTCTGTCTGCTTTGATATTAAATGAGGGTCTTCGTGTTTATTCAAAGAATAACAGGTTCAAGCACGTTTTTAACTTGTAATTCTTGTAGTGCAAGTGCAAGATGTTCCATGGGAAAGCGATGTTTTTTAGAAAAGCATAATTGCATTAGTTTTTTTTGTAAAAATAACCTTTTTTACAACAGAAACAAATAATCAAGAATATAAGATATGCAAATGATAGTATATTAAAAGCAAGTACTCTACAACAGCAGTTCTCAACCGGGTTCCTCATAAGGAAATTAATAAACGTATCGATTTGACATTTAACATTCTTCGTAAAGATGTTCATAAGAGTAAGGTGTTTGTTGTTTCAACGAATACATGAGTGCATTCGACAGTTGCTCATAGAAGATTGTAGATTTCCGCGTTCGTTGCCAATGGTTATTTCACCCTGGTTACCTCAGCAGTAGCAGCAGTTAAATCTTGAGGATGTCTCATGCAAGTGAAGACGAAATGTCGGCAGACGAAAGAGTCATAAACAAATTCTCGAATCTAGTATTTCTGTCTATATTTGTATATAGACACACAACACACGCACGTATATATATATATACACTACCGGTCATATTTATTTGCCCACCCTTAGTTTTAGACAAAATTATTAAACTATCAAATGTGTACTGAAAATTTATTTATTGTACCAATACAATAGTGTAAAATAAAATAGAATAGTTACATTTTTCTTATATAAAAACTTTATCATTAATTATTATTAAATTTTGCTCTCATCAATGTGCCCACCTTTATTTTTGATAATTGCGGCATATAACCGCGGCATCCTTTCAATTAATTTTTGCAGTGTATCTTCTGTAATTTGTGCCCAGGCTTCTTGAAGTTGTTCCCACAGTACAGTGGTGGATGATAGAGCACGTTCTCGAACCTTCCGGTCCAATTCTTCCCAAAGAAGCTCTATTGGGTTTAGATCAGGACTTTGATCTGGCTATACGGTTTTATTGACAGGTTGGTTAACAGTTTATTTGATTTCTCGAATTATTTATAGGGTATAAAATATAGTAAATTCTGCATCGAAAGGGTACAATAGCAACTCACAAAAAATTGTTCGTTAATAACACAGGTTTACCTGATGAAAGTTGAATTCCTTGAAACGCGTAGTAAACAGGGTGATATTAATATTCGAATGATTCTTTTAACATTCTTCTATTGACAAATGGCCGAGATTTTAAAGTGTTCGTCTGTATACGCACTGGTAACCTAGTTACCGATTCTAGCGAGATGAACACGCCCTTGTTCTGTCGTTTGTACATTTGCGTGTTTGAACGGCAGAGGAAGATATTGTTTTTCCATTATTTTTTTCTGTATCGGAAAGGTATGGTAGCAAGTCACAAAGAATCGTTCGTAACAACACAAATTTACCTGATGAAAGATAAATTCCTTGAGACGCGTAATAAACAAGCTATTATTAACATTAGAATGATTCTTTTAACGTTCAAAGGAAATTCTGTTTAACCTCTACTTAAAATCGTGCGCCCGGTATAAACGCCGAATGAAATTTAATGCAGTTTGTAAAATGTGTGTGTGTGAGACATAAAATAGTAAAAAATCCGTGACGAATATTTTTCTAACATCCATTAATAAATTAATAAATAGCAAAGTAATCTCCTACCTGAAAGGGCATCGCTTTACAAATTTATTATCCCAACTCCAATGTAGAGACAGCACGAAATAATCTGAGCATCTGACCTGTTATCTCAAAGTCAAGATCCCGCGGTGCCAATTTTGTGTAAACTTGAAACCGCACAATGTCGACACCAACTACAAAACTTTGGCCATAAATAACATCTACCTCTGCGTGTTCAGAGAGCTATGTCAAATAATTATTGAAACGGATTGCGTCATTGGATATATCATTTATGACAGTTACGACGGGATATTAATTATCTTTTCAATCTTTTTAGTCCCAACAATCTTTACTCTTTTAATAGCTAACGTAACGATCTTAAATAGAGGTGACTGATTATTTAATCATTCTTCTAATAATTTTCTTAACTTTAACAGAATTTTAAAGGCTTTAATAGAAGGTGTCATTCGAAGTGGTGCCTTTGATAAGACATGTACGTGTGTGATGGGACTATAATGATGATAATATTCTGCTGGTCTGCCAAGTTCTGTAATCAGGAGGATTTTTTCACCTTTTCACTGTGACGGCTAATGCTGACTCTAAGTATTGTATATCACACAGCGTGTTTCAAAAAGAATATACGTATTACAAGGTATCATTTTGTCCAAACTATCGATCGCTGCGCCTCGGCTCGACTATTCGAGAAACGAATACATAATCTAGTTTTTTTAATAGCCGCTAGATGTCAGTTGTCTTCTGTTTTTCTTGGTAACCGTCATATGTTTAAAATGGCTACTCCGCAGCAGAAATCATTTTGTGTTCTCGAGTTTGCGAATTGCAATTCCGTGATTACAGTGCAAAGACGTTTCAGGTTGAGCTACCAAATTGATCCTCCGAATGTGTGGATCATTCGCAGATGGTATCGACAGTTTGTAGATACAGGATGTGTATGTAAAGGAAAGAGTCCTGGACGCCCTCGTGTTTCTGAAGAAAATGTTGCACGAATTCAAACTGCTTTCCAACGTAATCCTTCAAAATCATCTCGTCGTGCCAGTCGGAAGTTACAACTGCCTACAACAACAATTTGGCGTGTTTTGAGACGTCGGTTGGTTACGAAGGCGTACAAGATACAGTTGTTACAAGCTCTGCGTCCTGATAACGAACGGAAACGTGTGCCATTTTGTAACGAGATTCATGATGCTATTGACAATGATAACACTTTCGCACAACGCATCGTGTTCAGTGATGAATTAAGTTTCCATGTTAGTAGTCTGGTAAACAAACACAATGTTCGAATTTGGGGTCCACAGAATCCACATGCAGCCATTGAACGTGTACGAGATTAGCCTAAAATCAATATGTTTTGTGTGATATCCCGATCATCTGTTTACGGCCCATTCTTCTTTGAGGAAAACACAGTTAACGGTCGGCAGTATCTCGCTATGTTACAAAACTGGTTGTTTCCGAGGCTGCACGAAGACAATTTCATTTTTCAACAAGACGGGGCATCCCCTCACTCGAGTCGCCAAGCGCGCGAATATCTGAATGAAACTCTATCGAACCATTGGATTGGTCTTCAAGTAGCTGGCGAGTTAGCATGTCTCAGCTGGGCTCCGCGGTCACCGGATTTGACACCCTGTGACTTCTTTCTGTGGAGTTTCGTTAAAGATAACGTTTATGTACCACCATTCCCACAGAACCTGGAAGAGTTGAAGAACCGGATCTGTTCTGCCATAACATCAGTGACGAAGGACAGGCTTGCCCGAGTATGGGAGGAATTTGAATATCGATGTGATATTGTTCGTGTTGCTAGTGGAGGACATATTGAATGTAATCTGAACTTGAGAGGTTCGTAAATATGTGTGTAAAGTTTCATATTCGTATGTGTTAAAGTTTAATAAATATATGCATTCGAAATACGTATATTCTCTTTGAAACACCCTGTAGTTTCGCGTAAAGCAACTGATGATTTTTCTGATAACTGTTCTATGATTTTCCCAGTTATAAGATCGTGGTGTCTTCTGCGAAGTTGTCAATTAATGTGTGTGTGGAGAAGTTAACAAATAAACAGTGAAGAATTGCAAAAATATGGGATTCAGGACATTGTTTTGCAGAACCAACTTAAGAGAATATACTTTAATCGCCTTGGCAAAGCATGTGTTTGTTTTGCATATAAAAATGGGCTAATTCTCTCTTTTCTTTCTTAATTATTTGCTAATAATTAGATTTTCGTGAAATATGTCTAATTCGAAGAGTTCTAAATTTAACCGCCTTCTACAACGTATTTATAATTCAGAAATTAAAAAAAATTGCTGTCGGGCGCGCAAGTTTCAAATTCACGATCTCACGCCAATCGAACACATGTCTTTACCCTTAGACCATAGATAACTGTGAATTATGTTCGTTTCACGAAAGTGATGTTCATCTGATGCTCGCATTTCTTCTATAGTACGCTTTTTTTTTCAAATCATGGAGCAGATTTAATTAATTTTATTTCTTTTTCAAATCTTTAATGCTAGGAAAATAATATGATATATGACCCATTTAATAATTTACTTTAAAAATGGAGTATATATTTAAGGCATAGAGTTCAAATTACTTCGTGCGAAAGACGTCTGCAGGGTTCATTGGGTAACCGTGAAATGGCCATCGACTTTATAAACTTTTGGGACCGACACGAACAATTATGGAAATCTATTTAAGGTCAGGCGGCCTTGTTACAATATTATTATAGTGAAAGGAAACAATTAGTCACTTGTTCTCTAAACTTCGTTACGCAATACCAAATGTTAAATACAACATGTACTCGCCATTAGTTGAAATTTGACAGTAAATACCGTGCGAAGTTGGCCTCAAATTAAGTTACGAGTTGAATGGATTAAAAAGTTTTCGAATATAATTACTAATTTATTAGAGACCTACATGATTTTGCACTAGGGATGGTTAACCTTTTGCATACCATGTCAAAATAAGTAGGACACCTTCGAGTGAGAGAGTTATCTTGACGAATGATTTTAATATTGACTTGTTTAGTGATGTAATCTCGAGTAATGTTTTATAGACTTGATGTGTCGTTTTAACTTGAATATGTTGATCTTTGAGGCGACCAGGTATTGCAATGGTAATAGCAATTGCTTAGACAACATATTCGTAACTGACAACTGGGATATTATTAGTACTGGTGTTCCGAGTGTTCACGTATCTGGCCACGTGGTTCAGTATATGAAGTTTAAGCTGCCTGCCAGCAAGTTTGATGACTTTTACGGCATTTCATGTGTATAGTCTGGAAAATAGGTCACACTTTTCTGGTTTGCTTTTAAATACTGACTGTCACGCGATTTATGCTGAGAATAGCTTAAATAATAAAATGTTAACCCCCACAAGCTTAATTAAGGTACATACGACGCCTCTTTTCCTGTTGTTCGATGGAGGATCTATCAACCAAAAGCGCTTTAAATATTTCAACTATATCCTGAACTACGAGATATGAAAGAGTTATTGAATCTAGTGCACGGTGGCTCTATAGAAAGAAATTAAGAAAGATTATAATGCTCGTCTCTTAACAACAACACAGAAATACTACCTCCATAGATTAGAAAATTCTATAAAGCGTTCTAGAGAAACTTGGAAAATAGTAAATATAGAATTGAATAGATGTTCTAGAAATGAGACCTTTAACGAGAACTTTGCCAAACAATTTCAATCGCTACTTTATCAATGTTGCTAACGCTCGACTTTGAATTAGTAATTGTGCTTACTTTATTGGACTGGTTAATTACATTTTTGATAACGTGGTTGGATTAGTGCAAGCCGATTGCTTGATTTATGGACTTTATGGAAATATTTAGATAATTAAAAAAAAACAGCAAGTGGTTGTAAAATTCAGGTTGGATTAATATTGATATTTTACCGAAGAGATGATTTTAAATGCTGTTAATTAACCCTCAAAACTAACAAGAGGTGTGTAATCTTAAAATTCTGTATTTCAGAGCGGAGTAATTCCTCTCTTTGTGTTATTTTTCCTACATTAACTTTAAGATGTTTTCCCTACCTACCATCTTTTTGGTTTAATTGTTAAACGGATGGAGTAATTGTCTATGTGAAGATTCCACACCTATCTGCTTAAGAAGAGAGAGCTTGATCTGCACTTTTAAGGGTTAACGAAGTAATTTGACCAGATTCAATGAGGTTATGAGAGTACTCAAATCTGAGATAAAAGACGTTCGTGCTATTATTTTTATTTTAATTTATTGTTATTTGATTATTAAGACTGTGGTATCGACGGTTGTGTTTATAGGTTATCGTATTAATTAGTTACGGGATCATTTAATACCGTTTAGATCCCACCGTGTATAGTTTAAGTTCCAGAGTAAATTTAAAAGCAGGGAAGTTAATAGAAGGTACTTATATAATTATTTATTCGTTTAATTCGTAGAACTAATACCAATAATCGATTGGATAGACAGTCTTTGTTATAAAAAAGTACTTTCATTAATCTATTAGCCTTTACTTTGTTAATTAAAGGCTGATGAACATACAGTTCAGTATTTATCAGTAAGATGTTGCTCTTACTTATTTGTCAATTTCATTTAAGGGCTTGCTACACGGTTAGCAGTAATTGTTATTTTTTGCTTGTTAATAAATAATTAGTTTACCATTAGCTAATTACATTAGTTTCTATTAAATTCATTTAATTCTTTTTTCTATTTTTCATTACGTCCATTATTTAAAGAAACTATTAATTCAGCTGCAAGCTGAACTTTATTATTCTACGAAATTTATTGCTATTATTTTGCTTGTGTTCTTTTATTGTTGTTGAGAAGTATCCAATAAATGGCACATGTACTGAACGAACTATACATACAGGAGGGGATTATTATTATTTTCTATATTGGGTTGGCAAGTAAGTACTTTCGGTTTTTCCTGATAGAGAACGTTGCTTTATCTTTTGTATAACGTATGTTAGTGCTGTATTTTACCGTTTGTCGCGTCATACTAGTCACATTGACGTAACTTCAGTAGCAAGTAGTGCGTGATTTTTATTAAAGCTATTAGTTGTGGGTTAATTTTAAATGGAGTGCAGAAACGAACATTTTCGACATATTTTACTATTTTATTTCCGTAAAGGAAAGAAAGCTGCTGCGGCTCACAAAAAGATATGCGAAGTTTATGGTGCTAATTGCTTAACAGAGCGCACGTGTCAGAATTGGCATAAAAATTCCGTTCCGGAGACTTTTCCCTGAAAGATAAGCAACGTTCTGGTCGGCCTACTGAAGTTGATGATAACCAAATCAAAGTCATAATTGATTGAGGATCGTCATATAATTGTTCGAGAGGTTTCGGCGAGGCTACATGTATCGCACACAACAATTGAAAAACATTTAAGATGTCTTGGACTAGTTAAGAAGCTTGATATTTGGGTACCTCACGAATTGAAAGAAATTCATTTAACGCAAAGAATCAACTTTTGCGATATGCACCTTAGACGAAATGAATCCTACCCTTTCTTAAAAAAAATCATCACTGGTGATGAAAAATGGGTCCTGTACAGTAACATAGTTCGAAAACGATCATGGAGCAATACGATAATACACGATAAACCAGCTCAAACCACATCGAAAGCTGAATTGCATCCAAAAAAGATCATGCTGTCAGTTTGGTGGGATTACAAAGGTGTTGTGTTTTTTGAGCAACAATTAATAAAACTGGATGAAGCAATCAAAGAAAACGGCCAGAATTGTCAAATCGGAAAGGTGTAGTTTTCCACCAAGATAATGCAACGCCTCACACATCTTTGGCAACTCTTGGGAAACTATTGGAGCTTGGCTGGGAAGTGATGCCACATCCCCCATACAGCCCTGATCTAGCACCATCTGATTACCATTTATTTCGAAGTTTGCAGAATTCTTTGAATGGTAAAACTTTCACAAATGACGATGACCTTCACTCGCACATGGTTCAGTTTTTTGCTGATAAGGACCAGAAATTTTATGAGCGCGGAATCATGCAGCTGAAAGAAAGATGGCAAAAGGTCATTGAGCAAAATGGAAAATATATAATTGATTAAAAACTATTCTTTGTTTAAAAAAAGTGTTTTATTTTATACTACAAAACCGAAAGTACTTAGTTGCCAACCCAATATTTATATTAGAGATTAGAACGGTAACGTAAGCATTTCTTTCTAAAAATACTTATTCAATATTAACTATCTTCTTTCAACATACCATAAACTCGTATGACACTTAACTTTTTCTTTCTTTCTAGTCTTATTTAACTGAATAACGATCGTATTTTTTGATCCATTTTTGCTTCAATATTGGCATAGGGGCTTTCAGGGTAACAATATTGTGGCGTCCTGTTACAGCTTATTAACATGGAATCCCCCACACTCCGAAACTTTTTTTGACCTAGTTTAGCACCCTGAAGGTCAAGCGTAGGGATCGTTTGTTTAGTAAGGATACAGGCGTTTATTTATTGTCCTGCTAAGTATTGTATTTCCATTTTAAAAAGTATATAACTATTCCTCGAAAGTTCTAATAACTTTTTAAGCATTATTTTTATATTGATAAAAGGCAAAAAAGGTATTCTGAATAGAGCTACTCCTATAGTCGTATATCTATTCAAATTAAATCCTCAAAATAAGCCCTTATCCCATCCCTGGTTATGTACGTTTCCATAAATGAATTCTTACTATTCAACCCTCGAAATTTATCGCCATAATATCCTCGATCGCGTTTAGACACAATTTCTTCGAGTCAAATGGATAGGTCGTCGTTGAGGTTTGAGCGGAGGTGGTCGAAAGCGTTCCGGTCATATTAAAGCAGTCCTCGGAAGTCGATACAGTGCAAACAGGGGACCCAACTGTGGATTCATCACCTTTAATGTTCAGAGCGCACCAGCGTCGCTATATCTAAATTACTTCGTTAATAATGTCTACAATATCCGGAGAGGTTAGGTGGATCATTGACGTGGGATCTTATTCGGTCCCTTTATGCGTCTATCAATCATGTATTCAACGTGGAACGTACAGCACGATAAGAGGCAATAAAAGAGAGAACGCGAATTATTATTGAATAATGAAAAAAGACTGTAGCTGCAATATATATTGTGGTACACATCTGGTAGCGCTTTTTTCCGGGAATTTCTCATACGGAGCTCCCTCTTTTTGGATTCCTCTAATATCTGATTTTGAGTTAGTTAATATTGTGTCTTTTTTCCCGAATAAATGTTTATCTGGTGATGATTAAATACCTAGTTTTTGAAATTAGTCATTTGTTGCCGATAGAGTCTATCAACAACGACTAATGGAACAATTGATATACAATTAAATGACATGAAAATCGGCAACACCTCTTACGAATCGAATGGAAAGCTAGTAGACCGAACGATATAATGTCTTCAATTGTTCCATCATCTTTGTCGAAAGAGTCAGACCTCTTGAAGAGTGGTGGCATTTCAAGAAACGCACGTCTCGGTCAATAACTCGATCGGCAACAAATGATTAATTTGTTT
Organism: Dermolepida albohirtum; assembly: GCA_031893035.1. NCBI lineage: Eukaryota > Metazoa > Arthropoda > Insecta > Coleoptera > Scarabaeidae > Dermolepida > Dermolepida albohirtum. Next base: position 433,444 of record JAVIWB010005660.1, on the reverse strand, counting down.
AACGGTTTTTTAAAACGCGATGCCGCGAGTCGAAAATTCAGTCATGAATGTTGATAGCTCGGCCGTCTAACGTGGTTTGAAGACATCACATCGTTCGGTGGACCAGCTGTCCGATACGTGAGAGGGTGTACAGTACCTTTCACTGATTTTTATCCCTAATTTTTGATTAAAAATGTTCGAAATATTCATGCAGCTCCTTTGCTGGAAATCGTTAATACTTCTACTTCTACATCTGTTTTTCCGAAAGTGTGTAAACGTGCTAGAATTGTTACTGTTTTTAATATCCCAAGATTCAATTGCAGACGTACGAACTTTGACCAGTTTTATAGTCTGCTTATGGCAACAAATTGGTAATCCGTATTGGATTGTAATGACGTTAACATTGCATATGATAATCTTTATAATATCATTAATGACTAATTTGGTACGTAGACTTCCGCGGTCGTGGTCCATGCTATCTGCTTCTGGGTTTCCGGGTTGGAACCGCGTCACTAGTATATCTGCCGACGTTTCGTACCCATTTGTATAGGACATCTTCAGGGCTGAACTACTGCACTGAAACTGGTGTAAGTCGATGGGGGACGTGTTTCCAACCATAATATTCAGCGAACCATAGATCGACATCTTAATCCCAAAATCTCACAACTTAATACACAGCTTACATCATCTCCCCCCCTCTCTAAAGCCCACCTACCCTATATACAAGGTGTTACTGACCGCATCAGTAGGGTTCTTCTCAAAAACAACATCAAAACCATCTTCAAACCCCATTCCAAATTGTCTGACCCTTTTTCCGTAAAAGACCATGTTTCTTTAGAATCAGCTGGTGTGTACAGGATTCCTTGTTCATGCGGCAGGGCATATATTGGTAAAACAAAGCGGTCTGTCGGCACTCGTGTTTCTGAACATGAGCGTTGTACTAGGTTGCTGCGCATAGCCGGTTCTGCACTTGCCGAGCATAGGCTGGAAACCGGGCACCATATTCAGTTTAATTCAACCAAGATCCTATCCCGCACTAACCACTTCTATGGTCGCAAAATCCGTGAAACTATAGAGATCTTTAAGCACCCCAATAATCTTAACCGCGATGATGGCTACCCCCTACATAACGCTTGGCAATCCTGCATCTCTAATCTACCCAACCGTAACGGTAACGCTCCATTGACCCATGACCCATTATCCATATATAAACACGTCCCCCATCGACTTACACCAGTTTCAGTGCAGTAGTTCAGCCTTGAAGATGTCCCATACAAATGGGTACGAAACGTCGGCAGATATACTAGTGACGCGGTTCCAGCCCGGAAACCCAGAAGCAGATATCATTAATGACTATTTTGTACGATTCGTACTAATGACTGCATATAGAAAAGGTTTCCTTTAATAATAATAATAGTTTATTTCCAAAAAGAAAAGAAAGAAATATACAAGTTTATCCCTAGAGTAAATCAAAACACAATTTCCATAATCCCCCCCCCCCCTCGGAAATTACAGGGTGCATATCAACTTCAAACAAAGTTGTTCTTCCTATGCACTCAGACAAACGAACAAACAAATTGACAAAAAAAAGAAAATGCCTAAAAACTAACTTAACCTAAAATTCTGTAAGTAAATACATCGGGAAAAGAAAAAAAAAATTTTTCAATGATACACAAGTTAACTTCAAATAATCAGGTAAGATGAAGAGAAGACAACACACAGCTATCTGGAAAACAACTCTTGCTTCAAGAGAAATCTAAAACGTCGAAGGGAGAAGCACTTAAATTTACTAGGCATAGCATCATGGTTTTTCTTTGGAACGCGTCAGTTAATTAAAGTTAAAAAGCATCACTTGGAATTATTGAAATGAAGAGGTTTCGAACTCTACAGAGTTAAATTTAAGGAATATAGAAAACTTCTTAACTCTAGAATTGACACTAACTTCCGGAATTACGTAGCTGAAGTCAATTACTTTGTCCAAAATGATCCGAATAAATTGTGGAACTTTATTAAAGTACGTAAGAACGAAACTCGTATTCCTGGGTCTGTGATGGATGGTGATCGACATATTAAATCTAAAGATCAGTTTGCTGATGCTCTTGCGTCACACTTCTCGTCTGCTTATGTTAGCGATATTCAGGAAGCAAGTAATGAATCCTTTTTTAATGCAGATGGACGGAATATCCACCGTTTTGCTGGGGAATATCTTTCTCGAGCTGTTGATTCAATGATGATGGGTTCTGATTCTGTCGCCGCTTCTATGGTTAACGGTTGTCAATGTATGTTTCGGCTTCCGCTATTGTACATTTGTAATTCGTATGATATTAAGTCAGGGAACGTTTCCTGATTTTAGAAACGTTCTAACGTTAGTCAACAATGTTTTGCACGCACCGGATATATTGCAATAGTTTGGTTCCCATGTTCCTACTCTGTGTACTAGAAGTGTTAGAGTTATTATTTATGTACCAGTTACGGCTACCAGTCATCACTCACACTCGCCTATTATGGTATATCTATGTGCAGGGATGTGAATAGATATTACAATGACATCGATTTGTCTCCTGTAACTTTACATTCATTGAAAAATTTTTAATTTCAGAATTTAAAGTAAGTTTATGATTTTTATTGTTATATGTTTCAACGGCTATCGCTTGTAGTATTAATATGTATTCTTTTTATAATCGATTATGTTATATTTTTTATAGAATTTTCGTGTAATTTTTGCTTTTCAATTCCACTGTGTCTCTCGTAAGGATTATGCATATTTTTTTGTTAACTATACATCATCCTGTAATTAGTAGTTAGCTGTTGGATAATAACGTTTATTATTATTATTATTAAGACGAAAACTATATGGAACTTTTATAGCAAAGTTCTTAGACAGAAGAACATACTCGAAAAATAAGGCTGCAACAAACTTCGAAAATATCCGTACAAACAGGTGAACCGAAACCACATTTAATTAAGAGACAATGAAAATGACAGTAACAAAAAAGGGGTAGTTAAGATCAAGACTAAGGTAATCAGAATTAACGATTCTATAAAGAAATACGATAAATATAAAACTAATCTGGTATATAGACTTCCGCGGTCGTAGTCCATACTATCTTCTTTTGGACTTCCGGGATGGAACCGCGTCACTGGTATAACTGACGACGTTTCGTACCCACTCGTATGGGATATCTTCAAGGCTCAACTACTGCTACTGTTTGTTGTACTGAAACCAAGTTTACCAAAACCAATTTAATTAATTTGTTACGGATTCGTAACGGTACGTTGTATTAGCTTTGTCTTTATTTTATTAAGTAACTGAACTATTCAGTTAGGAAGTAAATTATATTATTCTTATTTTTAATTGAAGGTAATTTTAATGGAACTTGTGGTTGATTAACTTATTCACTTTAGGTTGATATATATATAGTCCCTTTCCACATTAACTTTCGTATTCTATATACGTGTCTCGACAATTAAGTGGTCATCATCAGCAAAAAATCAAAGAGTGTCGCACCAGGAAAACTACGTCAAAATGCCCTTAAGAAACAAAACCACACTGTCTGCGTTTTGGCTTTCAAAGGTACAGATCGTGTGCGGAATTAGGTTCGTACGGATATTTTGCCGTAGTTTTCCAGTTGCGACACTATTTGATTATCTGCTGATGATGGCCACTTACTTGTTGAAATACGTATACAGAATACGAAAATTAATGTGGAAAGGGGTTATATATCAACCTTCAGTGATTAATTTTAATTATTACTTTCTGTGTGCCCCTGAGAGAGAATCTTTTTGTAACTATTAGGTTTAGTCCGAACTAAAACGAGATAATTTTTCAAAATTAGTTAGATTATACAATCCATAAATACGAGCGTAGCCGTATATATTTCGGGAACTGGCAACACTGTTAGTGTTGCCTCCGATCTAAAGATTCCATTGTGAAGTTTTTCATTTTTAACAATATATTTACCTTGAAACAAATGGAACTAACTCGCGAACATTTTCGTGCAATTATTTTTCATAACTTTCGGCGTGGATTATCTCAACAAGAATGCATCGACGAGCTGAATTCTTTATATGGTGATGGAGCACCATCGAAAACTGCAGTATATGTTGGTATAGTCAATAAGAACTTCGTGGAGGTCGTCCCACAAATGTTGTTGTGTCGGAAAACATTAATGTAGTGTCTGAATTGATAATGCAAGACCGTCATGTGATATACCGTGAGATCGAGGCAGCTCTAGGTATTAATAACACCAGCGTGCATAAGATCCTGCATTAACATTTAGCTGTTAAGAAGCCATGTTTACGTTGGGTACCACATAATTTGACAACCGCTCAAAAAAGGACTCGCGTTGATTGGTGCCAAGAAATGCACAAAAAATAAAGTGGCGGTGCTTCGAAGAACATTTATAAAGTCGTCACAGGTGATGAATTTTGGAGTTACTATCGGAGCCCGATAGTAAACAACAGTCGACTGTGTGGGTACTCCAAGATGAGCCAAAACCAACAAAGGTTGTTCGCGCTCGAAGCACATCAAAACAAATCGGAAAAACCGGTCACGTTGTAACCGTACCATTAGAGAATTGTAGAACGGTCAATTCCGAATGGTACACAACTGTTTGTTTACCAAAAGTTTTTGAAGAAATAAGGAAGGCAAACCGAAAACGACAGATTATTCTCCACCATGACAATGCGAGCTCTCACAAGTCGGTTCAAAAAATTGAATATTTGACAGGGCAAAATATTGATTTGATGAGTCATACGCCGTACTGCCCTGATCTAGCACCTTGTGATTTCTTTTTGTTCACACACGTGAAGAATAAACTTCGTGGTCAACGGTTTTCTAGGCCGGAAAAGGCAGTTGGGGCATTCAAAACTCATATTTTGGAGATACTGCCTTCACAGTGGCAGCGATTCTTTTTGAATTGGTTTAAAGGAATGCAAAAGTACATTGATTTTCAAGAAGAATATTTTGAAAAGTAATAAAACTATTTTCGATAATAAATTTTTTTTTTGTTTGCTATCCCCGAAATATAAACGGCTACCCTCGTATTATGTAAAAAGCCGAAGCTTGCTACTTAAAAGGCCATTGCAATACCAGACAAGAGAAAGAACAATTTAACCAGTTAATTAGTAAAACTTTGTATATAATCCTGAAATTATCACTTTCTCGTAGTTGGTAATATTGTAAAAATAAATTAATTAATTATTTTGAGAGGACCCTATTCTGTTACAAAAAAAAACAAAATGAAAAGAGATTATCTTTTTTCCCTAGTCAGCTTTTTCTGAACTTTTACTTTTTCGAAAAGTCATTACACAAATAATTACGGGAGAAGTTGCAGGATATAATAATTTAATTCGACGACGGAGGTCCTTCCTAAAAACTTCTTTTATCCATTAAAAAAAGAGGAAACAATGATTGATGACGAGGAATCCCTAACTAACAACTTTTCCGTGTTTCGACCGTCACGTCGCCAAATATTAAGCCTCGGCGACAGCGAAACAAGGCGACTTCTCCAAATAAAATAATTGCGTTCTCTAGCAAGATGAAAAACCGAAAATTTGGCTGACAACATCGTAAAAACTCCAGGACTGACGCGGTCTTAAATAAGATGTAAATTTGTGGGACGACTACTTCTTTCCAATTTAATATTAACTTTTTGCATATTTTTGAAATAAGTTTCGGGATAAGATAATTTGACAGATGACAACTTTTTGAAATAGAGAAAAATGAATACGCAGAAAAGTGCTCGAGGTAACTTAAAAAGTATTTTAACTTAAACGGATATAAACTAATTTAACTACATTTGAACCTTGATAAATTTTGTTTAAAGAATGTCGTAAATATTAAACACAAATATGCTTCCTAGAATATGCAATTTTAACAATTACCTTTTTGACAAACTGCAACTCGAAATATAACCAAAATTTTAAGTAGAGATAGAAAAATTAAAAAATCCACATTTTATTGATGTCATGGCTTGCATTTCACGCCCAGAGAATCTAAATTTTATGCACTTTACCAACTAGTTAGTTAGGGTATAACTAGTCATAGTGGAATGTCGTTTTTTCTAAGAGCCAATCAATATTATAAACACTATTCAGTGCAAATGATTTGTAAATTTGTATGAAAATTTTTACGCGTCCAGAACGAGCCCAGCAATCTCAAAAACAAGACAATTGTTATAGTTTTTTGTGCATTGAGTTTAGTACTTTTTTATTGTAAGCCTGGACAGAAACTCGTATAAATTAATCTTCACTATAAAAACGTTCAGAAATATAAGCGAAGTTGTTGAACAATTGATTCTGTTCGTTTGAGATTTAACGAAGAAGTTTGCCTGACACCTTCTTAGTAGGTAAACTCGGACGTTTAGTGCTACAGTTGGTTCTTAGAATTAACAATTATAGACACAAGTGTAAATGTCACGGCATATTTACAAGGAAGAATAATAAAATTTATATAAATGAAAGATATTCTATGCGTAGAAAGATAGTTTAAGATTTGGGAAAACAAATAACCGGATGGTATTAGCATATTAATTACTGCTAGTAAAAACCTAAGATAATAATAAATGCGGAAATAGCTACTGTTTCGAAAATATTTACAGCATTATCTACATCTACAGGTCGGCCCAAAATTACCGAAGGAGTTCGAATTCCTTATAACTTTTTTATTATAATTTTTTTTATAATTCTTTTGAGTATTTTGTAAAGAAGACTTGGGGAATTTAAAATGGAACAGTACATAATTCAACAACGTGCCCAAACCGTTGAACTTTATTTCTCAAATCACGGTAAATTGTTTTGACTCAGCGTGCATTACGTCGTTATTTTAATGTGCGGGTTGGATCCTCAAAGTCAACAATAAACCGTCTCGTTGCAAATTTTCGACAACAAGGGGTTGTAAGGAACCTTCCTGGTGCCGGCAGACGAGGAACGGTGCACACGGATGACAATATTGAACGTGTACAGGAGAGTATTCGGGAAAATGGAGAAACATCAACCAGGAGACGTACGACACAATTTGACCTCTTACGAGAGGTCGCTGCAGAGAATTTTGCATACAATAAGAATGATTCCATACAAAATTCAGCTTATCAAAGAATTGAAACCGATAGATTACCAGCAACGACTTGACACTGTTTAATTATCTGCTGATGATGACAACTTAATTGTCGAAATACGTATACAGAATACGAAAGTTAATGTGAAAAGGGGTTATATATCAACCTTAGTGACTAAGTTTATCAACTACAGGCTCCATCAAATTCAACTAGCTTTTTTTATATAAAAATTCATAATATATTTTGAGTATTATAAATATATATATATAAGTAAAAGTTCTTAGGTTCACTCAACACTAATGGGGCTTTTTCGAACCGCTTATGCCTTTTTTAAGAACTACTATTCTGTTTTACTCTTATTTAATTCGTCGTCAAGTGACTCACTCCCTTTTAGAAGCCTAGCCAACACACTGTAGCCCTTACCTGCTCACCACGGAAACGACACCTACTTAGAGATTGAAAAAGTAATAACTCCTTAAAGAAAATCTTAGACTTTGATAAACTTCGTCTTTTATCCTCCTGTCTTGTTTTCTCCCACGATGTGGGTATTGTTAGAATGAAACAATTAGAACATCGTTCTTCATCTGCAAAGAATCTCGTCTATATTTTCTTCAATTAAATTACCTTGAAAACAATTATGATTTTCCAGTTCTGATGCATTCTATTCATTTATTTGTTTCTTAATTTCTATAATATTTAGAAAACAATTTTAACAAACTTTATCAAAATACCTAACCCATCTAGAAACTTTCATTCAAAGGACGTTACATCTTGGTGATTTAGTTCGCGTAGATATTCAAATACACGCAAGCACATTTAGAAAGAGAAACGCGGAGCAAGAAAGACAAACTCACTATTTCCTTATGTAATGCCATGGGGAACGTCTGTAATGGAATACAAATAATCGTTTGATTCGGTTCCTGCGTCTTTGTTCTTTCATTTCTCTAGACGGGTGGGGTTCACTATATTAGATAGAAGATCGAATGTGTGTCGCGAAATTGCAAAATCGAATGGGGAAAGATTGAAATGAAATGACAGACGTGTCGGTTTGCGTTCAAGTGAACATTAGCTGATATATTGAATGACTTATAAGCTCGTATATTACGAAATTTAGAACCTTGTCAGTGAGATGACGTGAATGTATACAGTCTGCTGAAACTTAATGCAATTATTTATTACTGTACGAAGTAGGCGGTATGGAAGGTATGATATATGAGAACGTGTTGATTATGTTACGGAAACAAAATTCGAAATCTATTTTTATTAAAATAATCTCATCACCCTTAAAAAATCAATACGACATCCCATCTGAACTATGCTCTTGATGAACTGTACTATTGGAAATCTGTTATAAGAAAAAGAAAGAAGCTGCAGCGGAAAGAAGGTAATAATTACAAGTTCATTATTCAGGCAATTAGTTTTTAAAATACTTACAATATAAATAATGAATAATACACATTATCACTTGAACAAGCAATAGGGAAGAAACCTTTAGTGTCTTCCGGCTATTTGCAACAACATTGATGTTGAACAAACTAGATGGAGTCTCTTTTTAGGAGACTAACCAGTTGAGATAGACAACCAACATTAGGCCTCCGTAGATGGCGCAGCATAACACTGAATGAGAAATTAAAGCACAAGAAAAGGGACTTCCGAACTGGTTAAGAATGATTACAATAAATATAAGAATAAAATAACTATCGATCGGTGATAGAAGAAGATAGAAGAAATGAAATAATAATGTTATATATAATCCCATCTAAACAGCTGATGTAGGCTTATGTATTATATATATATATATATATATATATATATATATATAAAGAAACGATAGTGAACCCTACGAAATAGAAAAATATAACGACACAGGGTCAGAATGAAATTATCATTTGAAGAGTAAATAATAAAATGTTATAATAAAAGAAGATTAAATCTGTTCGGAAGAGGAAAAATAGTTGAGGTTTATATTTTCAAAGTTATTATCACCAAAATATGCAGTGGCGTACAAAAAATAATAATAAATAATAATAATAATAATAACAATAACTTTGTTGCAATTAATTATACAAAGAGAAAAAGAAATTGCAAACGTCATGACAAAATACAAAATATTACATGTGTTAGAACATATTCTTATACATCACATTCTTGCAAAAGAGAACCACGATTTATGTATTCAAATACACTGTATGGTTCTAAATCAATTAAGAAATCACGAACTCTTTTTTTAAATATTAAGAATATCTTAATTTCTTTTAATGATTCCGGTAAACTATTAAAAAATATATGAAAAGAAATATCAACCAAGAGTAAAATAAACTCCCAACAACACTTTAAACAATGCCTATCTTGAAAAATATCATGTTATTAACGATTTGGGTGTCACATATGAATCAAAATTATCATTTAATGACCATATAAATAATATATCTAATGGTGTATTAAAAACTTTGGGTTACGTAACAGGAAGCACCAAATTCTTCTCATCAATTGACAGCATATTACCATAACATTCTACCTTTGTTACGTTTAAACTGGAATATGCGTCGATGGTGTGAACCCCTCTGTAATCTAAGCGCTGAAATTAATGCAAAAGCATTTTCTAAAGTGTCTTTTCTTTTGTCGGTTTGGGAACCATGCTTGTACAGTCATGTTAATCTACTGACTACCTCTAACATCGAACTGATAGAACTTCGTAGACACCACAATGACATAAAATTCTTTACCATCTTCTTCAAAATAGAATTGACGCACCTGAAATTCTATGAAAGTTAAACTTTTGTATTTCCAGTTAACCAACTAGCTTTGCAAACATTTTTCGTCTGCCACCTGCAAGGACAAATGTATTGATTGGATCTCCTCTCTATAGTATATGTGTTCTATGCTTAAGTGTTTACACAGGAAGAACGCGAAACACTGACTATCTGTGTTCCACCACTGTGTTTAGTTTTCTGCCAAAGAGCAGCTTGGTCGTCGTAATACGTATCTAAGATACAAATGCTAATGTGGTAATGTAAAGGGTGTTTCAAATTGCGTGTTTTTTTTAAGAACGAATAAAATATAGATGGCGCACTGAATTTGTCTGGGTATGTGGAGATTTAAAAAGTGTGATATATGGCATTTATAAAAATAGATTCGTACACGGTACAACAACGCGTTCAAATTGTTCAATTATTTTATGAAAATCGGCGTTCTGTGAAAAGAGTTTTTAGAAAATTACGTGAATTTTATGGTTTACATAATCGTCCATCTGAAAGCACTATTGGTCGAATTATTAAATAAATTTCAAGAGACCGGTTCCGTGGAAGATCAAAAAAATGAAAAATACAGTAGTAGTGGTCGTTCACAAGAAAATATTGGTTTGGTTCGTGAAAGTGTTACTGAAGATCCTGAAATGTCCATTAGACGACGTTCAAAACAACTTGGACTTAGTGGATCAACAACATGGTGTATTTTACACAAGGATTTAGCTCTGAAGGTATGTATATAAGGTTCAAATATCACAGGAACTAATGCCATTAGATCATTTAAAACGTCGTTCATTTGTCAATTTCACTAATGAACAACCAGCTGATTTTTCTCAAAAAATAATGTTTTCCGATGAGGCACATTTTGAACTTTGTGGCTATGTTAATAAACAAAATTGCCGTATCTGGGGTGAGGTAAATCCACGAGTTACTCGTGAGAAACCTATGCATTCGAAACGAGTTACTGTTTGGTGTGCATTATGGTCAGGTGTTGTAACTGGACCTTACTTCTTTGAAAATGCTGCTGGTGAAGCTGTAACTGTCAATGGTGATCGATATCGTCGGATGATAACCGAATTTTTGTGGCCTGAATTAATGAATATTGATCTAGACTAGGATATGTGGTTTCGACAGGATGGCGCTACATCTCATTTGGCACACGAATCGATTTATTTATTGAGAGTGTAATCTCAATTTGACACCGTTAGACTATTTTCTTTGGGATTATGTGAAAAGTCAGGTTTATAAAAACAATCCACAATCAATTCCTGCATTGAAAGATGAAATTATTCGTGTCATTGGTGAGATACAGCCTCGATTATGTCAAAATGTGATTGGAAATTTTAACAAAAGAGTGGACGTCTGTGGAGCTGCAAGAGGAAGCCATTTGGAAGATTTTAATTTTCGGATATAAATGTCATAACTAATACTTCAATTACCAATAAAATGTTTTTGAAAGTGAATGCAAATTATGAGTTTTATTTATTCTTAAAAAAAAACCGCGAAATTTGAAACACCCTTTATCTAACGTAATTTGCATTAACTTAGGTATTCCCTTATTTTTCTTTCTCGCGCATTTCAGATAAAATAATAATTGCGCTCCCTTTCTATGCCGGTTAGACTAGAAATTTATGATGCAATCCAAGCATGATTTCATAACATCCACGTTTCCTCAATCTACGCGAAACAATGCTTATAATGACAAACGCACAGAGCCATTGAATTTATATTGAATACGCGTATTTCCCATTACGGAGTTAATAAACAAAGGGCACGAAACGGTCTAATAAAATTTATTTATGTAAGGGATGAGCTTCCAAATTTAATTAATACGCGAGCAGTCTTCAAAAAATTAGACCTGTCTGCTAGGGAGTCCGACCATTTTACTAAGCTAAGAATTGGTCGTGTTTCAGGAATATCTACTTCATCCAATTAAGGTGGATTTGTTTAAAGGTTCTGCTGTATGTTAGGAGTCAGGGTGAGCGTACGAGAAAATAAAATAATGAGGTATGTTCACGTCACGACAAGATCTCTAATTTAATAACTTTTAATGAACGGTAAATCTCGAGCTTTTTTCTTTAAAGTTTCATTTTCGAACGGTTTTTTTTGCTAAAAAGTTTCTTGTTTTATTTTTCGAGGGTTGCTGAAATAAAGAAGTGTTTTCAAAATTTTCCTGTTGTTTGATTGGAATACCATTTCTTAGAATTTTCTTATTTAATAGATGAAATAATGTCAAATTTTTTTAATTAGGCTATAGTTATAGATATATAGGGTGCGTTACTGAAAATAGCTCAAGTAGATTTCTTTAGTTATCCAGTTTACCCCAATAATTGTAAATGGAAACATGGATTAAATAATACCTTGAATTCAATAACTTTGTTGTTATAAAGGTTTGTTACTTTTGATGTTTTAACTATCAGGTTGTTACAAATGTAATCTCCATTTTTTCCTTCAGTCTGAACTGAATCGCACCTGTGTAAAGACGTGTACGTTTTTGGTGAAAATTATTACTGTATTTGTAGAAAAGGATATCTATTTTGAAGTGTGTACTTGTTCCATTTCTTGGAAAGATTAATACACCTGGCCTTGTCTCGCCTATGGAAATGCTGTCGGCAAGAGATATTCGGGCAATTTACCTCTTTCAATTTAAAAAGGGATTAAATGCAGCTGCAGCAACGCGAGAAATTAATCAGACGTTCGGTGAAACCACGTGTAATGAACGCACATTACGGCGATGGTTTAAAAAATTCTGCGAGGGAAATTTTAATTTGGAAAATGAGCCTCGCGGATATGCGCGTAGCACCGTTAATGACGACGAGCTGCGTGTAGAAGTTGAAAGTAATCCGTCGACAACAGTGCGTAGCCTTGCAGAAACATTTCAAGTGTCCATTGCCACCATTAGTCGTCACCTTTCTTCGATTGGCAAAGTGAAGAAACTCAATCGATGGATGCCGCACCAATTAACGGAAGCCAATAAGCTCCGGCGATTAGAGGTGGCTACCTCTTTGGCTAATCGACAGAAAGTTGAACCGTTTCTTCATCGAGTGGTAATGTGTGACGAAAAGTGGATACTTTATGATAATCGGAGACGGTCAGGATAATGGTTAGATCGAGGCGAGCATCACTTCACCCGCGAAAGATTATGGTGACTGTATGGTGGACCAGTAAGGGTATTATTCACTATTCATTTTTGCAACCTGGTGAAACCATCACGGCAGCGTCTTATTGTGCCGAACTGGAAACTATGCATGGAAAATTGAGCTGCTTGCAGCCCTCACTAGTCAATAGACATGGACCCATACTTCTTCATGATAATGCAAGACCTCATGTTGCACGACAGACAATCCAAAAACTTTCGGAATTTGGTTACGAAATTCTCCCTCACCCACCTTATTCACCTGACCTTTCGCCAACTGATTTTCATTTTTTCCGTTTAGACAATCACTTAAAAAATAGGGACTTCCCTGACCGCGAGTCTGTAATAGCAGTGTTTGAGCAATATGTGAGCCGTCAAAACCTAGATTTTTTTTCAAAGGGAATTTTTCAGCTTCCAGGCCGTTGGCAACAAACTATTAAACCATAAATGGAGACTATTTTGCAGAATAAATATTTATATTTTTTTAAATTTAGACTTTTTTTTATTCCTTACAAAATCTGACATTTCATATGTAACAACCTGATAGTAATTTTTGAAAATTAGCGTTTTATAGAAATAAGAGGGATTAGATCTTTAAATTATTGTACATACTGTTTACGTATTTATAAGAAGCACAGTAAGCAAATCCACATATTTGCAGAGTGCTATGAATAAAACTCCAACAGTTTTTAAACGTAATGCGTTTTTTTGTTTCTTCGATAAACGTATTTTTTCTAAGAATGATACACTCTGGTGTAACGTGTAACAGAATTTTTTTACAAAGTTTTAAGGATACAACTGTGATTCTTTTGAATTAGCTAGTCCCAGAATCCAATTATACGAAATTTACAAATAAAATTAAAATAATACTTTCAACAAATAACCGCTCCCCGAACTTCGTAGAAAAAAACATGAAAAAAGGCTATTCACACAGAAACAGAGAATACAAAATAGAGATCGTAAATACAGAAAACATCGAGAATATCATCACAAACAACGACAAACCAAAATTCATGACTTTACCATATGTACCACACCTATCAGAAAACCAACAGCAACTCTTTGGAAAATACAACATTAAAAGAGAAAAACACAAACGAATCCTTTTCTACCAAAATTACACACGAAACAACTAAAGAAAAAACAAACACACAGTATATACAAGTTAAAATGCCAATCTTGTGAAGGTACATATGTACATACATATGTAGGACAAACAAAACAGAAAAAGAAAATCCTGTTTCACCAAGATAACGCGTCGTCTCACACCTCAGCGGTTGCCATGGCGAAAATCCACGAATTACGGTTCGAACTGCTTAATCATCCGCCTTACTCACCAGATCTAGCCCCAAGCGACTTCTATTTGTTCCCTCATCTAAAATTGCGCTCGGAGGACAGAGATTTTCGTCAAATGAGGAGGCAATCACCTTCGTGAATAATTATTTTACAGAGAAAAACGCCGAGTACTATTTGGACAGGTTAAAGAGGTGGGAGCATCGCTGGGAGAAGTGTTTGGAGTTACAAGGAGACCATGTAGAAAAATAAATATAAATTTTAAGAAAAAATGCCTTGTATCTTTGTTAGGTCGGAAATTTTTTAGACCACACTGGTATATAAGCTATTGTTCACAGTTGGAAACACGTAATTGTAAAAGATATTGCGGGTTGAAGAAAATAAATAACTTGAAAAAGAGAAACTCCTGTGTCGAAACGCCGGTAATATAAATTAAATGTTTTATTGACTCATCTGTCAAAACTTTCAATAAAAAAGAGTAAATAATCTTAATATTCCATGCACGACCTCTTGACAGCTTTCTACATTTCTTTATCGGACACCGAAGGCAAACATTTTTGGAGATTTCCATTAATCCATATGGTAAAGAATGTTGATGCTATATATGCTGATGTATTCACTGGAGATCGACATTGAAATTGCATTAAACTATTCTTGTACTTACTTTTTTTTATTAGCATAGGTTTTTTAGATATATTTATTATTTATAGTCTAATTACTTAGCTTCTTTTATGTACTTTGTATTATTAGGTGCGCAACTAAGTTCTCGCTGTTTTTCAAGAGATGGCTCCAGTAGTAAGTACTGGTCGATTGTGACATAACCAAAATGTAATGAACCAAGCTTAGACATATGGTAAACAAACCGCTTTGACACATTAGTGATTGTGTTTTTGGGTCATATACTTTTGGTTGTGTGAAAATGTCTGATTTTGTGCCAAATAATCGTCATTTGCGGGAAGTGTTGCTTTTCTTCTTTCATTCGAAGAAAACGGCGGCTGAAATGCATCGAGAACTCCAAAAAGTTTACGGAGATGCTGTTCTAAGTGAAACAACGTGCCGTGATTGATTCCGTCGCTTCAAAGACGGGGATTTGGATGTTGACGGCCGTTCGCGTGAAGGAAGACCAAAAACCTTCGAAGACGCTGAATTGGAGGCATTGCTCGATGAGGATATTACTTGTTCCGTTCGATGGCACGTGGTCTGGCTAATCAGCAGTTCCGCTCATATGAAGACATCTCAAAATGGCTTGATTCGTGGATAGCCTCAAAAGACGAACATTTCTACCGTGACGGTATTCGAGCTCTGCCAGAATGATGGGAAAAAGTTGTCGCTAACGATGGGCATATTTTGATTGATTCATTTGTAAATATTTTTTCACAATAAAGTTGCATTTTCATCAAAAAAACAGTGAGAACTTAGTTGTGCACCTAATATCTTTCATTTTGTCCTGTAACTGGGCTTGATCCGTTGACAATAAATTATATTATTATTTGCAACCCAACTTTATTTTTGCATACGGAATTAACAGCCCTTGTTAGAAATTTAACTGAAATTTATTACCAAAAAAATAATGCTGGGAATCCCTTCTCCATTTTAGGAACAAAAAAAGAAACGTTTTGCAACTGAATTACAAAGTGATAAATTTCCACAGTGTAAGTGATACTTTCCCATCAGAATTTATCGCTTTCCTCTTTGAAGCACAGAAAAAAAAAGAACGAAGATTCTTACGTGTTAGACAGATTAGATGTATAATTTAGTGCACTGTTTTGCATTCGAACGGCAACGTTCTATTTATTTATACAAAACCACCCTCTGAAATACGATCGTGAGGCCTTTTTTCCCTTTTTTTTTTGGTAGACTCGCCAATTAATCTTCCTCGCGCTATCGCAAAACGACCACTAGTGTCTATAGCACTCTTTTTTATAATTCGATCCGAAATGAAAAATCCATTACTCGTACTGGCCGGAAATGCCGAAACAAGGAATCCGGATGATTTAATATTGCCATGTATCGGAAGGGAGAAGAGGGCGCGAAATTAATTTAATTTTTGCGGAACGTGTGGCGAATTTTTTTTTATTGCACGTTCTTCTTGTTTTGTCTTATTTCTCTTCATATCGATCAATGTGGGAGAACTGAGATATTAATCCAGTACGCCTCGCTTTTTTTGCCCCTCGCTACGTCTATATATTATGAGGAATGCCGGGTTATTAGTTCAGAAACGCCGAGAGAGTTTTATTTATTTCCTTTATCGGTGAAATTGAATTATGAATTTATTTGATTTATGATATCCTTCGAGAATTAGAAGTAACTGAAATTAGTTTCGAAATATCGAATCGAACAATGTCATTTATCTGCCATTTATTGTAAGGTTGTAATAAAACTTATTTGGGAAGTTAATATGTACGTGAGTTGTCTTTTAAGTTTTACATATAAAACTGGAACAAAGTAGCAGATAGCTTTTAAAGACTTCATTGTTTTTCGAAGTATCCTCCACGAAGATTAATGCACTTTTGCATGCGTTCGAACCAACTCTGGAAGCAGTTGTTGCACTCGTTTACTGGTACAGTAAAAATCGCGTTTTTGAAGGCATAGACTGCTCTTTCTGACGACTGGAACCTTTGACCACGCGGTCCGTTCTTGATTTTCAGGATGGTAACGAAATAGTTGGGACTTAGGTCCGGACTGTACGGAGGATGGTCCAACAATGCAACGTTTTGTGCGTCAAAAATTCAATTCTCTTGTGTGCTATGTGCGAACTTGCATTGTCTTGGTTTTGGATGATTCGTCGTTCGGGGTTAGTTTTTCGAAGTTCAATGATGGCTTGCGGCAAACAAATGATTGTATACCAATCGGCAGTAACAGTTGTTTGATCTTGGAATTGTTGCTATATGATCTGCTTTCAAGACGAATGTTACAACCATCTTTTTGGAATCACTTAGAAAATGGACGACGTTTGTCGACTTTTCTTCAAATTGAAACACCTAGAGAGACGACTGGCGTTTATTTTTTAGCTTGTATCTAGAGTTTTTTGACAGTAATTCATTCTAGCTGCTTTATGTTCTTCGGTCATCCGATGCGGTATCCAACGGGAAATTAATTTTTTATACACAATCTTTGAAATCCTCAGTATGAAAATTTTCCTTAAAGTACTATCTTCTTCTGGGCTTCTCGGCTGGAACCGCGTCACCGGTATACAGTTTCAGTGCAACAAACAGTGGCAGCAGTCGAGCCCTGAAGATGTCCCATACGAGTGGGTACAAAACGTCGGCAGTTATACCAGTGACGCGGTTCCAGACCGGAAGCCCAGAAAAAGATAGTAAGGATCACGACCGTGGAAGTCTATGTACCAGGTTTTCCTTAAAGTACTTTATATAGGCATCCAGAAAAAATAGCTTTATAGCTACAAAAAGAATGACGACGGAACTTAATATTCGTAGATAAAGAAAGTAGCAGATGTATTTACGGAAACCATTCGCAAAAAAAACATTCACAAAAATTAAGTAACAAAAACACACGTTAAAAGCTTGTTAATGTTAAAAATGCTTGTGGGAGTGTAAATTCTAAAATATTAAACAGAAAGAAATATAATTAAAAAAAATGCAAGTGATCACAAATAAAAATATGTAACTGTAAAAAGTATTACAGATTAAAAAAATAAATAACTTGAAAAAGGGGGGGTCGCCCCGAAACTTCGTTACTAAAAATTAAATGTTTTATTATGTCAACGGTCGAAGCTCTCAATAAAAAAGGATAACGTTCATAATAATATATTTACAAATATTTGTTCAGTGGCAGTAACTATGTACTTACATGCATAGATTTATCCAAATAAATGCTCTAAATATCACCCTTATGATTACATGATTACACATAACTCGTTGCAGGTGACTGTTGTCACTGTGAGCCCCGTATTTTCAGCTTAATTACCGCTGCCGTAAATAATGATCAGGAATTATAGTAACAAATGTATTCAAGTATTGATGTATCACACCGATGTGTTCAAAGTTGTACTTTATACTGCGACCTCTGTCGCGGAATTAACTCAGACCAAATTGCAAACATACAACGTCCGTTGTAAATTATCTGCCATAAAATTTTATGGATGCCGTAAATTGTCCGCGTTCTTTTTTTTCCAGCTTTTTCTTTGCATATAAACGAATAATATATTCACAAATCGGTTGGATTTTAGACACTTTATTTTTACTGAAGTTGAATGACAGAACACCAACGCGTTTTTAATGAAAACACCAACTAAAAAGATACAGCATTTTGGATTATTTGGCGTAATTTTTGCCAGAGTGATTCTGTGAATCTAAATTGTCGGAATTTTAATTAACTTCCTAGCACTTTCGATCTTTTACAATGCTTTATTACAGCTACAACGCTCAACTTATAAAGAAAGGAAATAATCCATCTCCGATAGAAAACGAGAAGTTTAATCACTGAAGGTTGATATATAAGCTCTTTTCACATTAATTTTCGCATTCTATATACCCATTTCGACAACTAAGTTGTCATCATCAGTAGATAATTAATTATCTGCTGATGATGTCAATTGTCGAAATACGTATGCAAAACACGAAAATTAATGTGGAAAGGAAAGGAAACAACCTTAAGTGATTAAGTTAATTAATCGCAGGTTCCATCAAAATTATCAACGATAGATTTGCAATATAAAAAATTAATTGATGACGTCATACAACGGTGGTAGGTGGAAAAAAGAATAGGTCGAAAATGAATCAAAAGGAAAATACGAATTTCATTCTAGACTTTCGCCTCATCTGTTTCAAGCTTTAACGTGGAGATGGTGCTACCTGTCGAAAATATTCTGATAATATAATTGCATAGATACTTCTGGAAATTTCAGCCATTTTCGACGTTCAGTTCACGAGGTGGAAAGTCAAATAGGACTGAATGGGACGATGTTTTAATTTTTCGATCAAACACCAGAGGTTACCAGAAATTTGAAGCATTAATAAGTTGACTTCGAAGCAGGGAGATGACTAAATGTCTTACAAGAACGTATAGGAAAATCCAACGATCCTGCAGCATCTCTACAAATTGCATGCGTTGTGAATCAAAGACGAGAACCAAATAGAATTTCGAAATACCATGACTACTACCAACAGCCGGTTGATGTGATACGGAAACTGCGTTAGTTAAATAATTTTCAAAAACTTAACCGCAGCACATTTACCAACATTTAAGTATATTTTTTGTTAGTAATAGACCATTCGTGTATAATCTTCAATTTCTATTTTGCAATAAACGGAGTTTCGGAGTTCGTATGTATAAATATCTTCAGGTAGTCCGCGTATGCCCGAATATCTTCCTCAAGTCACCTTAAAATATCGTGTGTAAATATATTAAAAAGCAGGGTATCCAGATTAGTTTCTTCTGGTACACAAAATGTATCGACTAAAATCCATTCCTACATACGTATATTAACAAGAACGATAATGAAGATAGAATTGAGTAAGCATCGTGAAACACCCAAGATTTTGTAAGAGAAACGAATGATTAATACTGTTAAATGGCAAAATCCGTATAAATAACATCAATTTGAGGACGACTATCTTGGGATTTGGATACAAATTGTGTAATTCTATTAAATTCATGCTGGTGCATCTTTCGGCCATAAAGCCATATTGTTGTGTTGCAAGAGCAACTTTGGCTTTAGTATAGATTTGCTATTATATGAGAGACTAAAACAATTAGACCGAATTACTCAATATATTAATTGGTCGTAAATTTTTTATATCTGAGCGCTCAGCTTCTTTATAATTCGGTATAATTCTGGATATGTTCCACATACCAGAGAAAATGAAACTTCTAATAATATGTTAATGTTATTTTATATGCTATGTTGATAAATAAAACTGAATTTGACAAAATAACTAGATACAATTTTCAGTTGAACACATTATACAGGTTGGTCAGAAATTCACGGATAATCGTCAGGTAGGGCGATTTAATGATTAACTCTAAGTCCACAATTTTAATACAGAAATGTCGTATTATCATTCATAGTTAAGCCATGAGACTTGCTTAAAAGAAGTGTAGATTTGGCAACATGGTATATACATATAAAGGGTTTTCCAATAGGGACTTGACAAATTTTAATTCAATTTGTGAACGCACCCTTTCACTAATCATCGAACTGTCACTGTCAATTTATTCAGTAAACTTAACATTTTCATCATGGTAAAGTATACGAACGAACAACGTCTGCAAATTATAAAAATTTACCACAGAAATTCGGAGTCGGTAACCGCTACTTTAAGAGCGTTAACTCCGATTTTTGGTCGTAATTCTCGCCCTAGTAGACAGGCAGTAACAAGTTTAGTGCAAAAATTTGAGTCTACATATTCGTTGTGTGATATTGCCGTGCCAGTGAGACAACGGGTTGGTCGAAGTGTCGAAAATATCGCTGCCGTTGAAACGTCCGTAGCAAATGATCCAAATCAGTCAATTCCACGGCGTTCTCAAGAGTTGGGCATCGCCCTGACCACTTTATGGCGAATTTTGCGTAAGGATCTTGGTTTACACCCATACAAGATCAAGCTGACTCAAGAATTGAAGCCGATGTACCATTTGGAGCGACGTACGTTCTCCGATTGGGCTCTGGAAAAGATGCGCCAAGATGATCAATTTCATCGCAAAATCATTTTCAGTGACGAAGCTCATTTTTGGCTCAATGGGTTCGTCAATAAACAAAATATGCGTTATCAGTCGGGTGAAAATCCACATGTGCTTCATGAAACACCACTTCATCCACAAAAAATAACTGTTTGGTGCGGTTTGCATGCCGGCGGCGACATAGGGCCATATTTTTTCGTCGACGATAATGATCGTCACGTTATTGTGAATGGTAATCGTTATCGCGTCATGATTACCGATTATTTTTGGCCCGAATTGGAAGATATGGACTTGGACAACATGTGGTTTTAGCAGGACGGTGCCACAAGCCACACAGCACACGTTGCAATCGATTTATTGAAGAGTGAGTTTGATGAGCGTGTTATCTCAAGAAATGGACCAATCGATTGGCCGCCTCGTTCGTGCGATTTAACGCCTCTAGACTTTTTTCTTTGGGGCTACGTCAAGTCATTGGTCTATGCCAACAAGCTGACAACTTTGGAAGAGCTCAGAGCCAACATTGAACGCGAAATAGCAGCCGTTTCGGCCGAATTGTGTGGCCGAGTCATCGAAAATTGGGTCCAATGAATCGACCGCTGCAAACGTGCCTGCGGTGGCCATATGAACGAAGTCGAGTTCAATTCATAAATGTCTTAATTGTACTTCAACCTGATAATAAAGTTTTTGAAATATCTCAAATGGTCTGCATTTTATTTTGAAAAAAAGTTGTCAAGTCCTTATTGAAAAATCCTTTATATATATATATGTATACAGGGATCTTTTATCTTTTTACAACCTTGGCCGTTTATGGAAATTCGAACGCCACTGTTTCTCATTCGTACACGACTCTTCTTCAATACCCCTTCTGTCCGTAGCTAAGTGGAATCCTGGTTCCACGACTTCTTTGGTCTACCTTTTTTCCTTCTTATCTTTGCGATCCACTGCCATGCTTGAATGGGTAATTTATTTTCAGTCATTCGTCTCATATGGCCATACCAGGAGAGCTGCTTTATCTCCATAATATCTGTAAGTTTTTTTATACATCCACTATTTATTTAATTTTGTCCGCTCTTATGTGATCTTGTAATGTGAGACTACAGCTGCCTCGCCAGTAGTTGTTTTCATTGTTCCTTTTTACAGTCCACACTTCTGAGCCGTATGTAACTGTGCTCTCCACTATTGTTTTGAATATGCATTTTTTGTTCTCTTTGTTATATAATATTGAGTTTAACTGATTCGTGCGTGATCTTCCTCTTTCTACTTTTTGCAATACGTCCCTTTCGTCTTCTTCATCGTCTATTAGGGTACTTCCAAGATATTTATATTCCTTATTGTTTTCAATTATTTTACAATCAGTGTCTAAGTCTTTTCTTGTGCATCCTATTACCATACATATATTCAGTTTTTCCCATATTCAATTGTAGACTCCATTTCTCAAATTACTCCACCAATTTTCTAATCATATATGACCACATCTTCAGCATCTTCCACCATAACAACCTGGTCGTCGATAGTAAGATTTCCTTCCCCAATTTAGACTTCCATTTTTTTACATTTTTTGAACCAATATTTTAGAGCCAAGTATATATAAATCTTGAAAAACGTAGGAGACAGAAACACACTTGTCTCTGACTCTTGTTTGAAAGTATTCCGAAAGTTCCCGTCGTGTCTTAATATAGCTAATGTTTCCTTTATAGAAGGTCTTCACCACGTCGATGTATTGGGGATGTATGTTGTTATGTTTCAAAGAATTCCAAAGTTTCTTTACTGGAACAGTGTCGTATGCTTTTCTTAAATTAACAAAAATCAGATGTAACTGATTCCTATATGCTATTGTTTTCTCCATTAGTTGTTTTATACAAAACAAGTTGTCGATACACGATCTTCCTGATCTGAACCCACTGTGTTCCTCTCAGTTTTCATACTGGCTTTCTAAACTATCTCGTAAAATCCTGTTGTACAATCTACTTGTGAAAGCTATTGCGCTAGTCCCATTGTAATTTTTAAAATCTTTTTCGTTTCCCTTTTTATGTAGGTAATTTTGATGGAGCCTGTGGTTGATTAACTTAATTACTGAAGGTTGATACATAACCCTTTTCCACATTAATTTTCGTATTCTGTATACGTATTTCGACAACTAAGTTGTCATCGTCAGCAGATAATTAAACAGTGTCGCACCTGGAAAACTACGGCAAAATATCATTACGAAAACAAATTCTGCACACGATCTGTACCGTTGAAAACCAAAACCCACACTGCCAAAACACACACATTGTGCGTTTTGGTTCGACGGTACAGATCGTGTGAAAAAAAATCCCTTTTTATGCATTGAATTGACATAAGCTATTTTCCATTCGGATGATATTTCTTCTCTATTTAGGTAATTATTAAATGTTAGTGTTGTTTTCTATTCTCCAAGACCAGATGATTTGTTGTTTTTCTTTTTTGAAAATGCTTATTATTTCTTCAGTTGTGAGAAGGTCACATTTAGTTTGAAACATTTGTGGATGGTAATTAATACCTTCGAACTCTTCTCTGTACTTTGTTAATAATTCTTTGTAAAATTGTTCCCACGTGTTTTGTCCAATCGGGTTTTCTCTTCACTTTTCCATTTGTATTTGTTTTAAGCGTTCTTATTACTTTGTTTTCCAGGCCATCCTAGACTTAGAGCTTCCCAGTAGTCCATCCATTTCGCGGCATTGCCTTTCCCAATACTCATTTTTACTTTTTACAATTTCTTTTTTACCAAATAGCAATATCTTCAGCATATTTATCTATTTTCTTGGAAATTTATATCTAACGATTTATTACATAGTTTTACCTTCTGATTTACCATGTCGTCAAATTTTTAATTCTAGTGCCATAAAGCAATAAATTTACACCAGCGTTATGTAATTTTTATTTGATAGCTGCTTCCCATAGAAAAGTTCAAAAAATTCCAAATATTTTTTGTCGTACATTTTTAACATTTATAGTCTCGTATGCTTTAACAAACTGACACTACAAGATTTCTGTATTAGGATTGTCGACTCAGACCTAATGGAACTTTAATACCTGACGATTATTCGTAAATGTCTGACCATCGCATATAGTACAAAGGGTATTAGGAATGTTTTGCAATACAGCTTTGTTTATTTAATTTTTTCAAAGTAACTTCCTCTACATTAAATACACTTCTCCATCCTCCGAAACCAACCTTTAAACCAGTTCTGCCAAGTTTCACTAGGGAGTAAAACACACTCGTTGTCCCAAGCCCGCAGAAGGTCCTCATCACTGGAAAACCGCCTCCTTTTTAGCTTCATTTTCACATGCGGGAACAGTGCAAAGTCGCAGGGAGCAATATCTGGACTGTAGGGCGGGTGCTCGAGGAGTTTCAATCCTGTCGTGGTCAAATATTCGGTGCAGGCTTTGGCGCGGTGAGCTGGAGCATTATCGTGATGGAGGAACCAGGCGTCCATTCTCGACCTTGGCCGCAGGTTATTCATTGATCCAATGTCCTCTGTGTGTCCAAAACGACGCGTGCCACTATTCCACTCGATATGAAAAATACAGCTCATCATTTTCTTCTTTACAGATCGGGATCTTCTGATAACTACGAGTGTGTTCTCATCATCAAAGATCCAAACTTTGTTTTGAGCTTTGGTCGGCACATCGTAATAGTACAGCCAAGTCTCGACACCTGTCACGATGTTGTTCACATACCGAGATTGTCCCTTGTTAAACTTTTTTAGCATCTCCCGGCACCAAGTCACGCGTCGTATCATCTGCTCTTCAGTTAGTCGATGCGGCACCCAGAGAGAACAAAGTTTCTTCACGTGCAAATGATCATGCCGATTCGAACGAATTTCTGGTGCATTTAGGCCCTAAGTACCCTCTATCTGTTAGTAGGTCACTCGCATGTCAACATCACCTAGTGCAAGAGTCATTTCTTCGAAGCACTGGTCTATGTCTAAAACACGCACGAAATTATAACGCTAAACTGCCCTTATCTCATCGTGACCACGATGCCATCACAAGCACTTTACACTCTCACTGCTAATGAATAACTAAGCCCATCGACATGGCGCAGCACTATGCACGTATGAGCATGTCTCAACATGCAGCAACGAGCAGCTTCCTACGATTCATTGTTGCGTCATATGACAAAACTTTCTTACTACCCTTTGTATAATTCCTGTTCATTATTTAAAGAAAATACAAAATTTTTGTTTTTTTGTGTGCTTTAACAACTGACACTACATTTCTATATTAGGATTGTCGACTCAAAACTAATCATAGAACTTTCCTACCTGACGATTATTCGTGAATGTCTGACCATCGCATACAGTATAATTTGTATTTATTTTTTTAAGAAAATACAAAATTTTTGTTTTTTAAGTATATTAAAAGTGTACTTACCGATTGGAAATGTACACCACTTTATTTAAAACGTATATCTGAAACAGACACAAAATAACTTTAAAGTTAAGTGCTACGTGTGAATCTGAAAAGATGGCTGTGGTGACGGAATTTTATATTCCACAAGCATGCACTTATACAGTAGCTACTTCTACGTCCAAAATCCATGTCTAATATTCTTCACGGAACTGGGGTTGTTAGTTCAATTTATCGGGGAGAAAATCCGGAGTAATAAAAGATTACTGTCACAGTTCCACGACGCATCGGACCTAAGTGAATTTTAATCATCAGTCATTCAGCTGTGGATAACGCTAATTAAAGAGTCCGAAAGTTTGCCGGTTCAGTTTCAACTTTTAATTAAATCTCATAATCTAAGGAGAGACCGCTTAGAATGTAGTCGCGAAAAATGGAGAAATGAAAAATGATGGGAATGATTTATAGTGCGATGGTAACTGTTCGAGATTAAGTTAAGGAGGAAGTTATTAGGATAGTTTTGTGTTATAGAAGTTTTATTGGAAAAAGTAATCACTCATATAATTAATTTTTATATTAAGAGTCTAGTTTACATTTGAGTTTGTTAATTTCATATTTCAGTTTATTTTGGTATCACAAAAAAGTTATGAATCATAATGGATCCTTATTACATTAATCGATTAAGATTAATAATACAGTAAAACCTGTCAATAACGGCCACTCAAAAAGCAAAATATATTGGCCGTTATATAAAGGTGTCCGTAATTGACAGGTTTTTCGTCTCACAAATAAAATACATAATTTTAGGATTTGTTTTCTTTATTTTATTAATTAAAGCAAATAGTATATAAATACATATATGTGTAAGAAAAACTAAAATTTTAATGTATTTACATATTATAGATAATATGACATATAATAAATTATTTATATGTACATATTATTACAATATATTCATACGAAAAAACACAATTTATTAGGATTTTTTAAAGTATGTTTCAATACTTGTTTGCTTCACATTTTTTAGCTTCGATTTAAAAACTGCAGCTTCACATGTAAGTAAAATTTTAGAAACATCCATATAAATGTCACCATTGTTATTGCACAATAAATAATTTTGTATGTCTCTTAATTTTGCACACACTTCACTCATACTAGATAAACTAGATTTTGGAGTTTCACATTCGTCCAGGTCACTATTATCAGAGTTACGTTCTTCATCATTATTGCAAAAATCTTCAACAATTTCTGGAATACTGAAGTTAGGGCTCTCTGTAGGCACATGACGATCAATAGAAGCATATTCATCTATATCCATCAAAAATTCGTTACGAACTGCAGGATATAGCTGGGCAAGGGGTATTTCGTCTTCTTCATCAAACATTGTGTCCTACTGGATAACATCAGAGAATCCGGCCTTGGAAAAACATTTTTTAACTGTAGCAGGAGATACTTTTTCCAAGCAGCTGTAATCCATACAAGTGCATTGGCTAAATTTATGTTTTTTTCAAAAATTTCAAAATCACATTCATTGTTAATAAACGTTAGAAGCTTTTTAATCAAAAAATTTCGGTAAATCAATTTGAAATTCTGAATTATTCCTTGATCCAAGGGCTGACAATACGAAGTGGTGTTTGGCGGCAGGAAGACTAGTTTAACATTTTCTAATGGAACTTTGGAATGTGAAGTGGCATTATCCAAGAAAAGAAGCACTTTTCTATTTTGTTTTTTCATTTTATTGTCAAATTTATGCAGCCATCTTGTCATAATTTCCGTTGTCATCCATGCCTTTTTGTTAGAAACCCATTCTAAGGGTAATTTGTCCACATGACTACCCTTAAAACAGCGAGGATTTTTACTTTTTCCAATTATTAATGGATTTTCCTTCTCACCTTCCATATTTGCACATAGTAAAACAGTCAAACGTTGTTTTACTGCCTTCTTCCCTGCACAATTCTCACTTTTTAATGCAAATAAAGTAATAAATGAATGTAATAAAGACCTGTTTCGTCGGCATTAAACACATCTCGAGGAGAATAATTTATTAAAATCAACGGTAACTTGGTTTTCCAGTCTTTTATATCGTCCAAATTAACCTCTGCGGAATCATCACAAATTGATTTAAAAGTTATACTGTGTCGCCGACAGAAACTTTCCAACCATCCATTAGATGCTGCGAAGTTTTCCATCTTTAAACTGCTTGCTGTCTCCAGTGCTTTTTGTTTAAGTAGCGGCCTAGATATTGGAATTGCTTTATTTCTGGCTTTGCAAAACCAATTGTAGACGACTTGATCCACAGCCAATCCTTCCGACTTCGGAAATTTTCGTTTTAGCTCCATGTTAATACCTTCCTCGACCATCTTTTTTAATTCACCTTTATTTTTCATTATATCGTTAATTTGTGTTTTTACAACCCCATATTTATCGGCCAACTTTCGCGAACTTTACGCATACTTTTCACTTTCCGCGATTATATTTATTTTGTCTTTTAGCGACAAACGTTTTCTTTTTTGCGACATACTTAATTAAGAACCTTTCGAATACGGAGACAACTTTAAACTGAATTGTTTCCCTTAGAATAATAAAGTTTAAATCGAAAAGGGTGAATTACCACCAGGTAATAGGAAACCCCGGGAAACCCCGACAATTTGTATTAGGTATTTCCGTCAATAAAGATATACATGTCCTAAATAGTCCGGCCGACATTGGCTGGTAAATTTCTATGAAAATAGGCCGTAAAAGTTTGGGTTATTTGGCCGCGGCCGTTTTACAAAGGTGGCCGTAATTAACGGGTATTTGTGTATGGGAATTTCCTTATAGTCGATTCGGGGAACTTTGAAACTCAGGTGGCCGCTTTAGTCAGGTGGCCGTTAACACAAGTTTTACTGTAGTTTTCGTATTCTGTGTAAGTATTTCGACAACTAAGTTTCCATCATGAGCAGATAGTTAATCATGGTGTCGAACTTGGAACCACAGCAAAATCCGCACAGAGACAAAATTCGTAATAGACTTGCACCGCCGAAAACCAAACGCACACTTATTATAATGGAACACCAATTTCTTACAAAAAAATAGAATTTTGTTGTTTTCAAATTTTTAATTCATTAAGCGCAAACGCTAGATTATACTTTGATTTTCACATGGCATTGAAAGTATCATACCACAGCGGAACACGATCTCATAATTTTGAGTTATAAGGGTAATATTGAAGATATTTATTAATAAAGTAATTATAAATGATTATTTTGTTTTAATGTAAATATATCTTCTTCTTCTTTTATTCTATTTGCCCCATGAGGACGTCGGATTTTTGTTCTGTTCATTCTTCCACCCATTTCCAGTTTTTCTGATTACTGGTTAGTATTCTCATTTCATTTAGTGTTTGTCACTTTCGCTTTCCCATTTCTTCTATCGTATCTGCTGTATCCATGTTTTTCTCTGTCTTTCTCTCCTTATTTCCCTTCTTGTTCTTGCTTTTATTACACTTTTTGCCAGTCGACTGTTGTCCATTCTTCCTACTTGTCCAAATCAGTTCAATATTCTCTTGTTTTTCTTCTTTTCTATATCTTCTTGTTTTAGCCCTTGTTCGATGTTATTTCTTATGTTCTCGATCTTAGTCTTTCCTGCTATTTTTCTTTGCTTCATTTCTGCTGCCGTCATGAGGCTTTCATGTTTACTTGTATTCAACTAGGATTCGCATCCGTGTGACAGCGTCGGTACTATTAGTTTGTTATGTACCTGGAGTTTCACTTATATTTCGATCTCTTTTTTCCCAAATATTGTATTATTCAGAACATAACTATAGAACTAAAAGGAATCATCTCTCTATCTGTTACTTCTATTCAATAACTTGTACATGTTTACTATACAACTAACTAGGGAATATATCACGTCTCTCTTCACACTAGTGTAGAGATTAATTCTTTAGGGCTCGTAATTTCCCCCTGAAGTATATCCTTGGCTTCCACTAGGCTTAGAACTAGTCAGTAACTCGCGGAGTTAGGGAAGGTTCTCGAAATACAATATGTCACAAATAGGTGCCACGGTATTTAAATCCATAGAAGTGCGTGTCAATATTGTAGCACGGGGATTATAAGAGAATAGATGCGACTGTACGTTATAAGAGCAAAAGTTGTGTGAGACTGAAAGAAATAAACTTCAGAGCATCCATAAGAATTAAGTGTTTTATTAATAAACAAAAAATCAGTAACACAACTCAACAATGTGGTAACACATTGCTTAAATAAATAAACATAAGTTGAAACATAGGGCAAAGAAATCTTTATTATACGATACTGACACAAAGTATCTTGACATAAGAAAATGTATTTATATTACACAACAGACAATATATTAACTCTTAATACTAAGAAACGTGACGCACAATCTCATCTGAGATGAATAAATAAGAAATTGCAGTCAGAAACAACAAAAACTCTATAATATGATTCCCCAAGCATACATACATACAGCTGGCTCACACGCGATAGATGATTTGATTTGTTCATTTGGTTTCACTATTCATTTACTTATCACAAATCAATAGTCACACTGAGTTCCGACCTGTACTTTAAATTACCATCTGTATAATACACAGTCTGTTGCAGAGAAAACAGAAGTTAAAATAATAATTCTTAGCGACGCTATCTATTAAAAAAATATGCGTCGGTAAGGTAGATCTTTCACCAATGTTAGGACAAAATATCATGACGTTTGCATCATTAGTAGCAAAGAAGCTGCTCATGAAGTAACAGTGTGTATAGGGCATTGGTCAAAAAATGAATTTTGAACATAGAGCAAATACCAAGTTCTGCTTCAAACTTGGTAAATCGTTTACTAGAACGTTTAATTTGATGAAACAAGTGTATGGTGATGCGTGTTTATCAGGCACGAGTATGTATGAGTGGTATAAACGATTTAAAGGCGGTCGTACGGTTATAAATGACGACGAACATCCTGGTGCAATAAGGTCTATGGTTACGGAAAGTAACATCAAACTTGTGCGTGGATTTATCAAAAATGAGCCGAAATCTTCATTGCGATACGTGGGAATGGAATTAAATATCTCCAAAATTCAATTCATCGCATTTTGACAAAGCATTTGGGACTGAGAAAGATTTGTGCAAGGTTTGCACACAAGCTAACTGATTTCAACATTGTACAGACTTGATTTAAGATTCAAAAGCAGACGAAAACTTCACATATTCTATTGTAACTGACGATGAGACGTAGTGTTTTCAATATGATCCAAAGATCAAGAGTCAAAGCTCTGAATGGAACCATCCAAGCGAAGAAAGGCCGAAAAAAAGCCGTTTGGAGAAGTCAAAAGTGAAGACAATGTTGATTTGTTTTTATGATCAGGCATAGTGCACAAAGAGTTTGTACCAACTACTTAAACAGTCAATGCTGTATATTATCTTGGTGTTATGAAGCGTCTTTTGACACGTATTCGTCGTGTGCGCCACCAATATCGTGAAAATGATAGTCGGTATTTGTTACATGATAATGCACCATCTTATTGCTCGACACTTATCACTGATTTTCGAACTACAAATGGCATCTTGACCATCAACAATTCACGGTATTCACAGGATTTGGCCCCCTGTGATTTCTGTCAATTCTCCAACCTACATTTGCTGATGAAATGACAGGGGTATACCGACGTTGAAGCCATTAAAAAGGCGTCAACAGCGATTTCGAAGGACATCTCTAAATATTAACTTAAAAATTCATTCGACATGTTAATTGAAAGCGAAAAACGTTGTATTGAAACCGAAGGCGGCTACTTTGAATAAAATAAATTTTAGTAAGCTTTTGTTTTTATTTTAGAAGAGTTCGTTTTCTTTGCGATGGACTGTGTATAAAAGAAAATTGACATTATAATTTATAAGTTAGTGTATACTTTTAGCTTTATTACTGTTTATTGAGGGTAGAATATCTCTTTAAACTGAATAATTATCTCCAGTAAACTAGTTAATTAGAGTGCTCCAATGATAATCGGATCACTTTCTAATACTGATTATTCTATTTCAATATTTCTTTATTGCACATATCGGAATAATCCGAGTGAAAATTTTTTCGAACTGAAATTTCGGACAATATTCGTGACGTGTTTCTATTGACGTGAATATTTTGCGAAACCCACTCACGCATCCTTTCATTTCTCTATACCCTCGCAGAGCATTAGAGTCTTCCCTTTGGAAAAAAAAACCTTCAATGAGCGCCGGTTCAATGCACTAATTCCTTGCATTGGAAATTTAAAAGCGATAGCGCTCTCTGATTCTCGACTCGTTCGAACGAAGCCATCCGTAAAACTGTGTATTTTGTTATCGTATTGAGTCTACGGTGATCTGCCATCATTGTGTTCCTTAATACCTTTGCTCACAGATAATGCTTTCGCTTTTCCCGACGGAGGAAAAAAACTTTTTTCCCAATAATTGTACCTCCAGGACATTGAATAATAATGGATGTTGGCGTAGAACGGAATACATAAAAAATTAACAAGTCCTCTTTCCTTTCTGACTTATTGGGGTGGCTCTTAAGATATTTTATTCAATTACTGTTAGTTCTCTTTTTGTTGTTTTCTACGACAAAAGAGCAGCGTGTAAAAGCGAAGTTAATTACTTGTTTCTGTTTCCTCCAGAGGCTATTAAAAAGAACTTTATTCAGGACATAATTAACAATGTATTTTTTTCCTCTTGGAATTTATATTCTGGTTGGAACGGGCATTCGTTCGTTTTATACTTAAATAAAATTTTAAAAGTACATCGACGAATTTATTTGGTTAAACTTTATCTTTTTTTAGAAACTCATTGACAGAAATACTTTGTGAGTCACGTACTTTTCCAGCACCGTATGTCGGTTTGTTCACTTAATTTTGTTGGGCACTTGTAAGAGACGCTTGGTCACGATTATTTTAATTGTGTTACTTAATACAAGGTGATTGATAGAAACCATTCGTTCGACGTATTGGAAGTACAACTTTATTTTGATTTGTATTTGCGTTCATGTTTGCATTTGACTGCCTTCCCGAATAAACCGATTTAACGAACAAGTCAGACTACAGATATTATAGACAGTACCCTGTCTTAACTGCAATATCAGACAAAAGTGCTTTAACATTTCAGAAATGAAGATCCAATCTTCTCGATTAATACTTACTATATGAGAGTAACCATTTATATTTCGGGAATAGCAAACAAAAAAAAATTTATTTATCGAAAATAGTATTATTGCTTTTCAAAATATTCTCTTTGAAAATCAATGCAGTTTCAATGCACTTTTGAATTTATTTAAACCAATCCGAAACCCACTGTGAATGCGGTATCTCCAAAATATGAGTTTTGAATGCCTCAACTGCCTCTTCCAGCGTAGAAAATCGTTGACCACGAAGTCTATTCTTCACGTGTGGGAACAAGAAGAAATCACAGGGTGCTAGATCAAGGGCTGTACGGTGGATGGCTCATCAATTCAATGTTTTGCCCGGTCAAATATTCAGTTGTTTGAACCGACCTGTAAAAGATCATATTGTCATGGTGGAGAATGATCTGTTGTTTTTGGTTTGTTTTCCTTATTTCTTCAAAAACTTTTGGCAAAAAAATAGTTGTGTACCATTCGGAATTAACCGTTCCACAACTCTCTAAAGGCAGAGTTACAAAGTGAGCCAAAACCAACTTTTGTTGGTTTTGGCTCATCTTGGAATACCTACACAGTCGAGTGCTGTTTACTATCGTGCTCATACGTATAGATCCAAGATTCATCACCTGCGATGACGATATAAATGTTCTTTGAAGCACCAGCATTGCATCTTTGTGCATTTCTTTGCACCAATCGACACGAGTCCCTTTTAGGGCGGTCGTTAAATTACGTGGTACCCAATGTCAACATAGCTTCTTAATGGCTAAATGCAGGATCTTATGCACGCTGGTGTTACTAATACCTAGAGATATCTCGATCTCACGGTATGTCACATGACGGTCTTGCATTATCAATTCAGACACCGCATTAATGTTTCCGACACAACAACATTTGTGGGACGACCTTCACGAAATCTTTCGTCCAAAGAACGTCGTCCAAGTTTGGATTTACTATACCAACGATATACTGTAGTTTTCGATGGTGCTTCATCACCATATAAAGAATTCAGCTTATCAATGCATTCTTGTTGAGATAATCCACGCCGAGTTAAGAAAAACAATTGCACGAAGGTGTTCGTGAGTTAATTCAATTTTTTTGCTGACATAAGATTTGCAAATTACTGTCAGCGATTGAAATAGCGACCGGATAATAAAACTGTCAAGGTAAATATATTGTCAAGAATGACAAACTTCACAATGCAATCATCAGATCGGCGGCAAAACTAACAATGTTGCCAGGCACCCTCGTATATGCCGGCCTATACAGCCGTAGCGATAATTATTGAACCAGAACTGAAACTGCTTAAAGCGTCTTAGTAAAGACGAAACGGCCGTCGTAATCATGTTCTCGGTCGGCAGATACTGATATTTATTTTCTGAAAACTTTAGGGTAGACAAAAGAGCTCAGTTCTATTCAAAGAAGACTCTTTATCGCATATTTGAATTTTAAAACATATGCTAGGTAGACTTATAGGGAGAGTCTACCTAGCATGAAATGATGATATTTGAAGCTTAAGTAAAAGACGCCCTTTTACTCGGTGCTTTATTTGTGGAAAATCTTACACAAGGCGTTCATAATGTAATTTCGAGTGGGTGCAAATTTAAACCACCAAAACTTTTTTTTTTGCAAAAACAATGCCTCGTATTTTATTCGAATTCGAAATTATTTCTTCAGCAACAAGTACCTTCAGTATTTAAACAACTTTTCATTGAATAGAATATGATAGCTTATTTTTATCTTATAATTTTTAGAAAAAAAATTAAGCAGTACGATCACTACGTCTAACAAACTAACAATTTAATTAATCACCTTGAATATCTTCTTTATTCAAGCTTTTTTTTATCAAATAAGAATAAAAACAGTAAAACAAAGTCATTACATTTTTGTTAACGGTTTATGTTCCTGTAGCTTAGCGAAAAACCTAAAAAAGTATAACTTCAAACAGACGTATATCCGGTTCCATGTATTCCTTTTTAAAAGACAATTGATTGACGAATTCGAGCTTTTGAACAAAGTTCAACGACATTAAAATTTCTAATTAACATATAATTAAATGAAATAGGAACGACGTAGGGAACCATAATTACCTTAATTTAGTTAGAAACCAGATTTACAGTACTACTGGCGAGAAGGCACTAGTAATATCACAAAAAAAGATAAAAATAACTTAAGTCAATTTCAATTAGTTCATTACAAAACATGAACAACTGGAGTTAAAAACTTGACAGACAGGACCGTAATAGGCCAAATTAAATCTAATGTAAATTATGCTTTTAGGAAATTTCGATGAATCGATTGATGATGAGAAAATTGGATGGCTAATTATATTCGCATAAGCTATTCGTTATCTTTGTACAGTGAGGTTCACAAAATTCGGGATTTAAATCAAAATGAGCATGTAACAAAGTTAAGAAACACTGCTCCAGAAAATGCGGTATATTAACTTGTGAGGACGCAAACATGCGCAATATGGTCATTGTTTTCAGAAAAATTTGTAGTGTATACGGTTCCATCCCAACAAAATTTGTAACGTTTATGTTGCAGAATCAATATAACACAACGCTTACTAAAAGGTATATTCGATTCTATCGGCTTGTAGTTTTGTTACAAACTTGTATTCTATATGTCTTTATAATTTTTGTTTCTTTTCTCTTAAAAGAAATCACCATAGAAACAGTATTTAATTAAAAATAAAAGATAGAAAATTCAATAAAAAAAGGTATAGTTATTCTTTAGTTTCTCTTCTGTCTTGCAAGGATTAATAGAATTAATAAAGGCACCGAAAACGTTTTATTCAAATAAACAGTATTATTTTATTAAAAGTTAATATCGAATAGCTGTCTTGGAATCTGTAAGTTGAATAAGTAACTTTAATCAATACTCTCGCGTTAGTATATAACTAAATCCGTAATCTCAACAGAAAGACGTCGTGTCGCGCAGCTCCGAGCAGGCAATCCATTCAGAAAGTTTCAGAGTTTATATATTTATATAGAAAAACAGAGATTCCGAGTGATGAAACAATGGGGAAATTTTCAATGCAGTATGCAGTTTATGCAGAGAGCGCAATGGGCGAGTTTCAGTTAGAGTCTTGTTGTTTAGTTTTAGTTTGAACGTGTTCGTTCTTTGTCTTTCGGGGACAATAGCTTTTCCTAAACGTCCTTTCGAATTTACACGGTCAGCGCGTGCATTGTTAATTGTTGATTTATGCTCGTTAAAAAACAGGTATTGTCTATGAGCATCGAAATCTATCAACTCATTTATTTCTGTCAATCGGTGTAGTTTTTCTTTTGATGTGGAAAGTTCAAACTTTCGAAGTACGTATAACAAATTCGATAATGGATTCACTGTTTTGAATATTGTCTCTATGCAGATACTAACGTAAACTATATACATTGATTTCGTTTCATTTCACAGACGAGAAAGGAATTCATGATGTCATAGAATCAGTTTAAAGATCTCTAAATAGCCGCCATTAAAAATTACTTTAAAACCAGGTGCAACACTGCTTAATTATCCGCTGATGATGACAACTTAGTTGTCGAAATACGTATACAGAATTACGAAAGTTAATGTGGAAAGGGGTTATATATCAACCTTAGTGTTTAAAATGACGGTTATATGGAGGTGGACATTATTGAGGGAGTTAAAAATGTTCGTTGCTGATCTTCAACCGGACAATAAATGATGTACCGTTACAGCCCTAGATACTACGTGTAGATAATAATTCGCCAAAGTCCGTATTACTCACCTGTTATGAGAAATCCTTTTTTTACTTCTAGGGTTGGAAGTAGCCAATAAAATTTATATTTTATCTTATTGGCTTTGTTTTTACTGTTTCTCGTGACAATGTCTATATCTTGTATAAGATTCTGGATAGTAAAGAGTTATTATTTGATGAACAAAAGGTGAAATGAACCCGTAACAGTATATTACACATTACACTTGTTTATTTGCTTTTAAAAAAAGTTTATTATGGCTACTTCTTTTTATCAAAACAGGTCAAAATGTGTGACATAAATTATGAAGTTATAAACTAGGTCTAACTACGAGGGAGCGTTTTTATATTCGCGGAATGGGGGACAAGGGGTGGAAATAAAAAAACAAATTATTTTTCTTTTTCAATATATTCACCTGCAAGACGGATACATTTTTCACATCTTTCAATTAATTTATTTATACCCTCATAAAAAAATGATTTCTCTTTATCTGCAAAATACGCCGAAACTGCCTCCTTGACTTCATCATCGGCAGTAAATTTTTTACCCCGCAGCTCTTTTTTCATTTTCGGAAACAGGTAATAATCACTCGGGGCCAGGTCTGGGCTGTAGGGTGGATGATTCACAATTTCGAAGCCCACCTTATGCAGGGTAGCTAACGCAACGCGGCTCTGGTGGACGGGCGCGTTGTCGTGCAAAAGCAGAATACCTTTTGTCAATTTTCCCCGTCTTTTCTCTTTAATGGCTTCTTTTAGTCGCTCTAATATTGAAGCGTAATATTCTCCGGTTATAGAAACACCTTTATCTTTATAATCAATCAACAATATTCCTTCCGAGTCCCAAAATACCGTTGCCATGAGTTTCCCAGCTGATTGTGACACTTTAAATTTCTTGGGAGGTGCTGTGTCCTTTTTATGCCACTGCATGGAGTCTTGTTTGGACTCAGGTTCATAATGATGAACCCAAGTTTCGTCTCCAGTAACAATTCCACTCAATACACCATCCTTGTCTTCATTACAGAGGTCCCAAAATGCACGCGAACACTCTACGCGCTGTTGTTTTTGCGGCGGCGTGAGCATTCTCGGCACCCATCTTACGCTGACCTTAGACATGCCGAGATGATCGTGTAGGATTTTAAAAATTGTTGTATCGGATACTCCAACCATTTCTGCGAGTTGTTTCTTCTTTAGTCGAGCATCTTCGAGTACAATTTGTTTAACTTTTTGGATAAGTGCTGGCGTGGTCACTTCAATGCTCCTGAACGGCCTCGGGTCGTCTTCAAGGGATTCCCTTCCTCATTTAAATAAACTATGCCACTTGTACACCATGGTTTTTCCTGGACAAGAGTCGCCGTAAACCAATAACATCTCATTCATTATGGTCGCGACTGATTTTCCTTGCCTGGTAAGGAACTTTATAACGGCACGATATTCGATTTTTTCCATATTTCACTTTCACTCCTGATTATGTTACTTGGTTGACGATAGCTCAAAGACTAACTGTCTAATAACAATGAAACTTCGTATTTATACTAATCATGAGTCGCTGCACAGGCCACGCCCCCAGTGCGCCTACTCACCCCTCTACAACCCGCTCATTCCGCGAATATAAAAACGCTCCCTCGTATATGTTTATGTATAAGAAATTTACTGTATATGCAATGAACGTAGAAATGGAGTACGTGGGTTGTCTTTTAAGTTTTGTATATAAAACTGGAATAAAACAGTAGGTAGCTTTTAAAGACTTCATTGTTTTTCCAAGTATTCTCGACGAAGGTAATTTTGATGGAGTCTGTGGTTGATTAAATTGATCGCTGAAGGTTGATATATAACCCCTTGCCACATTAATCTTCGTATTCTGTATACGTATTTCGACAATTAAGTTGTCATCATCAGCAGATAATTAAAACAATGTCGCACCTGGAAAACTACGGTAAACATACCCGTACGAAAACAATTTCCGCACGCAATCCGTATCGCTGAAAGCCAAAACGTACACTATATATTCGTTTCACATGATTTTTAAAAAATTGTTTTCCTTAAACTAAGATGAATGACATTAAAAAGAAACAGGGACATAAGAGACAAATACCTACATGTGATTTAGTGCACTGTCTCTTTTCTGTCATTTAGCAGACCGAAGAGAGACGAGGTATTAGGTCCCGAGTCAATGTTCAACGCATGGTCTTTATTCTTCAAAATGTACATACTTTCATACGTATCTAATTCGCGAAAATTACAGACGTTCTTAATTAAATGCAAACAATCCATTCGTTCCTTTTCGGAAAATATTAATTTCTTTTTTAAGATTATTCCTAATAACCAAGGTGTCATTAAACATTCCTAGTTTTACAAAACTAATTGCGAACTACTTTGTCAATTGTTAAACCTTTAGTTTTGGCAAATTGCCTCTTTACTCAGTATTTGAACCTTCTTCAAAGAGTTTCTTCAGGTCGGATTTGTTTTCTAAAATTTCTTTAACTTACGTATATTCTAACAACGACAAACTTTTCAACTTTGTTAAACTGGTACTACTCTTCACAGTCTACAATAATATTAATTTCCTCTTTAAGAGACAAACGTACCATAGTTGAACATAAACCATCTAGTATGCCACTTCTTTATCACCTCGAAACAATCGAGGTAAACAATCTTACTGTTTCGTAAAAAATTTAAATAGGGTTTTTACAGAACGACTATTTCAGGTTACACTTTGGCTTAGGAATACTATTGAATCTAGATTAGGAAGTGCAGAAGAAAAGGTCAAGTTAAACCAGAAATCGAGGATTTACGAAATAAAAAACCTAAATTGTAATAAACAATACATCGGTGAAACTAAACGCTCAATTGGAATCCAGTTTAAAGGGCATATTGCGCATATCAAGTTTAATCGGCCTGAGAAATGCAGTTTAGCGAAACACGTGCTAGAAAACAATCATAATGTAATCGCGCATTATTTACATTCAATCGAAAATGTAAATAGTTACCGTGAATTGAACAGTTACGAGAGCATATTTATTCTGAAAAATAAAAACGGTCTGATAACATATTATGTTTGCAAGTGGAAGCAGGGGTGTACTTTAATATAAGTGTTAGTTTTAAAACTATGAAGCATATAATATTGTGTGTGAAATAAATCAGTATGTGTTTGGTGCTTAGCGAGGAAAGATGTACGGAATTATTCTGTACGACTTTTGCCGCGTATCTAGGCACGCTGTGATATCTGGTAATGATGACAATTTGCTTGTCGAAATACGCACACAGAATACGAGCATTGATGTGGTAAGGGGTTTTATTTATTTGATTAATTAAATTGTTTTTAATAAAACTTTATGAATGATATTATAATTTTTAGTAAATATACATTAGAGCTCTATTTATGTTCTAATGTGTGTTTTTAAGATGCATGAGAACTATCGATATCGATAACTATGGTTTGATAGCTGATAATGTCAAACTGTGTTGACATTTCTGTTCAGAAAGGTTTGGCAAGTTATGATGAATCGTTTAACGCCAGAACGACGCTTCTAAATTGTGGAAATTTACTTTAAAAAAAATAAATCTGTTCGCGAAGTTCGTAGAGCATTTTGTCCATTTTACGGTCAATATAATCGGCCTAGTGAGCAAACATCTCGTGCAGTTATTGATCGTCTTTGCACTAATTTTACTCTTCTCGATTCAAAACCATCAACAAGACAAAGAAATGTGCGTATCGAAGAGAATATTGCTGCTGTAGCGCGAAGTATTGAAAAAGACGCTGAAGTGTCTATTCATCGTCGTTCTCAACTTGTTGGCCTTTGTCCTTCGACTATGTGGAAAATTTTATGTAAGGATCTTGGCTTATGTATCTATAAAATACAACTCATGCAAGAATGGAAGTCAAACGACCATGGTTTGCGTGGCATTTTTGCTGATTGGGCTCATTTAAAACTGGCCGAAGATGAGCATTTTATCAAAGAATTCTGTTTAGTGACGAAGCTCATTTCTGGTTAAATGGTTACATCAATAAGCAAAATTGCCGTATTTGGAACGAAGACAATCCTTAAGCCGTTAACGAATCACCATTACATTCATTAAAATTGACTGTTTGGTGCGGTTTACACGCTGGCGGCATCGTCGGTCCTTATTTCTTTCGAAATGAGGAAGGAGCTGCCGTTACGGTGAATGGTGAGCGCTATCGAGCCATGGTGACTGAATTTTGGTTTCCAAAAATTAATCAGCTAAACATCGACGACATTTGGTTTCAACATGACGGTGCAGTTTGCCATACAGCGCGCTTAACAATCGAGTTATTGCAAAATCAATTTGGTGACAACTTTATTTCCAGAACTGGTTCCGTTCACTGGCCCCCTCGTACGTGCGATTTAATACCTCTGAATTATTTTTTATGGGGGCTATGCTAAGTCATTGGTTTATGCCGATAGACCAGCAACTCTTGAAGCATTGCAAGCCAATATTCAAGCCACCATTGACGCTATATGGCCAGATTTATTGGAAAAAGTAGTCAAAAATTGGACTGATCGAATGGACGATGTAACTCGTAGCCGCACCGGACATGTGCCGGAAATTATATCTAAAAAAATAAATGCCATGAAATTATCTACCAGATTATAATAAAAAAATTTCATACCAATAATATTTCTGTCTTGTATTATCATTTAAAGTTCTCAAGTTCTTAAAAAACGTTATTTATGTGAACCTCTTTCACTTCTTATTGAGTTAGTCTACATTAAGAATAACAGACATATTACTGTAATATATAATTAATATTAGTGAAGAACGAGAAACAAGATCTCGGAAGTCGTAGCGAATCGGACATCCCTCTGTTACCACCGGGAATAAATAAATCACCGTCGAGGCAAAAAACACCGCCTGGAATTCAACGATACTCCGCATCCTGGTGTTTTTCGATAAGCATTACATCGATGTCGAAATAATGTATAAATAAATAAAAACTACCTCATTTCGAGCCTCAGGAAACTACGAAAAAGCGAAAAGGAAATCGCCAAACCATTAGTTTCGTTCAATTCTTCCACGGTCCATTAAATTGCACATATTTTATTTAGAGTCTTGTGATTCGGCCGAACGACTCTCTTCGGGAGCTGTACCCGCGCCCAACGAACTGATTAATTTCGGTTTTCAGTTCCACCGTTGTACCGGTGTCGATATCAAAGTGCATTAAATACGGATTGCAGTTCTTTTTGTCGCTGATAACATAAGCGAAGCAATTACTAACTGTCCACCGTAACAAATACGAAGACCGGTAGGTGCCCCTAGGATGTCACTCGGAAATTTATGTCGAAACGTCCGAACTCGCCGCGTACGTTAAATTGATAAATGCCGGACCTCTCATGAAGTAACATTCACTACGATCGAACTGGATATAAATCATTTGAGATCTGCTGTTTTTGTTGCTTTCGAAGGAGAAGTTCCTTTGTGGATCATTGTCATTTGATAAGGCTCAAACGAAATTGCCAGTTCACTACATTGTAGTAAATCTTCAATTCATTACAAGCATAAAAATGTATTTTTGTACGAGCATAATGGCATAATCAATTACTGATTTCTTCCTGTTAAGTAAAAGCTAGTGGAAAGGAATAAAAGACAATATAATACAAAGAGAAGCGGAGAGCAGGAGTGATCATTTTCTGCTAGTGATGTAACTGAAAATAATGAATGAAGATAAAATAGATAAGAAAATGAAAAAGTGAATAAAAAAATCAGTGGTACCATACTGAGAAAAGGACGGTATCAAAATATCAGTTAAGCCTCGGAAAGAAAATAAAAGATGCAAGTAAAAATTACAAGCACAGAGGAAAAGTGAGAACTTCTGAGGAACGGTATGTTATATGCAGCGGAATGGAGTAGCGGTAAACAGAAAATATCAAATATATATTAAGAAATGTAGAAATGTAAAAGGATTGGAAAACATACATTATACCATCAATATATAATAATAATAAGTTCTATTTCTAGAGCAAAGCATATACAATATATATAAGAACAGAAAAATAGTAATCCATACGTATTACGTACGCAAACATATGCCAGAAACATGTCTCAAAAAGAAAAAGGATATTATAAATTTTGACATAAAAATTCATTTTTGCAATAACAATTTATTATAGACAGGTACCGTTTAAAGTTGCTTTTAAAAATATAGAAGTAAAATATGTTCGTTTTTGGCAATAAATAATTGTTAATTCGTGTATCATATTTATGAGTTACATTGTCATTCGAAAAAGCATTTTTGTTCGTAAAAACGAAGCGTAGAAAATCTATTAAATAATTATCGTTCCTTCCTCTACATTCAATACACCTCTCCATCCTCCGAAACCAACCTTTAAACCAGTTCTACCAAGTTTCACTAGGAAGTAAAGCACACTCGTTGTCCCAAGCCCGCAGAAGGTTTTCATTACTGGAAAACCGCTTCCCTTTTAGCTTCATTTTCACATGCGGGAACAGTGCAAAGTCGCAGGGAGTAAGATCCGGACTGTAGGGAGAGTGCTCGAGAAATTTCAATCCTGTTGTGGTCAAATATTCGGTGAAGGCTGGAGCATTATCGTGATGGAGGAACCAAGTGTCCATTCTTGACTTTGGCCGCAGATTCTTCATAGATCCAGTGACTTTAGACAGGCACTGTTCAGTATACCACTTAGCCGTTACTGTCTTCTGTGTGTTCAAAACGACGCGTTCCACAATTACACTCGATTTGAAAAATACAGCTATCGATTTCTTCTTTACAGATCGAGATTTTCTGACAACTACGGGTATGTCCTCATCATCAAAGACCCAAACTTTGTTTTGAGCTTTGGTCGGCACATCGTAATAGTACAGTCAAGTCTCATCACCTGCCATGATGTTCACATACCGAGATTGTTCCTTACTAAACTTTTTTAGCATCTCCTGGCACCAAATCACACGTCGTGTCATCTGCTCTTCAGTCAGTCAATGCGGCACCCAGAGAGAACAAAGTTTCTTCACGTGCAAACGATCATGCAGAATCGAATGAATTGCTGGTGCATTTAGGTCTGAAGTACTCTCTATCTGTTGGTAGGTCACTCGTCTGTCCTCGCCAAGCATTTTCCTCACAGTAATAACGTTTTCCTCCGTAACTGACGTCCATGGCCTTTCCGGCCTCTCAACATCCTCCACAGTGAAACTTCCCCTTTGGAAATCTCTATACAACCTGAATATCGTTGTGCAATATGGACAAACGTCGTCTAATGCAAGAGTAATTTCTTAGCACTAGTCTATGCTTAAACTACACACGAAATTATAATGCAAAACTGTCCTTATCTCCTTTCGTGAACACGATGCCATCGCAAGCACTTCATACTCTCACTGCCAATGAATAATTGAGCCCATCGACATGGCGCGGCGGCTACTATGCGCGCATGAACATGTCTCAACATGCAGTAACAAGCAGCTTCCGACGATTCGTTGTTGCGTCATATTATAAAACTTTCCTAGTACCCGTTGTACATGGACGCGTTTCACGTGATAAACAAGACGTAACGAACTTAAGAATTACTTCCTCCGATATATAAGGTACCTATGAATTACTTTACTAAATATAACCGTACAGTGACAAAGGAAAGTCATTTGTAAACGTCTCGTCTTGCATACATGTGTATCTGTCTGTCACATCCCACGCTGGAAATATAAGCTCCCCCGGTAAAGTCGAGGCAGCCAATAAATTTACTTTGTCCGTATCTGTGAAGATATCGTCACTCCCACGTCGCTTGACATAAGACCTTTCTCATCAATTCTCCGCGGATCATTTCTAGAAGCCGTATTTAATTATATTGGGAAAGTCATTCGATTAAAACAAATTTTATTTGCACTTTTTCCATGGAGATATTCCGATATATTTTCTACGACCGTGAGGTTATTTACAAGCACTTCTACATATGATAAAATTAAATAAAGAGACGAGAAGGTGGTCAAAAATAAACGATGCGAAGAAAATTGCGAGGTTTTGATGTCTAACACTAAAAGTAGTGAGGCACATAAAATAGTTTTTAGTTTATAGTAAGTGACTGGACTCAGAAGATATCGAGAGATGCTACAGAGAAGGTTAATAA
Source organism: Dermolepida albohirtum (assembly GCA_031893035.1). Lineage (NCBI taxonomy): Eukaryota > Metazoa > Arthropoda > Insecta > Coleoptera > Scarabaeidae > Dermolepida > Dermolepida albohirtum. Next base: position 389,282 of record JAVIWB010005660.1, on the reverse strand, counting down.
TACTGTCTACCCGTAAACGCCTTTTAAAATGAAAAATGTAATAAACAATTCCATATCGGAGGTGTTACAAGATTTTTAGGCTAAAAATTTTCATGTTAAGAAGTGAAATAGCAGGCCGATTATCAATGATGATATGAATCAATAAATTAACCAGAAAGTTCAAGTGGCTTCGTTTTTAATTTCACGTGGAATTGTCCACGTCCAAGCTTCCAACAAGATGGACGTGGCGAATCCTAAATTTTCATCAAAAACATGAAAGGGTGTGAATGACAAGCGGTGATTTGAAACTGTTTAATAAGAACTAGACTGATCTTTTATGAAGTTTTGTTACTGATGATGAACTCTAGACTACCACTATATTCCTGAATCTAACGATAGTCTCAGTAGTGAGTAGATCCGCTTCCCCGACCTTTTCCAAAGAAAGCCAAGTCATTATTTAGTAAGGTATAGGCTAATATTTAGGATTCCGACGTAGATTGTTTTACGAAGGACCAAATTTTTAACGAATTACACGTTTCTACACTAGGAAACTACTTTGCATTTGCTATCATTAAGCATTATTTTATTAGTCTCACACCAATTTCAAATAATATTCAGACGATCTTGAAAATTTGGACATTCAGAAATAGACGTAACTGAAGAAAATATTTTTTAAAATTATCAGCATAATCTAAAATTTTGCTATCAATTGCGATCAAAAGATCATTGATATAAATGCGAAAGAGTAACGGCTCAAGATTTGATCCTTGTGGAACACTTGTTGAAGCAATGAAGCAATTAGAGTTAAAACCATTGTAAGAAATATAACATGTTCTACTGATATGATTCCAAACACTTTAACTGTCAAGGCTGAAGATCTAAAAAGTTTCAATTTGGAAATAAGTACACGATGATCAATTTGATCGAAGGCTTTAGCTAAAACAGTATATGTAACGTCAACTTGCTGTTGTTTGTCCATTATTCCGCTGATAAATTGGGTTGTATCTAAGTTAGTAGAAGCAGAGCGATCCACCATAAACTCATGCCGGTTTATAGAAATAAAGGGTTTTCCAATAGGGACTTGACAACTTTTAATTCAATTTGTGAACGCACCCTTTCACTAATCATCGAACTGTCACTGTCAATTTATTCAGTAAACAACATTTTCATCATGGTAAAGTACACGAACGAACAACGTCTGCAAATTATAAAAATTTACTACAGAAATTCGGAGTCGATGACCGCTACTTTAAGAGCGTTAACTCCGATTTTCGGTCGTAATTCTCGCCCTAATAGACAGGCAGTAACAAGTTTAGTGCAAAAATTTGAGTCTACATATTCGTTGTGTGATGTTGCCGTGCCAGTGAGACAACGGGTTGGTCGAAGTGTCGAAAATATCGCTGCCGTTGAAACGAAAGCAAATGATCCAAATCAGTCAAGTCCACGGCGTTCTCAAGAGTTGGGCATCGCCCAGACCACTTTATGGCGAATTTTGCGTAAGGATCTTGGTTTACACCCATACAAGATCAAGCTGACTCAAGAATTGAAGCCGATGGACCATTTGAAGCGACGTACGTTCTCCGATTGGGCTCTAGAAAAGATGTGTCAAGATGATCAATTTCATCGCAAAATCATTTTCATTGACGAAGCTCATTTTTGGCGTTATTGGTCGGCTGAAAATCCACATGTGCTTCATGAAACACCACTTCATCCACAAAAAATAACTTTTTGGTGCGGTTTGCATGCCGGCGGCGTCATAGGGCCATATTTTTTCGTCGACGATAATGATCGTCACGTTACTGTGAATGGTAATCGTTATCGCGCCATGATTACCTATTATTTTTGGCCCGAATTGGAAGATATGGACTTGGACAACATGTGGTTTCAGCAGGACGGTGCCACAAGTCACACAGCACACGTTACAATCGATTTATTGAAGAGTAAGTTTGATGAGCGTGTTATCTCAAGAAATGGACCAGTCGATTGGCCGCCTCGTTCGTGCGATTTAACGCCTCTAGACTTTTTTCTTTGAGGCTGCGTCAAGTCATTGGTCTATGTCAACAAGCTGACAACGTTGGAAGAGCTCAGAGCCAACATTGAACGCGAAATAGCAGCCGTTTCGGCCGAATTGTGTGGCCGAGTCATTGAAAATTTGGTCCAACGAATCGACCGCTGCAAACGTGCCCGCGGTGGCCATATGAACGAAGTCGAGTTCCATTCATAAATGTTTTGATTGTACTTCAACCCGATAATAAAGTTTTTGAAATATCTCAAATGGTCTGCATTTTATTTTGAAAAAAAAGTTGTCAAGTCCTTATTGGAAAACCCTTTATATAGCTGAACGCCATACATTAACCATTAGTGAAATGTTCCATAAAAGTCCTCTCTTATAGCCACAAAGTTTCTTTTCAAGCTAGTCAAGTTTGTTAAAAATTGAACCAATTACGATCGCCAATTTGAACTATAAAAATTGTATCATTGTATAATACTATAATAATAAGTTAAGAAATTCACAATTTAATACATGAAACATAAAATTTCAAAGGGGAAGTGACCTAAGAGAAATATTCAATAATTATAAACAATTTTACTTGAGAAAAGCAGGAGAGGAGAAAAAGAAGAATTATTTTTATTCGATATAAAATTCAAATAATAAACAAAAAGGAGTATGGAATATTATAAAAGAAAGAAACCTAATCAGTAACTAGACGCGGTTCCAACATGGTCAAGATTAAATAGATTTGGGATAACCTCCTTTCCAAGCAACTTATTTAAAATGCTGAAAATTTTAATTCACGGAACTTCTAACGGGTGACCCAAAAGTAATGTCATAATTTGAACTGGTGGCCATTTTGTTATAAATGAAAAAAAAGAGCTCTGTTTTCATAAAAAGTTTATTTGAAAATGTAAAATTGATGACATTAATTGGAAAAAATTATATCGCTCAAATGTCCACTTCCCGAGTTGATGCATAGTTGCGCTCGTTTACGGCATTTTGAATTGTTGCTCGCAAAACATTTGGCTCCAAATTGGCGATTTCTTCTTCAATGTTAGCTTTCAACACTTGCAAGGTTCGTGATTTGTTGTGGTAAACGCGAGATTTTAAAAAGCCCCAAAGGAGGAAGTCTGATGCTGTTAGATGTGGCTGTTCCGTCCTGTTGAAACCAACAACCAACCATTGCAGCAACTTGCGGCAAAAAAAGTTCGTTTAGTATCTGCATGTAACGTTTACCATTTACGGTTACCGTGGTGCCATCGGCGTCGCCAAAAATCACTTTTGCACGGCAAATGCCACACCAAACAGTCACTTTGAGGGGATGCAATGGCTCTTCATGCATTTCATGTGGATTCTCTGTGCCCCAGAAACGCAAATTTTTTTGTTAACATAACTACTAAAGTGGAAACGGGTTTCGTCGCTCATTATGAGTTTTGATACGATATGATCCTCTTCTTATACCAAGTTTAACAGAGTATGGCAGTAAGTTAACCTTGTCCGACGGTCAGCAGGTAGCAATTCGTGAACAGTTTGCACTTTGTAGGGGAACATTTTCAAATCTTTCACTAAAACTCGTTGTAACGGAGGTTTGCTGATGCCTAATTATGTGCATCGTCGTCTCTTTGATGTTTGTAGATTCTCTTTGACGTCGTCGGCAACAGCAGCGATGTTCTCGGTCGAATGAGCAATACGAGGCCGGCCACTCCTTGCGATGTCTGTAGTGGACCCAGTTTGCACAAGGCGCTCAGTCAAACGCTTAATTGTTCGAGCACATGGAACAATTCACGCTGCGCTAAAACGGCAGACTGAAAATTTGTCAAATGAGTGGCAACAATAATTCGAAGTTCTTGAAATGTGCTTCGCTCCATGGTTTGTTGACAACTAATTCCCTATATATCTACATCATAAATGTCAAAGCACAGTGACATTTGGCGCCATCTGCAAAAATGGCAGCCAATTCAAATTATGACATTACTTTTGCGCCACCTGTTATAACAACTGCTAATTGATGTTTCTCTCTTCGTCCAAACTTGTTATTAGCTAGTAATTATGTAGGCGAAATAAATGTGAGTCTCACATAGTTCAAAGACCATTTGATAACCAATTTACCACAAATATCGTTCAATGTTGCACACTATTTCTACACCAAATAAAAATCGGAGTTTTCACTTGCACTGACTTAACAGTAGTCGCAAAACAATATGTGGGAAATTATAACAAAATTTAATTCCGAAAGGGCAGGAATATAGTAAAAGCAATCGGATTTAAAATGCGAAACGCCTTGTTGATGCTTTGGTCCTCTTTTTTTGCTCGTCAGACTCCGTTTCCGCAATTAAATAAAACCCTAAATCAAAATATAAAACATCGCGGCATCGTCACGGGCTCGAGTCCAACTGAAAATCCGAAGCAGTATTCCAGCGACAAATTGCATTTTAACGCCGGCAATAATTCCGTTAATATTCTCTTGAAAATCGCGCGACTCAAAAACCGGACCAGATTCTAATCTGGCCGCTCGTGTAATTTCATTCGCCCTGCGCGAAACTGCCGAGCCGCCTGTTGTATAAATTCGCCGCGTTTTGAGTGAAAATGGGGAAAAACGGGCTCTGGCTGTGAGAAACGGATCATAAATTTTGAGGACTTACCCGTTAAATTCTCCGGAGAGAAAATCGTCGGTTGCGATACTCGGGGAATTCCCCCTAATTAGTAATAATGGCGGTCTAATTAATGTTTTTAATCAGAGTACAGGGGGTCGTATATATAATTAACACCCTTATTTGTTACCGCTACTTAATGTATGTGAAGATGGTAATAATTTTGCTCATATTAAGAGGTCTAACGAAATCTTTACTACTGTTTCAATACACTTTAGAATCCATTTAACTTAACAAGTGTTTCAGATGGTGTCGGTTGGAATTTGAAGGATACCTAATCGTAGAAGAAGGTTTCTATGTTGTGCCTATGTATATGCAAACATTTTTTACTTGAGATATCAATCTCTCTAGAAAGATTATTTGGTCTCTCAAATCTGTTAACTATAAACATAACACACACCTATAGCAGTATTGAGGTTGACCGTAATGCTACTTAGATTCATGCAAGTTTGTACCGTTTTTGGTTTCTAGAATGAAAGTGCCTCGAAAAAAAATGGTTAGGCATATATCAAAGTATAAATAATAATTGTTGTCTAAATTTCATACTATAATATACAGCGTGTTTCAAAAATAATATACGTATTACAAAGTATTATTTTGTCCAAACTATCGATCGGGTAAGGTACCACAGCATGCGTTAGCAACACCCTGGGTGTTGTAAACGCATGCAGATACCTTTTTTTTGGATAGTTTAAGACTGGAATACAGTTTTCTTTAAACGCTATGTGAAACGAATATACAGTGCACGTTTTGGCTTTCGACGTGCAGATCGTGTACGGAATTTGTTTCGTGCAGGTTTGTGCCGTAGTTTTCCAGGTGCGACATTGTTTAATTATCTGCTTATGATGACAAGTTAGTTGTCGAAATACGTATACAGAATACGAAAATTAATGTGGAAAGGGGTTACATATCAACTTTAAGTGATCAAATGAATCAACCACAGACTCCATCAAAATTATCACCAGTTACTATGGTGTCTAAGAAATGTATAATGTAATAATAATAATAATAATAATAATTTATTAATATATATGTACATATACACGTCATAGAATAATCATAGATAAATAAAAACACAATTAATGCGCTCACAATTAGTACGCCACCAAACACGTTAAAATACACGTTAAAGTACCAATTAAAACATAAAAACACCAAAAAAGGGCAATTTCAAATCAAAATTTATACTTCAGGAAGTCATTTACTGAATAAAAATCGTTCTCCATCAGCACCTTTTTTATTAATATCTAATAATCGCTTTCTTTTTCTAATTATTATGCCAATTTTCCAGCATTCGGGAAAAGTATAATAACTGCAGTCTATCAAGCAGATTTCGATTTGGTAAAACATCAATGCAATTTCCAGAATTTGAATAAAGTGTCTGTTGTGTATTTGTGTTTTTATAAAGTTTTGGCAACCTTCTTCCTGTTAAGGTATTTAAATGCTTTCTCAAAATGTTGAATGATTTTCAGAAATTCTATATATAAATTTGTCCTTGTATAAATGTCCTGAAATGGGGATAAAATATGTAATGACCTACCATTATTAACTCACAATACTGTCTCACCAAATAACACGGTATAACTAAGAGTTTGCATATTTGAATCATAATTAATGTCTAATCTATATTTATGATCAAGACGTGGCTATTCTTTGCATCATAATTAAAGGAAACGCCTTTACAGATAACGCAGAAATACTTCCCAAGTTAAACAAAGCCACCCTGTCGTTCCATTTTAATAAATACGCCGACGTCCACGAATTTATTTCACGGATACATTACAAATGTCTACCCGAAAATCCGAAGATTAGGAAGCCACTGGAGTGTAGTTTATTAGCTAGTCCTTTCAAATTTATTGAATCAAAACCGACGACTTTTCTCCCCTATATTACTGTCTGCCGGTTCTTCGTGACTGAAAAGATTAACTGCACGGATTCCCGTTAAAAAACGGATAAGTTAATGTACCTCTGCTTGGTTTAATCTGAAAGAAATACAGCCGGTCAAACGATAAATTGAATTTTTGGATTAATTTAGGACGCACGTACGTTATCTAGGTCGTTCAATAGAATTCATTTGTCGTTCATTATATGACTTCTTTCGGCTTTTTTTTTTTCGTGATAAGTAGATTAGTTTATTCTTCAATAATTATTGGGAAAGCAATAGGTTTAATACGGGATAAGTTGGCTGATGGAGGAATGCTTCTGTATGATGAAAACTCTGCATATTACGTTTTTATAATTATGGCACAAATTAACGGAAATTTTGTCTTTCGGTGAGGAATCGAGCCACAGTCATCCGCTCTAACATAGAGCTACCAACGACTGTGAGATTGATTTTTTAATTACGACATATATCTCATTATAAAAACAGATCTTCAATTGAAAACCTGTAGTAAATGTTATAATTAAATTCATGTGCAATTCCATATAGTGTAAATTTTTATAGCATACCACGACATGAACTAATGGAAACCCGTTAAAGTTCCAGAAATTGATGAAAAAATTCTGCCAAACGGTGAGGAATCAAACCCCAACCGTCCGCTTGCCGGGCAAATGCTCTACCAAAGCACGATATTTTGCTTTATTGCCCTAGTTTTCCGGGTGTGACGCTGTTTAATTATCTGCTGATGATGACAACTTAGTTACCGAAATACTTATACAGAACACGAAAATTAATGTGGAAAGGGGTCAACCTTCTGGTTGATAATTGATATTCGTAAAAACAATATCCAACAATCTACCATTAATATTTGTTAAGTGATCGCTGGCAGGAGATCGCCAGGTTCGTGGAACGGGTGTTGAAAACGAAGAAAAGTGAGATCGAAGCAACAGCGGTAGCCAGGGTAATTATAAGGGCCCATCCTGAAGTAATAGCGGTTTTGGGGGTTTTCACCTTGCCAACGTGAGGTTTTTAGTGGCTACAAGCCCCACACAACAGGGGACTTGGTACCTTCCGTGCGTTAGGAATTTTTCTCATTAAAAAAAAACATTAACATTTTGGTCAAATAACGTGGTAAAAACACCACCATCCATAATGTAATTTATGACATGTTAATATATTCGAATAGCACCGTTCTCTGTGGTCTATTGGTTTAGACAATCAGGTAAATATTAGGTCATGCGTTTGAGTCTCATACATACGATGTAAAAAGCAGCGCGATTAGAATTTTTCGTCTTTTATGAGCTGACTGTGTTATTTTTCAAATATATTAATGTTGCTACGTTTAAAAGTAGATGTCAATCATTTGATGGTTGCAATAAGTGAAAATTAGTCGCTACTTGCTTTGATGTCATCGTTTGTTTTTCTCGTTAATATAATATAATAAGAACATAATTTACAATAATACACTTGTTCATATTTCAAAACAAGCTCACTTTTTATTCAAATAAATGTCCTTACTTACTTACTTATTCCTAAGTCTTTCTTTCGTGCGGTGTAAAACTGGAGTTTAGTTGACTAGCTTTTTCTATTCGTTTCTATTCTGTACTGTTTCTGATTTCACTCCGTCGAATATCTTGGGCTGTCTTTTCCACTTTCTCTTGCCACGATTTCTTAGATCTTCTTCTTCTATTAGCTTCCTGAACTAGCATTTCATAAACTCTTTTCGGTAGCCTTTCTTCTGGCATCCTATGTACATGTCTCAGCCATCCTAGTTGTCTATCCTGAATTCGTCTTAATATTGGTTTTATTTTGAATTTATTTCTGAATTTGTCTCTTCTCATCTTCTCATCTTTCCATTTATTCTTTTCAAGAATCTCATTTCAGTTGCGTTTGTCCTACTCTTACCTTTGCTTGCGAGACTCCATGTTTCGCTACTCTATAGTAATGCGAGCATTATTCCTTTTTAAATACTTTTATCTTAACATCTGCTGCTATTTTCAATCTCTCCACGAATATTGCTTTTAATCCATTGTATATTCTTTCTATTTCTGCTATCTTGTCTTTTATTTCTTTTTCCAATTTACCGCATATCTACTGTTATGTTCTATTATCATCAATTTCGTCTTCTGTACATTTATTCTCATGTTTATACTGTTCAATTCTACATTTAGCTCGTTTAGGTTGTGTTGTAGGTTTCGGTTATGTATCCTCTGCAAATGTATAGCAACACTAATATTTCTATTTTTTGCAGTTTCCAGTATCTCAGAACCATCGACCTCGTTTTCTGCTTGACCCTATTTGTTGCCTCATCTAATACTATTACGAACAATAGGGGGCTCAGCACACATCCTTGTTTCAGGCCATTTGCTATTTCTAAGTCTTTGGATTCTTCGTTATTCGTTCTTACTATACTTTTTGTTGCATCGTACATACTTTTTATAACTTCTATTATTTCTCTACCGACTCCACATCTTTGTAGACTTTCCCATACATCCTCGTCTTATTCTGTCGAATGCTTTTTCTAAGTCTATAAAAGCTACGTGCATTTCTTTATTTTTATGTTATTCATTAATGAAGTGATTCAGATGACAACAAATCTTTATTTTTACTGCAACCAAGAACTAAAAAGAACGCAACTAAAGATTTACAATTTGGGTAAAACAGAAAGACTTTCTTCGCCTCTTCCTTTTGACGAAATCAGTGGTATTCGCGACGAAATAGCCAACTCAAATCCGACACCGTATTCTCTATTTCACCTTTTCTTCGATGAAAATTTAATAAACCATCTAGTTTTCCAAACAAATTTGTATGCTGAACAAGAGCAAATACGTTCTGGAAAACGTTATATAAAAACTACAGTACAAGAAATAAATGCCTTTTTAGATATAAATTTACTTATGGGAATCAAGCACTTACCAAGCTACAAAGATTACACAGGCCAACACACATTTTGGTACCTGCGATTTTTTAACTGTTCCTGGGTAATTTTTGGATGCAGAATGTAAAAAAGTTCTCAGATTTGGTCTATCAGATCTACTTTTTGAGATTTTTTAAAAAAAATTGTGTATATATTTTACGTTATAAGTGTTATAATATATAATATCACTATTGACAGTTAAAAAAACAAAGACACATGGATTTAAGTATATATTTATTGCAAAAGCTTAATTTACATAATTACATTAATCACTAATCACATAAAAATTTTCTTTTATACGACTTTCTAGAATGGAGTTTACTAGGGCAGTCTCGCTGAAGGCTCCAGCAGTAGTCCGCCATCATGTGGCTATCCCATCGTCCTTGATAACGATCTTCCGTAGTTTTAATATGCTGATGGAATCTTTCCGCCTGTTCTTCACTACAATCACCTAAGTTTTCTGGAAAACGATCTAGGTGGCCGTGGAGGTAGTGAACTTTTATACTCATGTTACAGCCGAGAATATTAAAATTTGAAAGCATAGTTTCCACTAATTCTACGTAATTCTCTGCTTTATGATTGCCAAGAAAATTTTATACTACTTGAACAAATGAACACCAAGCGTTAGATTCAGTCTCGTTCATTGATGTGGTGAATTGTGGATCTTTAACAAGTTGCCTTATTCGAGTACCATCAAATATACCAGCTTTTAGTTTTTCCGTGCTAATGCCAGGAAATTTACGTGATAAATACCCAAAACAATTTCCATCTCGATTTAAAGCCTTCACAAATTGCTTCATTAAGCCTAGCTTGATATGCAAGGGCGGAAGTAAGATTTTTTTCTCTTGCAACCAAAGGTTCGTTGATCACGTTTTGTTTTCCTTGAATCATGACATCTCTTGGAGGCCATTTTTTTTAATCCAGTGCTCATTTTTATCTCTGCTGTCCCAAAGGCACAAAAAACAAGGATATTTTGTATAATAATTTGTATATCTCTTTATTTGTTGTCCTTTATCAGAAAAAAATATCAATTAACCTGTAACCTGTATCTCAAAAATTAGAGCTGATAGAAAAAATCTGGTGGCATTTTTGGAATCAGCACATTAAAAACAACTAAAATCAGATGTTAGATTTCCGGCACCAAATTTTTTTTTTCATTTTGTTACCCTGTGTTATTGGTCCAGTGCACCAGATTTACATGACCATTATATTACCTCTATTATGTCACAGAAACGATTTGGTTGGCTTTTAGGAAATTTTCATATCAACGATAACACTGCTATACCCAACCGTAATTCGGAAAACTTTGATCGCTTGTATAAAGTACGGCCGTTGTTACATAAGTTAGAAGAAGCTTTTAAATATTGTCTTTTACCAGGCGAAGTATTAGCTATAGACGAGTCGATGATCAAATTCAAAGGTAGAAGTGTTATAAAACAATATATGCCAAAGAAACCCATAAAAAGGAGTTATAAAGTATGGATGCTCTGCGACAAGTCGGGATATTGTTTGAAATTCGACTTTTATACCGGAAAATCTAAAGATCAACTCGCGGAAAAGAGCCAAGGTTCGAGGGTTGTGAGCAAGCTTACTGAGGGTCTTGAACAAAAAATCCATAGGATATTTTTTGATAATTTTTTTAATAGCGTAGAATTAATGGAAAATTTGGCGGAACGAATATATGTGGTTGGAACAGTGAATATTTCTCGAAAGTATTTACCTAATTTTAAAATGGACAAGCAGCTTCAAAGAGGCGAATTTGATTGGTACACAAGTGATACAAAACTGTTTGAATTAAAATGGAAAGATAAAAGGTTCGTACATGTTTTATCAAATTATCACAATCCTGAAGATTGCGCGGAGGTTAATCGAAGAGAAAAAACTGGAGATATAATACAAATATCATGTCCAAAAGCTCTAATTGATTATAATGCCAACATGAACGGTGTTGATAAATTTGACCAGCTTTTAGCTAGTTATAAAATATATCGTCAAAGCAACAAATGGTGGCATCGTATCTTTTTTTATTTCCTAGACACTTCCATTGTTAATGCATATTGTCTATATAGTAAAATAACGAATATGCCTGATAAGCTAACAGCCAAAGACTTTAGAAGGTTTATCATAAGCGACCTTGTAGGTCCAGTTATAGTATCTACATCTAAAAGGTCTATAACATCTGGACCACAACTCCAAATTAAGAAAGCGAAGCCCTTTGTACCAGAGAGTATACGGTTGAATTCTTCGGCGCATCAGCCAATGCGTGGAACGCACAGAAGATGTGAATTATGTAGTACTAAAGCAAAGCCAATCCGCACTGACTGGATTTGCAGTACCTGCCAGGTGCCACTTTGTTTAGGAAAAGTAAAATCTTGTTTCCAAACTTACCATGACACTTACCACTTTGCAATTGTCTGCTGATGATGACAACTTAGTTGTCGAAATGCGTATACAGAATTACAAAAGTTAATGTGGAAAGGGGTTATATATCAACCTTAGTGATTAAGTTAATCAACCACAGGCTCTATCAAATTCAACTTCAAGATGACTTCCCGGTCAAAGGAGTACAACATATTTCACAAGATATATAGTAAAGTTAAGTTTATAAGTGCAGATATAAACTTCTTGAATCGCTGTAAAAGTAGAAATGTTTTCCCAAAATTTATTAAAGTAAATGTAACATCAAATTGTAGAATGAACGAGAAAGTCATTTCATATGCGAAAATGTTAATTCGATCAATCATGTTTTTCACGCTCAACTCATGAGGAACCCATACGTCAAGCTTTTTTTTGTAACCAGCTTTGTGTAAATGGTTCAAAACAGTTTTGTGGTCAATGCCTAGCTCCATGCCAATATCGACACTGCTGATATGCTTATCTTGTTGGACTTTTTCAAGAATTTCATCAGATTTTTCAGTGATTGGACGACCGGAGCGTGACTCATCTTTCACATTGAAAATTCCAGAACGAAAGCGAGCGAACCATTGCCGCGCAACAGATTTCGATAAAGTACCTTCACCGTACACAGCACAAATTTTATCACAAGCCTGCGCAGCGTTCTTCCCCTTATCATAATAATATTGCAGAATATAGCGAAATTTCTCATTATTCTTCTCCATTTTCAAGTGCGAATAACTTTCCAACCACTGCACCGATTACAATGTTTCTACGCTCAAACTAACGTTCGGAAGGTCATCTAAAAAACGAGCCGTCGGTGGTGTCGCTGTGACTTGTTGTTCTTTAGTTATCGGCAACCAATGCCATCTATCGGGAAAAACGCCACGAACTTTTTCCCAGACCCAATATTTTAAAGGATTGTGAAGTTGAAAAACGTACAAGATTTATTTTTAGTGCTACCCTCTTTCGCCGGGTTCACTAATTACTCATGCGCCCTTGTGTAATACTTTCTTTATCTCTTTAAAAAACGTATTTCAGGTTATTAAACAGATTTCTTTAGCGAAATTGTAAAATTACTTTTACGAAACGTTTGTTTTTCAAAAGACCCTAATAAATTTGCATTTTTAAATAGGAGAGCTTTCGTTTTAAAAGCACCACCGTGCAAGTTTCCTTAACTCGATCTTTATTTCTCAGGTGTACTTTGCATCTTCTTATCTTTTTAATTCTGAATTACGTTCATTGAAGAAAAAACAACGCTTAAATAATAATTCAACTCTGTATCTACTACAAAACAGAAGGGAAAAGAAGGCAGATAAAAATCCTAATAAGAAAGGAAATCCCGAACGTCCATTACGTTCTCCACTACTCCCGGTGGTCTTCCTGAACAACATTAAATTTCCTGCAGTACTTCTGCTCGCTACCTCATATATTTCGTAAATACCGACGACCGAACTATAAAATTATTTCAGATAAAAAGAACTACACGGAGTTAGAAAGAAAAATGAGCGGCAGAGAAGCGGTTAGGTAGTGCATGGAACTAGCGCTTTTCCCTGAAGTGGTCCCTTTAATGGCGCAATCAAGGTTCAGAAGCGGCATTTTAGCACAGATAATGTACGTTGATGAACATTATACGAGCCGTAAAGTCACATGAGTCTAGGATACTTACTCGGCTTTGAGTTGGTGGCCTGAAAAGAGAAAAATTACTTTTAAATATGAGGTCCGACGGGAGCTCGTCTTTGGGATATTACCTACTTCGTGAAAGCAGAGGAGATCATTTCATTTTATGCAAAGAATTGAATGGCGATGAAAAGTGGATTTTCAAGTAGTTGTCAAATTGGATTTTTTTAAAAGGATGTAAGGATTCAGTCTCAAAAAGTAATAAATATTCGACGAATTTTATAGATTGTCAAAATGGAATTCTTCTATTATGAAATAATTGAAAAATGTAAAAAGAAGCAACAAAACAATAAATTTTGACACTGTTTTTTGCCGAACTCTAACGAAATAATTTTTTTTTTCTTTTCTTTAATTTGGATTAACTTTATTGGGTTGGCAACTAAGTACTTTCGGTTTTGTAGTATAAAATAAAATACTTTTTTCTTAAACAAAGAATAGTTTTTAATCAATTATATATTTTACATTTTGCTCAATGATCTTTTGCCATCTTTTTTGCAGCTGCATGATTCCGCGCTCATAAAATTTCTGGTCCTTATCAGCAAAAAACTGAACCAGGTGCGAGTGAAGATCATCGTCATTTGTGAAAGTTTTACCATTGAAAGAATTCTGCAAACTTCGAAATAAATGGTAATCAGAGTTTAATACAACTTCATTTATTAGGGCATATTAAGAAACAGAACAGATGGTACTAGATCAGGGCTGTATGGGGGATGTGGCATCACTTCCCAGCCAAGCTCCAATAGTTTCCCACGAGTTGCCAAAGATGTGTAAGGCCTTGCATTATCTTGGTGGAAAACTACACCTTTCCGATTTGACAATTCTGGCCGTTTTTCTTTGATTGCTTCATCCAGTTTTATTAATTGTTGACAGTAAACATCAGAATTGATCGTTTGGTTCCTTGGAAGCAGTTCAAAAAACACAACACCTTTGTAATCCCACCAAACTGACAGCATGATCTTTTTTGAATGCAATTCAGCTTTCGATGTGGTTTGAGCTGGTTTATCGTGTTTGCTCCATGATCGTTTTCGAACTATGTTACTGCACAGGACCCATTTTTCATCACCAGTGATGATTCTTTTTAAAAAAGAGTCGGTTTCATTTCGTCTAAGGTGCATATCGCGAAAGTTGATTCTTTGTGTTAAATGAATTTCTTTCAATTCGTGAGGTACCCAAATATCAAGCTTCTTAACTAGCCCAAGACATTTTAAATGTTTTTCAATTGTTGTGTGCGATACATGTAGCCTCTCCGCAACCTCTCGAACAGTTATATGACGATCCTCTTCAATTATGACTTTGATTTAGTCATTATTGACTTCAGTAGGCCGACCAGAACGTTGCTCATCTTTGAAGGAAAAATCTCCAGAACGGAATTTTTTATACCAATTCTGACAAGTGCGCTCTGTTAAGCAATTAGCACCATAAACTTCACATATCTTTTTGTGAGCCGCAGCAGCTTTCTTTCCTTTACGGAAATAAAATAGTAAAATTTGTCGAAAATGTTCGTTTCTGCACTCCATTTAAAATTAACCCACAACTAATAGCTGTAATAAAAATCACGCACTACTTGCTTCTGAAGTTACGTCAATGTGACTAGTATCACGCGACAAACGGTAAAGTACAGCACTAACATACGTTATACAAAAAATAAAGCAACGCTCTCTATCAGTAAAAACCGAAAGTACTTAGTTGCCAACCCATATTTGGATTAATTTGATTATTCGATTCTATCGGTATGTAGTTATGAATTAGTCTATGAAAATGTAAAGAGTTCGAAAACAACCAAATTATTGTCAGCTAAATGATTTTGAAAGGGGTCGTATCAATGAATCACACGAAGCGGGTATTACATTTCGTGAAGTCGTTAAGCGAATGCAAAGAGATATTCCTAGAGATAACATATTACATAGTTTTTGGAGGTATTTGGTCTATTGAGACCAATATCCCCAAATATAAATAAACTAATAGACCGAAATCATGGCCTGCACAGTCACCAGATATGAATCCCTTAATTTCTTCTGTTGGGCTTTTTTTGACAGGAAAAATTTATGCGAAGCCTCCAATAAATTGTAAGTAATAAAGAGAATTGACGCCTCAATGCAATTAATTAATACGTTGCAACGCGTCCTAAATTCAATTCCACAAAAGCTCCAGTTTTGTCTTCAAATCAATGGCTGTCAGTTTTAGCATTTATGTTAATTATTGTTACTACAGTTATTTAAATTAGATACCCTGTATAGTAAAGTATTAATTTTTATTTGTTTTATGTATACTAAACTTGGCCCAGTAACAGAATAAATTAATTACTTGAGGTTAATATATAACCCCTTTCCACATTTTCGTGTCCTGTATACGTATTTTGACAACTAAGTTATCATTATCAGTACTTAAATTATTATTCAAAAAACGAATAATAATTTCGTTATTTAGGAAATCAAATTTTACAATAACGAACTTTTTATTCGTTTTTTAATAATAATAATTTAAATACTGATGATGACAACTTAGTTGTCAAAATACGTATACAGGACACGAAAATTAATGTGGAAAGGGGTTAAGTGATTAATTTATTCCGTTACTGGGCCAAGTTTACTTTACATGAAACAAATAAGAATTAATACTTTACTGCGTGGTCAGAAATTCACAGATAATTGTCGGGTAGTGTGATTCTATGTTTAATTCTGAGTCGACAATCCTAAAACAGAAATGTTATATTGTCATTAGTTAAGTTATACGAATTGCTTGAAAGAAGTGTTGATTTGGCAACATGGTACAAAACCATCAATAAATCAGTATTAATGATATCAGAAAATACGAGTTTTTCTCAAGTTTAATAAAGTAAATGCTAAAACTGATAGCCATTGATTTGAAGACAAGGTTGTATCCTTTGTGGAGTTGAATTTAGGACGCGTTGCAAAGTATTAATTAATTGCATTGTGGCGACAATTCTATTTATTGCTTACATTTATTGGAGGCGTCGCATAAGCTTTTCCATATATATATACCACTTAAACGAAAATTCCATTTATTCGATCGTAAAGCACTTGTTAAAGATTCATACTAAAAAATTAAAAAACTAAAAAACTACACAAAAGAATTAGTTGCTAATGAAACTTAAAGGTTATAAATGACATTGACAAAACGAAAATAGACATATACTACTTACTATAAATAAATGGATAAAAATAATTAAGTATTTAAAAACAGTGTTGTTAAGTGAACATTAGAAAACAATTTACTGTTAATAAGAGCAGTAGTAAAAAGAGAGTAAATTAAAAAAAAGCTTACTAGCTTTTTTTTAATTTACTCTCTTTACTCTATAAAGGACGCACATAAGTCACATATGCGTATGTAGTTTATATTGACAACGTATTTTAGAACAGAAGACAAGAAGTATTATGAAGAGGACCTCTAGAAGAAGGATGAGCAACCATGATGAAGAAGAAGATAAAGTTTTAATGATGCTAAAGATAAGTTTATAATTATATTACAGTTATAATTAATTTTGTGAATTATTCAGAATTAAATATTATTTTGTTTTAAAAAGGTCAATTGTAGTTCATTTACAAATTTTCTTATTGTCACGATCGATCTTTACTCTGAGAACATTGAAAGAAAAGGTATTAGAAATAGCTAATTTAAATATAAGAAGTTTTAAAAAGTATTATTAGCGAATATATTGCGCCATATATATATATATATATATATATATATATATATATATATATATATATATATATATATATATAGGTATATATATATTTTGTATTCCAATAATTGTTATTATTGGAATACTTAACTTCCAGTAGAGAACCCTCTTATTAGGAGCTCAGTTTGAATTTAATATACTATACAGTTTTTAAAAAGTAATTTGTTTTTATTTGGAAATATTAATATACTTTATTTTAATTAAAAAAAAAGTAGATTCAATTTTTAATAGTAAAATTTATTATTGTAATTTTTTATCACTAAATCGAATTAAATAAAGATTTCTTTTTATTTAAAGAGATAATTAAAAAGTATTAAAATGACTCATAAGTAGGAAGTATTTGAGTGTTTGATAAGCTGGTTAACAATAGGAAAAGTAAAGATTTTGTTTTTATCGAAATGCATATATAAATCACCAGCATACCTACTGAGATTTGCCCGATACCCAGGCCCGAGACAGATATCATGATCTGATATAAATACACATAATAGTATATCAAAAAAAAAAAGATATAAAAGTTATAACAGTGATATATTAAAATAAGAATAGAATGATTTTTTGTATTTAAAATAAGTCATAGTCAGAAATTATAAAAATACAATAAATTATTTACACAGTAAACCCTATTTCATAGCATTTAACACAAGTTAACGCGAGGGTTAGGAAAAACTCACCCATCTCACATATGGACATTTTTGTTACAATGTATATAAAGGCGTTCAAACTGTTGAATTATTTTATGAAAATCAGCTTTCTATGAAAAGAGTTTTTAGAAAATTACGTGAATTTTATAGTTTATACAATTGTCCATCTGAAAACACTATTGGTTGAATTATTAAAAATTTCAAGAGACCGGTTCCGTGGAAGATCAAAAAAGTGAAAAATACAGTCGTAGTGGTCAATCACAAGAAAATATTGGTTTGGTTCGTGAAAGTGTTGCTGAAGATCCTGAAATGTCCATTAGACGACGTTCACAACAACATGGACTTAGTGAATCAACAACATGGCGTATTTTACACAAGGATTTAGCTCTGAAGGCATATAAGGTTCAAATAACAAAGGAACTGAAGCCATTAATCATTTACAACGTCGTTCATTTGTCAATTTCATCAATGAACAACCAGCTGATTTTTCTCAAAAAATAATGTTTTCCGATGTAACATTTTGAACTTGGCGGCTATGTTAATAAACAAAATTGCTGTATCTGGGATGAGGAAAATCTAGGAATTATTCATGAGAAACGTATGCATCCTAAATGAGTTACTGTTTGGTGTGCATTGTGGTCAGGTGGTGTAATTGGACCTTACTTCTTTGAAAATGCTGGTGGTGAAGCTGTAACTGTCAATGGTGATCGATATCGTCGGATGATGAACCGAATTTTTGTGACCTGAAATAATGAATATTGATCTAGAGGATATGTGATTTCAACAGGATTGTGCTACACGTCACTTTGCACACGAATCAAGTGATTTATTGAGAGAAAAATTTCCTGGACGTGTATTCTCAAGAAACGGTGATGTTAATTGGCCACCAAGATCATGTGATTTGGGCTTATGTGAAAAATCAGGTTTATAAAAACAATCCACAATCAATTCCTGCTTCGAAAGGTGAAATTATTTGTGCATAGGTGAGATAGATCCTCAATTATGACAAAATGTCATTGAACATTTTAACAATAGAGTGGACGTCTGTGAAGCTGCAAGAGGAGGATATTATTTTTCGCATATAAATGTCATAACTGATACTTCAATTATCAATAAAAAGTTTTTGAAAGCGAATGCAAATTATGTGTTTTATTTATTCTTTAAAAAAAACCGTGAAATTTGAAACACACTTTATATATACATCTGTACAACTTTTTAATATGTACAGATCCTCTTTAATCTAAATCATCTGCGAATAAGTAATGCTGGAGTACTAAACCTTTTATAATTACTACTAAATAGGCAAAATATCTTTATTTCAACACAATTTTAAGTAATATTTCAAAGAAAATATATATAATACGTCAAAAGGAATTTGTGAAATCTGAGTATTCGTATTTATTCGTAAAAATTCTTTTTTAAAATATGTACAATAGTGTGAACATAAATGATTGTACGTCAATTCATTCAAAATTTTAGCCCGAAATATTAATAATTTGCAGATTTCTTTAACAAATCGCATAGAATATTTTCATAATTAAGAATTCTGTTTCATAAATTTAGAACTAATACTATTTCAAGTAAGATTTCGATCATAATATGCAACACTAAAAAAAATTCTTTTCGCCTTTTCGCCATATGAGAGCGTATATATCATTCGTAACAGTGCTTGTCACATAACACCCCACTTAAAACTTCTTCGTACCCTCTGATAAAACCTGTGCAAAAGTCGACACCAACGCGATAAATGTTACGCTTAAAAGTAGCGCAAGTTTGAGCTTCGGATTCGATCTGTAGAGCACGTTCTAGAGGCTCTTTCCTAGATGTTCCATTGTCGGATTGTGAAGCGTATAGTGCGAACTACAAATACTGCCAATTTTAGGTACTTAAGGTATGAATTCAGTTCGAAAGGGGGAAAACGATTCTTATTTTAAAAGCCTAAAGAATTTGTTTCTAATAGCAAATATATGTTGCTTTAAAGGATCCATAAATTGGTTATTTTGATTTGAATTATGCTTACAATTATTCTCTTTATTAATTATATTGATATTAATTTAATTCCTAATAGGATATTTTTTTAAATTCACACGTCGAAAACTTTGGTAGCAGTCATACCAAAGTTTTGGTGTTATAACCGCGTCTTGTAATCATTATGCAAAAACTTTAAGTTAAAATTATTATTAGTGAACCTTTTAACTACATAATTACAATTTTTTCTCAAAATTAAAAAAGCAAAATACAGCGTGTTTCAAAAAGAATATACGTATTACAAAGTATTATTTTGTCCAAACTATCGATCGCGGCGTCTCGGCTCGGCTATCGAAGAAACGAATACATAGTCTTGTTTATTTAATAGCCGTTAGATGTCAGTTGTCTTCTGTTTTTCTTGGTAACCGTCATATGTTTAAAATGGTTACTCCGCAGCAGAAATCATTTTGTGTTCTCGAGTTTGTGAAGTGCAATTCCGTGATTACAGTGCAAAGACGTTTGACGAGGTTGAGCTTCCAAATTGATTCTCCGAATGGGTGGAACATTCGCAGATGGTATCGTCAGTTTGCAGATACAGGATGTGTATGTAAAGGAAAGAGTCCTGGCCTCCCTCGTGTTTCTGAAGAAAATGTTGCACGAATTCAAACTGTTTTCCAACGTAATCCTTCAAAATCAACTCGTCGTGTCAGTCGGGAGTTACAACTACCTACAACAACAATTGGACTTGTTTTCAGACGTCGGTTGTTTATGAAACCGTACAAGCTACAGTTGTTACAAGCTCTGCGTCCTGATAAACGGAAACGTGTGGCATTTCGTAACGAGATTCATGATGCTATTGACAATGACAACACGTTCGCACAACGTGTTCAGTGATGGAGCGACTTTCCATGTTAGTAGTCTGGTAAACAAACACAATGTTCGAATTTGGGGTCCACAGAACCCACATACAGCCATTGCACATGTACGACATTCGCCTAAAATCAATGTGTTTTGTGTGATATCCAGCTCATACGTTTACGGCCCATTATTCTTTGATGGAAACACGGTTAACGGTCAGCAGTATCTCGCTGTTACAAAACTGTTTCCGAGGCTGCACGAAGACAACTTCAATTCTCAACAAGACGGGGCACCCCCTCACTGGAGTCGCCAAGTGCGTGAACATCTGAATGAAACTCTACCGAACTGTTGGATTGGTCGTCAAGGAGCTGGCGGCTTAGCATGTCTCAGCAGGGCTCCACGGTTACGGGATTTGACACCCTTCTTTCTGTGGGGTTTCGTTAAATACAACGTTTATGTGGTATCGTTCGTGTTTCATATTCGTATGTCTTAAAGTTTAATAAATATATGCATTTGAAATACGTATATTCTTTTTGAAACACCCTGTATATTAAAAAGGGCGAATAGATCGATAGAGAGATTTATTTATTCCCAGTGCTATACAAGCACTCGACAACGAACAACAAGATAGGAATAATTTTGAAAACACTCAAGCAATCAGGATAAATGTCTAAAACAAAGGATTTATTAATTATATGAGAAAGAACTGGTGCCATACAATCAATAATATTCCTCAGCAGTACAACACTTAACCCATCCTTACAGGCTTTAAAGTCTTCATCACTTACTTAATATTAAAATTAAAATAATTTACTTTTATTTTAGAATTATTATGCGTTTTATTATTATTATGTGTTTCATGATATTATTGTTTTATGTAATGTCTTTTATATAGTAATTTCATAAGCAAATCAAGGCACATATACTGACCGGCAGCAGCTTTTGTCGTCGGGTACACATTGTATGTCAGGGGACCGAGATCGGCCTACCTGACCGGCCGCGTTAGGTTATCATTTAAGGTTTGTTCCCTAATAAGTCGTGAGAAAGAAGTTAAGAGAAAGAGTTAGTAAAGTAGTGATTGAAATTGTTTGGCGATACGTTCACGTTAATGGTCTCGGTTCTACAACATCTATTCAATTTTATATTATTTTTAAAATTCATCCAGAACGATTCGTAAAATTTTCTAATCAACTAAGGTAGTATTCTTACCTTATTTTTAAGAATAGTGTATTATAATTTTTCCTAATTTTTTTGGAATATATTTAAGTCTCCCTTGTCCATTTATAAAAGATCATGCACTTGATCCAACTCGTTCATATCTCGTATCTCAGGAGATACGAGATATGAATATGAAACATTTGAGGCGCTTCTGGTTGCCAAATGCTCCTTCGAACAACAGAAAGAGAGACGTCGTTCATGCACTTTAATTAAGATTACGAGTGCTAACATTTTATTATTTAAGTTATTCTCAGCATAAATTTCAGTATATAAAAGCGAATCAGAAAAGTGCCCATCTCTTTTACAGACTCTGCGCAGCGAATGCCGTAAAAAAACCATCAAACTTAACTAATATGTCAAATAAGGGCAACAAGTTGATTCCAGTTAAGAATAAAGTACTTATTTAAACTTGTTCTAATATAATATTCGTCGTTTTCTATTTTAATTTGTTCTTGTACTTCAAGAGGAGTTTCTGATGCATATACTACTGTGGGCAAAAAATAGTAAGACTTTGTTCATAATTTTTAAATTCTTAATTTATTCTTCCAAATCTACTTCGTCCCCTCAAAGTAATCCCCCCTGGCCCCAATACTCTTGTGCCAACGTTTCTTCCAATTCTCGAAACAGTTGTTAAAGTCAATTTCAGGAACAGCCTTCAATGCGCGTAGCGATTCACTTTTAATGTCTTCAATTGACTCAAAACGGTTTCCTCAGAGCGGTCTTTGAGTTGCTGAATAGTCAAAAGTCACACAGAGCTAAATCAGGCGAATACGGTGCGGCACGATATTGGTTGAAAATTTGGCGAAAAACTCACGAAAAATTAATTTCGGCCCATAATTCTGACCTCTTTTTACGAATAGCATTGCGCAAACGACGCATGACACTCAAATAGTATTCTTTGTTGACAGTTTGGCCGGTCGGAAGGAATTCGGAGTGTACCACACCTCGATAATCGAAGAAAACTCAACATAACCTTGATTTTTGACTTACTTTGACGTGGTTTTTTGGGCTTCTGCTCACCTTTGATACGATATTCGGCCGATTGATCGTCTGTTTCCGGGTCATAAGCGTAGATCCAAGTCTCATCTCCAGTTATGATGCCTTTCATTTTGCCTTGATAGTCGGAAAGGATTGTTTCATAGACGTCAACGCGACGATGTTTTTCGAAAAAATTGAATGATTTTGGAACAAATCGTGCTTTCATCTTTCTTAGGCCCAAATGTCTTTCAAAATGGTTTTCACTGATCCTTCCGATATTCCAACGATGCCAGTAAGGTCTCTGACTGTTATTCATCGATTCTCAAGCACCAATTCCTTGATTCTATTGACGTATTGATCATCAGTTGATGCTGATGGCCGTCCTGGACGTGGTTCGTCATCAACGCGTTCTCGACCCTCTTTGAATAATTTGTACCAATCAAAAACACTTGCTCGCGACAAACAATTATCACCGAAGGCCTTTTGCAACATTCTTAACGTTTCGGCACCAGAAATTTGATTCCGTACATAAAATTTAATGGAACTTCTTTGTTGAATAATTTCACTCATTGTAGAAATCGCCGAATGCACTTTTTGTACTTCAGAAAGACAAGCGTATACTAAACATTAATGATTATTTTGATGTGACATTTAGCACAGATGTCACTGACAGTCATACCAACCTAGAAAAAAAATATTTCGACGAATGGGTTTTCGCGCGAAATTTAAATTAAAAAGTCTTACTATTTTTTGCCCACAGTAGTATTTTAGTAATGCTATATACATAATACGCTTTCATATTTAACAATACATAACCGTCGTTACTTGGATGACAATGCAACTAAAGCAATAACGTTGGATTTCTTTAAAAAGTAACAATATTCATCTACACCGAGCAAATTGAAACTAAGCTCGTATATTCAAGCATCGAAATTAGTTCAAGCCATTATCGTTTGCCTTTATTACATGTCTCCTATAAACTGCATAGTTCATGAAGTATGCCCGACTAAAGTCATAAATTAAAATGCAAGTATAATATTTTCCCTTAAAATGCATTAAATCTTGCAAAGTGTTAATATGCACACAAACTTGAAAACAGGCAAATTATCATTCGCTTACAGCGGCAATAGTAGCAACTATTAAATCACAAAATTGTTAATTGTACTCTCTACGAAAGCCATAAAATTTTCGGTGAAGGAAAGATTATTTGCTGTGCTCTTAATAGAATTTAAAATTTAATTTCGTGTAATGTTTCATAAGATTGTTTTAAATTACCACCAATAATAATTCCTTTAAACAAACAGCAGACAATCTTGCCAATTCAATAATATAATTTTCATATTCTCAATATTTTCTCAAGCATTTCTTAGTCGACTGATAGGTTAGTGGTATCCTTATTGAATCGAAGACTTCGAAGTCGAATTCGACGACCCGCAGCCCGGGAAAGCTTTCTGTAGTTTCAATTCCGCGTTTAAGTGAATGTTGACAGTCAAAGTTTTGAAGCTAAAATTAAAGAAAATATTCTTGATGACCCAAAAATATTTTGGTCATTTATTAATAAGCGACGAAGTGCTTCAAGAATTTCAGGAATTATGCACGAACCACAGGATATTGTTAATGCTTTCGCAAAGGAATTCGTTGGGGTTTTTCAACCTTACGGACAAGTTTAAACTGCACTTTTTAGCCATAGTCCTTCATTTTATATTAATTCATTAATTGAGGAAGTTGTTTTAGAAGCAATTGGACGAATAAGGAATTATATGCCTGCTAATGATGATAATATTTCGTGTTTTCTTATAGGTGACTGTCTTTTCGAGTTTCTCTATCCGCTGTGGTAGTAGAATAGAACTTTATTGATGTATTGACTAATACAAAACAATTGTCAAGACAATAAAAAAATGTATATACATATTTATATACAATATAACACAAACAAAACATGTAGGTACAAACAAACATTTAATATAATAAATTAGCTTACAGACGATTACTGAAATATTCTCTAATGTATAGAACTTTTTCTTAATTAGTGCTTTTTTAGTTTCTATTACAACTTTGTTTTTGTCTCGCTGCTTGAAGTATTGAGGCAAGTGATTGTAAAGTTTGATACCTCCGTAGTACATGTTGGTTTGCGTCATTACAATCCGATGTTTTGGAAGAGATTTCTATGTTCGTGTAGTAGGTATGTTCTTCGCTATTTCTTCTGTATTGTGCCCAGTGTTCAAGGGGTTTTTAACGTTTTTTCATTACAATAAAAAAGGCAAACAACAAATTCGTATTCTTTATACATATTATCATTAATATCACCGTCATCAGTATATTATCAATTACGCTGTCGCACCTGCATTAGCGGTAATGCTTGTAATAGAGGTTAACGTGCCTTTGTTGCTAACTAAATACCAAATGTATTTTATTGATCTACTTTTTGCTTCAGTATTGGCTTAAGGCTTTCAAGGTAACAATACTGTGGCGTCCTATTAGATCTGATTAACAGGGATCCCCCCAATCTCCGCGTTTATTTCTTGAGCTAGTTTGGCACCCCAGAGGTCAAGCAAAAGGATTTATGTGAGAATACGGGCGTTTACTTATTGTCCTATTAAGTGCAGGATGAAACATTACATATCATATTTACTCCCGAATATTGAAATGGTTCTTGCAACCAAGTAATTTAAATTCAGCATGCGATGGCATACCTTCTTTTATTTTTAATGTGTGCTACAGTATTCACGTATCTTTTATAGTCCCGTTGATCCCCGCACATTATATCTCTTTAGCGCATTGTACGAAATATTTTAGCACCATTATATTTTAATTCAGAATACCTTTTGATAAACTTGTTTATTTCGTCGGCTAGTGGTAGCTTTATATAACCTCGTTTTTCCGGCATTGTCACGCTAGGTAATACATTGGTCTACACTGTTGAGTACATCGAGTCAGACTGTAGTTCACGGCTGTTATTGTTTTCGCCCTTCTGTCCCAATCTAGAATACCCTGCATTACGAGTCATAACGTAGCTTTAATAACATAGGACAACCAATAAATATTTTTTAAAAACTTTTTTCAAAGTTCAACCTGTTTCATATGTATTTTGGTGTGCTGAATCCAAATTTTCAATCGTTTTTTTTTACAACATACCAATTTTTCACAATCTTTATCTTTTGCTGAATAAGATTATATTAAAATATATAGTTAAGATTTGAAGGTACATAATTTATTATCAGAGTATAATTGAAAAATTTAACATTTTATTATTACAATGGTAGTGTAAGTTTGAATATGAACAGTTTTTTACCTATTAATCTAGAGCTTTGTATTTCCTCAACCTCTTCACAAAGTGTAGCTTTTCCTTTTATATGATGTTTCTGGAGTTGCTCATAGAAGGGTCCAACAGTATCCTCCCATCATGTTGACATTCCAGTGATCCTGGTAGCGTTCCTCCATCTCCTTTATATCTTGGTTGAAACGCTCCCCTTGTTCCTCACTTACAACTCCAAGATTGTAAGGAAAAAAATTTAAATGTAAGTGTAAAAAATGCACCTGCAGATTAGAAAGTACATGCCTTCGTGATTTTCTTTGTATTAGTCACGCAGATACTCAAAAGTGCACTTTGTGTATTTATTACTAACTAGGTGTAGAGAACAAGGTATTATTAAACGCTTGCAATGCATAAATAACGTAAAGTAATCATGCGAGGAAACTTTACGCCCTGTGGTATTTTAAAGCACGTCAAAAAACATAAAAGGGAGCCAAATTTATAAGAAAAGTTTTTTCATGGTTGGCCTGTGTAATTATTGCATTCACTGCTAAACAGTTATCGTTCCGCGACCCAAACAGTGCTATAGCACGGACTTGACTATTCTACCTGCTGCTGTTCGAATCATATAACTGTCCTTACAACACATCTCTGCATTCTGGGCAAAGTGCAACTCTACTAATAAGTGTACCTACAGCTTTAAAAAATTGTTGTTGCAGAAAATGTACAAATGAAGCAGAAATTTTGATTGCATTTTCGGATTTAGCGTACGTAAGTTAAATAAAGAGTACTAACATTTCGTTTGGCAAGATGAATGTTTACCAATACTAACTACAATTACTAACACAGGCCTACAATTAATTTTTTTTTCTGCTGATGGTAGTCAGACACCTGTTTTTAACTGATTTTGCCAGGATGATTTCAAATATCAAACCCACTTTTCCCTGTCACGTCAGGTCTTTTCTCTATGGAATTTTTGAAAAAGAATGCAGCGAGTGTACACTAATTAGTGAAAATTGTATCACTGCGTATTTATTAATTTTGTCACAAATTTTCATCAAGGAAAAACCGAATTAATACAACATTTATTTCGCTTTTATCAATCTTATAAATATGTCAGTTACTTTTGTCGCACCCTGTATATTACAAGTGTAAATGAGTTCGTAAAAAAAGTTAAAAAATTCAGATATAACCATACAATTCGTAGAGAATGAAGTTAAAAAGATAAAAAGAAAAAGAGGGCAACCGACTCGACAGAAAATCTGTTTAGAGAGAAAATAGAATTTTATCCTGTTGAAAGTTCGCTATAACCAATTTGTGCTGTTTATGCATGATTACTTCGGATATTTCCAGCCTTCTAAATCTGCAATACATTTTAAAAGATGACAAAATTGAAGTCCTTTAAGCCAAATTTCCTAGATGTGCGTTAGAGTTACAGACGCAAGTAGTAAACATAATTACAATTTTGGAACACATTTTTTTAAAATAATAATGTATATATTTGAAAGATCTTTACAATCCTATTACACGACAACTTTTAAGTCTAATTACTTCTGTTTTGACTTCCACTGAACACCTAATTTTCTAAATACATTAAATACTAATTTACATTACATACTAATTTGTAAGACCCACCACCATAAATGATATAGACACACTTATACACTACAAACACGATAAGTACACTGACGTAAAATCGTTGGTAAAGGACTATAGTTTATATCCACAGCTATTAAATTATTAAAGTTATTCGATAAACAGGCGATCCAATCAGTATATTTGTCCTTGGAATGGGAAGGCGAAAGGTGTTCGTTATTCTAGTCGCTTTCCTAGGAACCAAAAAGTTTATCTTTGCCAGAATTTCAGGTGCGTCAATTCTATTATGCAAAAGATGCTAAAGAAATTTTATATCATTGCGGTGTCTACGGAGCTCTAATGGTTCTATGTTAAATGTAGTTAGTAGATTAATATGGCTGTAGCTCCGAGGAGGATGTTCCCAAACTGGCGAAAGAAGTGGTATTTTAGAAAACGCCTTTGCACTAATTCCAGCACATGGATATGTGTTTTATAAAGAGGTGACCACACCAATGACGCATATTCGAGTTTCAACCTAATAAAGAAAAATAAAGTGGTAATATGCTGTCAATTGATGAGAAGGGTGGTTCTAATTATGAAACCCAAAGTTTTTGAAGCAGCATTGGATATACTATCTATATGGTTATTGAATAATAATTTTGAGTTAATTGTAATACCCAAATCTTTGACAACCTGGCATTTTTCTAGGTAGGAATTTTTCAAAGTGTAATTGAAATCAATAGAGGAACTTCTACGAGTGAATGAGACGTATCTACACTTAGAAATATTCAAGTGAATCCCATTATCGGTGCATCATGTCTGTCACATCCAACTGCTCTTGAACGTGAGCGCAGTCATCGATCTTATTTACTGCGTGATATATTTTCAGATCATCTGCGAATAATAATTTCTCACATTTTAGAACTTCAGCAAGGTCGTTTATAAAAATAGAAAATAAAAGTGGTCCGAGATTTGACCCTTACGGAACTCCAGATGTTGAATGAATATTACATTGCAAGTGTTAATGTTAGTTGTAATTTGCAAAATATTATGGAATGATACATCTGAATATGAAAAGGACAATACTCATAATTATGTGAGATTAAATTATCATTTGTTTTACATCAATAGATACGTATATATCTAGTTAATTCATAGAGAGAA
Source organism: Dermolepida albohirtum (assembly GCA_031893035.1). Classification (NCBI taxonomy): domain Eukaryota; kingdom Metazoa; phylum Arthropoda; class Insecta; order Coleoptera; family Scarabaeidae; genus Dermolepida; species Dermolepida albohirtum. The sequence goes on along the minus strand of JAVIWB010005660.1, from coordinate 360,419 downwards.
TTCAGTAGATCGCGTCAGCTCGGTGAGAACAGTTTTGATGTTTGTTATATTGCTGTTTTTGTGAATAATGTCAGAAGATTGTGATAGAATTAGTAGAAAACGGAATCCAAAGTACCACATATAAGAATTTTCAAACTTAAAATACGATGGAGTAGAAATAATGATAAATCTTTGTTCTACCGGGTCAAATTTTCGTGTAAAAGAAACATTGAAACTACACAGGATAAATATACAAAAAGTAGCATAAATTAAATTATAATAAAAACTTTATTTGTGATTTAATTTTGATGTTTTCTGTTTATAACTTACCGTTTTCTTACTTGATAAAAAACATTTTCGTAAACTCAATGTTATATACAACCGCAAAAATTATCATCTACGAGGGTAGCCGATTATATCTCGGGAACTGGCAACACTATTAGTGTTTCCTCCGATTTGATGAATGCATCGTGAAGTTTGTCATTTTTGACAATATATTTACCTTGATAGCTTTATTATCCGATCGCTATTTCTATTGTTGACAGAAACTTGAAAATTTTATGTCAGCGAAAAATTGGAATTAACTCGCAAACATTTTCGTGCAATTATTTTTCATAACTTTCGGCGTGGATTATCTCAACATGAACGCATTCACTGAGCTGAATTCTTTATATGGTGATGAAGCACCATCGAAAACAGCAGTATATCGTTGGTGTAGTCAATTCAAACTTGGATGGCGTTCTTTGGACCATGAATTTCGTCAAGGTCGTCTCACAAACGTTGTTGTGTCGGAAAACATTAATGAAGTGTCTGAATTGATAATGCAAGAGCATTATGTGATTATGTTAGTAACACCAGCGTGCATAAGATCCCGCATGAACATTTAGCCGTTAAGAAACTATGTTCACGTTGGGTACCACATAATTTGACAATCTCTCGAAAAAGGACTTGCGTCGATTGGTGCTAGGAAATGCACAAAAAATACAATGGCCATGCTCTGAAGAATATTTATAAAGTCGTCACAGGTGATGAATCTTGAATTTACACGTATGAGCCCGATAGTAAACAGCAGTCGACTGTGTGGGTATTCCAAGATGACCAAAACCAACAAAAGTTGTTCGCGTTCGAAGCACATCAAAGCTAATGGTCGCCTGTTTTTTCGGAAAAACCGATCACGTTGTAACCGTGCCTTTAGGGACTTGTATAACGGTCAATTCAGAATGGTATACAACTATTTGTTTGCCAAAACTTTTTGAAGAAATAAGGAAAACAAACCGAAAACGACAGATCATTCTCCGCCATGACAATGCGAGTTCTCGCAGGTCGGTTCAAACAATTGAATATTTGACCGGGCGAAACATTGAATTGATGAGTTATCCGCCGTACAGCCTTGATCTAGCACCCTGTGATTTCTTTTTGTTCCCACACGTGAAGAATAAACCTCTTGGTCAACGGTTTTCTGCGCCGGAAGAGGCAGTTGAGGCAAACTCGTATTTTGGAGATACTGCCTTCACAGTGGCAGCGGATTGATTTAAACGAATGCATTGATTTTCAAGGAGAATATTTCGATAATAAAAATTTTTTGTTTGTATGCTATTCCCGAAATATAAACTGCTACCCTCGTAACATAAAATCATTTACACTCTGTGCGAAAACAATATTGAATCCGATTTAAATAATAAAAATCCGTGAGTTATATGTGGACGATACTATAGACTCGAACAAAATGCTTTTATAAATTTTATAGTATGAAATCTAGAACCTTTTAAACTGTTGTTGTTAGCTAGTTTAAGTTAAAGAAATACACTGGCGAAGCAATTTTGAGGGTAGTGCTAAATACATCAACTTTCAGCTCTCAACAGACTAAGTGTTAATGACTGATGGTGGTGTAACTATGTTAGGTATGTATATTTTCCAATATAGTCAAAGTACTAAATATTCAAAGCAATGATCTGATACACATTTAAATATACGTGCGCTAGGTTCGGAAGATTAATATCAAAAGAAATATTTAAAATTCTCGGCACTCACAAGTCACACCTGCGCAGCAAGATGCACAAAAACATAACCACGAAGAAGTCTGATATTAAATACACCAATATCCAAAGTAATGGAAGAAACTAATTAAAAGGAAATTTCGGAATATTTTAAAGAAAATAATCAAATTAATGATCAGGATGATCTTAATTCACACAGAAAAATACTGCTATACAAACTTTTATTAAAGTTAAGATGAAAAACAACAAAATCTAACTGGAAAGCAACTCAAACACTCTTAAGTTGGAGATAGGTCTTTTAGGAACTAATTTTATGTTCGTTATAGTCTTTTAAAGCTAGTTTCAGTTTTTTTGTGGCTCTATTGAGCTCCCACACTCAGGAAATATGATTTTCTGTCCTCGTTCTTCATTGGGTGATGTGATAAAATTAGCTGACCTGTTGTATGGTATGTAGCTGAGTCTATAATGTCAGATCTAATAAATTTAATAATAAATTTCTGAACGAACTCTAGTCTGCCTGTTGATTTGTTAGTCTGGGAGGTTTGAGAAGTCTGATATTAAATACAGCAATATTCAATGTAATGGAACAAACAAATGAAAAGGAAATTTCGGAATATTACAAGGTAAAGAATCGAATTAATGATCCGGAAAAATACTACTATACAAACTTCTAATAAAATTAAGAAGAAAAACAACAAAATCTAACAGGAAAGCAACCAAAGCACTCTTAAGTTGAAGATAGGTCTTTTAGGAACTAATTTTATGTTCGTTATAGTCTTTTAAAGCTAGTTTCAGTTTTTTTGTAACTCTATTGAGGTCCGATACTCAGGAAGTATGATTCTCTGTCCTCGTTTTTCATTGGGTGATGTGCTAAAATTAGCTGACCTGTTGTATGGTGTGTGACTGAGTAGTCACACACCATACAACAGGTCAGCTAATAATAACAGGTCAGCTATAATGTCAGATCTAATAAATTTAATAATAAGTTTCTAAACAAATATAGTATGCCTCTTGATTTGTTAGTCAAGGAGGTTTAATAGAAAGCATTGGTTCAGTACTTATGTTGATAAAAAATGGAGGGGAGATAGAAATATCGAAAGATGGATTTATGTATATAAACTATAACTTTTTAAATGAACACGAGATATACGCAATTTTAGATTATATTCTTATTTACTCTTCTCAATTAGCAATCAATTCCGCACAATACGATCTTAGAATAACTGACACAATCCATATAAAATGCATTATTAAAAAATAAAAGAGCATAAATCATGTTTTATTGGCGTTTCCATGGATTGATGTCTTTGTGCGGAAGAGGGCAACAACCACGGCGCTGCGCTTTTTTTTACGACGTCTAGCAATATAAGTTTTACGAGTTCCACGACGAAACCACTTCATGCGGTCATAAGTTCGACGTAAAATCAAATTAAACTTTCTCTGCCACGGACCAATTTAACGATGTAAATAATGAGTTGTGTTGTGCGCTGCTTACTTTTCGCCTGGGATTCGACTGGCGGAGATTGAGGATAAATATTAGAGATGATAAGATTTTAATCTGCACTGGGTGTAATTAAAGTGAATGTCAATTAGGCAATTTTCATTAAGAATTTATTAAGATACATACATAGCATTCATACTACTAGATATTTTCTTTTTCAACCCTAGAATGCACGTCTGGTATAATATCTACTATTACAAAGGCTACTAGGAAAGTTTTGCAATACAGCTTTGTTTATTTAATTTTTTCAAAGGAATTTCATCTTCACTCAATACACCTCTCCATCCTCCGAAACTAATCTTTAAACTAGTTCTGCCAACTTTCACTAGGGAGTAAAGCACATTCGTTGTTCCAAGCCCGCAGAAGGTCCTCATCACTGGAAAACCGCAATGTAAAGTCGCAGGGAGCAAGATCTGGACTGTAGGGAGGGTGCTCGAGAAGCTTCAATCCTGTCGTGGTCAAATATTCGGTGCAGGCACCTCTACACTCAATACACAATGCACACAGAATAATATTATGTGATTGAATTTTATTTTTAGCTTGTGGTTCCATACTCCGCTCCAGGTTGTTTGGAGAAATATAAAACTTGCGAATGGTGTCTTCATTGTGATTGCTAGTAGATCCAGAGAATTTATCAACAATTTGCTTCGGAATACCACCATTTTCTACTTTAAAAGCATCACTCTTTCCACAAGGTGGTTCATCGCATTCATTTGTCCACTGTAACAACGTTTCCCCAAACTTCACACAACTACGCAGCTTCGCTCAATGTAGCTTGCAATTCAAATGAATGGATAAATAAGTAATCCAAAGAATGCATAAAGTTCTTTAATAGTTGCATCGCTTCACAATTTTTTTTCATAATAACTTGATTTACAAATAATTGAAAAGCTTTTCTTGATGCGGTATGTTTGTCTTCCAAGTCAGGTACACACCGTGTAGTTGAATTTTATTTTTAGCTGGTGGTTCTATTCTTTGCTCTAAACTGCTTGGAAAAATATAGAAACTTGCAGATGCATTATTCGGGTTTGGATCACATTTTCTGCGTTAGTGTTATTCATTGTCATCGCCATTAGTTTATTAGACCCAGAGACATTATTAACAATATTATCATTTTCGACTTTTGAAGCATCAGTTTTTCTACAAGGTGGAGCATCGCTCACTTGCCCATTGTAACGTTTACTCATACTTGGGACCATCAAATTTCACACAACTTCAACTCAACTCAATGCAGCTTACAATTTAAATGAATGGCAAAGTACGCCGTATAGGTATCAATATATCCTGTAATAATACAGGTTTCAACATGTACAAACATATAAATTTATTCACTTCAAATTATATTACAACACCCGCCATCAATAAAAAGCTGAGACGCGTTAATACAAGAAAAACGCTTGTGGATTTCGCAGGCTCGGATGCAAGAATTGAAGGAGGAAGGGACACAAAATAACACGAAAGAAATCTTATTGGAAAAACTTAATCACTACGGTTGATATATAACCCCTTTCCACATTAATTTTCGTATTCCTGTATTCGTATTTTGACAACTAAGTTGTCATCATCAGCAGATAATTAAACAATGTCGCACGCTGTGCGTCTTGGCTTTCAGCGGTGCGGATCGTGTGCGGAATTAATTGTTTCGTACGAGTATTTATTGCCGTAGTTCTCCAGGTGTAACACTGCTTAATTTATCTGCTGATGATGACAACTTAGTTGTCGAAATACGTATACGGAATTACGAAAATTAATGCGCAAAGGGGTTATATATCAGCCTTGGTGATTGAGTTAATCAACCACAGGCTCCATCAAAATCACCTTATTGGGAAAACACAAACAAAGAAGTAGTAAATGTATCAACTTAAGAAAAAGAGTACTGGAGAAAGTAACGGAACAGTGGAAATAAAATACGGTAGTAGAGCAATAATTTTAATCCGATAAATAGAAATAACACTGAAATAACAAAAGAGGATATATATATATATATATATATATATATATATATATATATATATATGTACGATACTAAACTAACATTAAATGAAAAGAAAAAGATAAAAAATTTAAAGTAAAGCTGGTAAGACATTGAAATTCGGAAGTAAAATTTAAACAAGGTGAAAGTTATCAATAATGAAGTCAGGCGAAATATAATATAAGAGTCTAGAAAAAGATAAATATACAACGCTAAACTAACATTAAACTAAAAAACTAAATGTAGAACTTGAAACATACACTGGATCTATTAACAACTAAAAGATTTACAACAAAGATGGTAAAACAATGAAATTTGGAAAAGAAATCTAAATAAAGCGAAAGTTAAACGTAATGAAATTAGGTAAGATATAGTATATAGAGGGCTCAAAATTAAAAGATATTTTAAATATACATATTAAGTGGGAAAATGATCGTAATGTACTATTAATGAATAAATGCTCATATATTGATTTTTAAAGAAAAGAGAAAGTTCGTATTCAGTTTAAAAGGTTCGCCTGTATATTACATTTAAAATAAAAAGAGGATACAAAGTTTTGGTTCGTATATGTACGCATATATTTGTTTTGTTTGGAAATTAATGGCTCTCTCGTTCATATTTATTTTGTAAATAACATTTCATAAATATACATGCAAATATCAAAAATGAATAAAATAAAAAATAGTACGTAATATTTCGAAATGTTGTGTTATATGCAAACATGCTTTTATTTCTATTAACATTTTCTACACTCAATGAGAATTTAAAGTCAATTATCAAATTAAACAAGAATAAAAAATGAAGCACTCATTTCATATTCTCGCAGTTCATAGAGTTTGCTACAAAAATCAATTGTTTTCCATTATTACTTCATCAAAATTGAAAGCGAGTTGAATATTTCATTCGCATAAGTGATGAAATATTCATCTTTCCTGTTTCGTTGGCACTATTAATGTAAAGTACTTCCGCCCGTTACCTCCGGTTCATGTACAACATATATACATATATATTTATTTTTTTCCTTCCTCTCCTTTTTCCATTTTCATTTTTTCCATCTGAATATACATGAGTGAAATTACGAAAACAGGGGAAAAAAATGGAGTACTTACTCTGCTTGGTATGTAATATAAATATATACGACGACGAGGGAAGTTATCCTTCGTTATTTGTCTGAATAAGCTTTTTATAACTGTCATAGTGATAAATACAAAGCTTACGACTTGCGATTATTATTTATCAAAAAAGAATATTTTAAACAAATTTTTTAAAGATATTCCCTATATTAACTAGCTAACTAACTAAAAAATAAGAAAAATATCATTGTATTAGAAAGTTCACAATCTATAAAGCATATGTTTCAAATTTGAAGACGCCACGTTGTTTAGTATTTGTTTGGCAGCCATTAATAGTGAACGTTTTCAGTGAATTTGAAAAATGGAGAAAATTGGTCATCGTTACGTGTTACAATAGTTTTATTTGCAGACCAACCGATATAAAGCTGAACCGGATTCTACACTAGGTGAGTCTGCTTCTTCGTATACAATAGTGAAATGTTGGTTAGCAGAGTTTAAACGAGGCCGTACGAGCTGCCAAAACGAGCATAGCAGTGGTCAACCAAATGAGGTGACGACTCCAGAAATGGTGAAGAAAATCCACAAAATGGCACTGACGCAACAATAAATCGTAGGAAGCTGCTTGTTGCTGCATGTTGAGACATGTTCATACGTGCATAGTAGCCGCCGCGTCATCCCGATGGGCTCAGTTATTCATTAGCACTGAGTGTGTAAAGTGCTCGCGATGGCATCGTGGTCACGAAATGAGATAAGGGCAGTTTTGCGTTATAATTTCGTGAGTGGTTTAAACATAGACCAGTGCTTCGAAGAAATGACTCTTGCACTAGATGTCCACATCGCACAACGATATTTAGGTGGTATAGAGAATTCCAAAGGGGAAATTTAACTGCGAAGGATGCTGAGAGGCCGGGAAGGCCACGAGCGTCAATTACGGAGGAAAACGTTAGTACTGCGAGGAAAATACTTGGCGAGGACAGGCGAGTAACCTACCAACAGATAGAGGATACTTCAGGCCTAAATGCACCAGCAATTTGTTCGATTTCGCATGATCATTTGCATGTGAAGAAATTTTGTTCTCTCTGGATGCCGCACCGACTGACTGAAGAGCAGATGATACGACGTGTGGCTTGGTGCCGGGAGATGCTAGAAGAGTTTAATAAGGGACAATCTCGGTATGTGAACAACATCGTGACAGGTGACGAGACTTGGCTGTATTATTACGATGTGCCGACCAAGGCTCAAAACGAAGTTTGGGTCTTTGATGATGAGGACACGCCCGTAGTTATCAGAAAATCCCGATCTGTAAAGAAGAAAATGATAGCTGTATTTTTCAAATCGATTGTAATTGTGAAACGAGTCGTTTTGGACACACAGAAGACAATCACAGCTAAGTGGTATATTGAACAGTGCCTGCTTAAAGTCATTTGATGAAGAACCTGTGGCCAAAGTCAAGAACGGACATCTGGTTCCTTCATCACGATAATGCTCCAGCTCACCGCGCCAAAGCCTGCACCGAATATTTGACCACCACAGGATTGAAATTTCTCGAGCATCCTGCCTACAGTCCAGATCTTGCTCAATGCGACTTTGCACTATTCCCGCATGTGAAAAGGAAGCTAAAAGGGAGGCGGTTTTCCAGTGATGAGGATCTTCTGCGGGCTTTGAACAACGAGTGTGCTTTACTCCCTAGTGAAACTTGGCAGAACTGGTTTAAAGATTGGTTTCGGAGGATGGAGAGATGTATTGAGTGTAGAGGAAATTACTTTAAAAAAATTAAGTAAATAAAGCTGTATTGCAAAACTTTCCTGGTACCCTTTGTATATGCCGATTTTAAACTTGTATTAATCCATCATAATTTATAATGCTTTGGTTTTATGATGCTAAGAAAAATGAAACAAAGACTCGTAGAAAATAAAAACACTTACAATTTCTCCTATTTATAATTTCTACCAAAATTGGGGCGATATATCAAAATTAAGCTCGAGAAATGCAAAAAACAAGAACATGCAATTAAACCGAATTTATCCTGGCGCTCGAACTAAACCACGGAGGAAGTTTTTGAAGCACACTTCAAGAATTCCGGGCCATTACGAATCGCCTGAAAAAGAGAGACACAGCTCCTTTGTTTTGCAACTTAAGTGTACTCGACGAGACCCTCGGCAAATTGGTGCGAGAACTACACAAGTAAATGCAAACTGCAGACCAACTCGATAAATGTAAACAACTGTCTCCATTCACGCTTGTTTGTTCCCATTGTGATGGGGACCCTTTTGTTCGGATGGCGTCCAGCTTTTATTTAATTTCGCTTTCGGCTGGAAAAAGGACGTCTCAAACAAAACATTGCTGTGAATTGAAATTGATTGATATTCTTTGCGGGAAATGAGGAAATGGTATTTTAGATTTTTCGCATTAACTTTATGCGGTGCGATAACAAGAGATGTCATACAAAAGATACATAATTCTGTTTGTGAATTGTAATGAAGCGAAGTTTGGAATTATGTTAGAAAAGAAGTTCGCCTACATTATCAACATTGGGGTCTAAAGTGAGTTTTATTTTTTTTAATAGTACTTAATTATTAGATAAATGAGCTTTGGTGTTCTTTATAGCCAAAGAATGAAGATTTTATAGCAAAATTATATTTATTTAATACATAACAGGCATATATCCAAATATAATTCTTCCAATAAGAGGTTTCATTTTGATATCTAAAAAACGAGTATTTTTAAGCGAAGTCATCGGATGTTTATTTAATTGTAAAGAGGAGGGTATGCCATTAATAATGGAAAACAATATCAGCCAAATGGCTATACTTGCAGGACTATATTGTTTCATGAAATTTTCCTTCATCAATTCGCACATTTGCGGCTGTATGTCCTCGATAACTTCAGGAATTCCATCTTTGAGGTCTTGAATCGATTGTGAGCCATTGGCATAGATCTTATCTTCCACGTAGCCCCAAAGAAAAAAAGTCTAAAAGTGTTAAATCACAAGATCTCGGTGGCCAATTGTGATCGCCTCTTCGAGAAATCACACGGTCAGGAAACTTTTCACGCAAAGAGCGATGGTATCGTTACATGTGTGGCACGTAGCGCCGGCTTGTTGAAAATTAAAAAAATCATTAATTGTCGTTCGGTAGCGCAATCCATTCACCGTAACAGTTCCTCCAGCCCCATTTTTGAAAAAAGTAAGGTCCAATAACCCCGCCAGACCCAAAACCGCACTAACCAGTCACACGTTGAGGATGGAGAGGCTTTTCAATAATAATTCTTGGGTTAACGTAGCCTCCGAGGTGAAAATGGGCCTCATCACTTAAGATGATTTTTCGATGAACTTCCGGATCAGTTTGATGGATTTCAAGGACCCAATCAGCAAAGGCACGACGTTGTCGATGGTCGGTAGTCATGAGTTCTTGTCTTAACTTAACTTTAAAAGCCTTAAACCCTAAGTCTTTATGCAAAATACGGTGTAATGTCGTTTGTGGAATGCCCAATTCCAAAGATCGACGAGAAATGGACAAATCTGGGTTTTCCTCAACACTATGGGCTACAACAGCAATATTCTAAGTTATTCTTAAGTGACATGCACGAGTTCGATTCTTCACATCACTAACTTGTCCCAACAGCTTAAATTTTTTCCACCAGTTTCATAATTGCTGGCCGAGAAGCTGATTCACAACGACCCAAAAATGCTGTTTGCGAACTGTAACCGCGAAATTGTCACCATTTTTGTAGTGAATTTTAATAACTTCAATGCGTTGTTGAAGCGTATATCGTTCCATTTTTATTAATGGCGTAGTTTTTACTTGTCATCTGTCAAGTAGTTACAGGTCGAGTCACGACAACTTTCAAAATGGCGGGCTATTAAAAATGAAATGTCTTATTGGAACACCTTTTACTATGTAATAAAAAATATTTATTTGTAAGACAAATTTTATAGGAATATTTTTACTGTTAACATAAAATTTTCTACACAGTTATAATTAAGATAGAAATTAATACAAAATTCTACTTATTCGGTGAGGAATTGAACCCCAGTTCTCCGCTTGCCCGATTAATCGAACTTGTTATAGATAATTAAATTTAAAAGTGAATGAAAAAAAAAAGGAAGGAAAAGGATCGATTTGAACCTTGTGACACGACTTATTCAGCATTGAAAATCGATGACTTTTGTCAGTTATAACATAATTGAAATTCTACAATGTACAGCACTGTCTGAAAAATACGAACACAAGATAAATCGTGTATGTAACAATATGGTAGACATGGTGGTTTTAAAATTGGATCCGAAAGAAGGTCTAGCCGTCGATAAAAGCCAGATAAAATTTCAAGACAGGTTAAAACAGATTTACATTCTACTATTTACAACAATTACTCGGACTAATGGAGGGAATAGAAAAATTAGAAAATCCTTCTTTATCGTCAGTAAAATTAGTGAAAATAATGGACGCTATTCACACAGAGCTATCCGCTGTGGAAAACGCAAAGAATTATTGTGTTTTAGAAAAGTGTTTTAAACCAATATTCGAATTTTACTATATTAACACAAATTCGTAAAGGTGTTGCTACAGATTCATAAATAGTTTTAAAGATTATTTCAATTATACAAATATTACAGCATTATATGTAGAACAGTCGTTTTCTGCATATAAGAATGTTTCTTTCCCCGTGGTACAGTCGGTTTGCTGAAACAACTGTGCGAACATATCTTATGCTTCAAATATTTAACAGAACCTATCCAGTTTGTGATATCACGAAAGGCTCTTAAAAAGGCAAGTGTTTCGCCACGTTTTATAAGTCACTGTTTACTTATTTATTTTATTTTATGCACCTATTATCAAGCGTACGTCTACGGTGCCCAGTCAATATTACGTTACTTAAGATAATAATATTAGGTGCGCAACTAAGTTCTCGCTGTTTTTCAAGAGATGGCTCCAGTAGTAAATGCTGGTCGATTGTGACATAACCAAAACGTCATGAGCTAAGCTTAGACATATGGTAAACAAACCGCTTTGACACATTAGTGATTTTGTTTTTGCGTCATATACTTTTGGTTGTGTGAAAATGTCTGATTTTGTGCCAAATAATCGTCATTTGTGGGAAGTGTTGCTTTTCTTCTTTCATTCGAAGAAAACGGCGGCTGAAGCGCATCGAGAACTCCAAAAAGTTTACGAAGATGCTGCTCTAAGTGAAACAACGTGCCGTGATTGGTTCCGTCGCTTCGAAGACGATGATTTCGATGTTGACGACCGTTCGCGTGAAGGAAGGCCAAAAACCCTCGAAGACGCTGAATTGGAGGCATTGCTCGATGAGGATCCGCGCCAAACGCAAAAAGAGCTTGCTTCAGGAAGGATTTTCTTCATCGCATCGTTGCAGGTGATGAAAAATAGATTCATTACAGCCACCCAAAGAGAACAAAATCATGGCGACTGCCCGGGCATGCTTCTACGTCGTCAATTCGGCCGAATATTCACGCTGCGAAGATTTTGCTGTGTATTTGGTGGGACCAGGGCGCTGAACCGAACGAAACCATCACTGGGGAACGGTATCGAACTCAATTGATGCGATTGAGCCGAGCACTGCGCGAAAAGCGGCCACAATACGAGCAGCGGCACGAAAAAGTGATTCTACGGCATGACAACGCTCGGCCTCAATTTGCCAAACCCGTTAAAACCTACTTATAAACGCTCAAATGGGAGGTCCTACCCCACCCACCATATTCCCCAGATATTGCACCGTCCGATTATTACTTGTTTCGTTCGATGGCACATGGTCTGGCTAGTCAGCAGTTCCGGTCATATAAAGACATCTCAAAATAGCTTGATTCGTGGATAGCCTCAAAAGACGAACACTTCTACCGTGACGGTATTCGAGCTCTGCCAGAAAGATGGGAAAAAGTTGCCGCTAGCGATGGGCAATATTTTGAATGATTCATTTGTAAACATTTTTTCACAATAAAGTTGCATTTTCATAAAAAAAACAGCGAGAACTTAGTTGCGCACCTAATAATAATTTGTCTAAAGTAGTATACTTTTAATTTAATTTATTCTTTGACTGCTTTCAAAAACCGGATAGATAAGTAAATATTCTTTTTGTATTTTAGAAAAGGCAATAGAAGTTAAAATAAGGTAAAAGATTAACCACTATTTTTTTGAATTAGATTATTCGTAAATGTTGAACCCTGTATGTGATACGTATCCTCGATAACTCTTACATAGTTTCCTACAGTCTTTATTAATAGTCTATCCTACTGTATCAGAGTTCATTCCACCGGAGTCGCTTGATTTGCCCCATATTTTCCTTAAACAAACGATCGTCTCCACCTCCATCAGTGCACACGTATATATATATATATAAAGCAATAGGGTATTGCACTGAAACCTAATTCACGACCGCAATTACATTGAACATACTGCAGATAATCTAAGTGCAATGACACAGAAGTGGGTCACCCTATTGGACAACACACATACATACCACCTTCATAAAACATTTCATGCCTTTGTTAATTATTTCAATATAAACTCAACTTGGGTACAAGTCGACATAAATATCGGTAGGTACTAGTAACCTGCCGGCCTACGTTATCTAGTTCATCCCTTTTCGTGCTGAAGTAAACAGAGCGCGACACCAACAATTCATTTCGATAAAATCTAAATGATGGTTCTTAATGCCAATGACCGTCATCCAAGCGAATTCCTGTCTGAATTTCTGTTGGTACGCGACTATAGCGAGACCCGAGGCAGTAAAGTAAACTTTAATGGACTATGAACATGTAGACCGTTAGGAGCTGGACTGTCAAAAAGGCAAGCAGAAGGACTGTAATTTCGGTCTTTATGGGATAACTTCGATATTTTCTTTGCTTTTTTTTATAAATTGCTTATTTAGCGCGTGATCTGAAGAGTAAATTATATTTACGAGGATTAAAATATCGCGATAAGGATTGAAAATATTTCAAAGTCCGTCGTAATTGTAAATTTAATTAATGTAAATTGTTATTATTTAAACAAAATTTTAAGTATTTTAATCAGAATTTATATTTTACAAGATTCGTGGGATGGGATAGTAGTAGTTAAGCTATGAGGGTTGCAGCACAAAATTCCATGTATTTTCTTGTGGAGGATCATTTTGCATTTTAGACTACGCGTAGATATGCAACTCTAAATACATGCATATATTTTATTGGTGACTAGAATAGATTATGGTTAACGCTGCGGCCTACGTCACCCTACGTCATATGACGTCATAACCGGCCTACGTCAGCTGACGTAAAGACCTGTCTACATCAGAAATTAAAAAGCCAAAATGGTTGCCAATCGCTTTTTTAATATAGGGTGTTTTTTTAAGAGCTTGAGAACTTAAAATGATAATACAAGAAAGAATTTTTTTTATTATAATTTAGTAGATAATTTGATGGCATTTATTTTTTAAATATAATTTCCGACATCTGTCCGCCGCGGCTACGAGTTACATGATCCATTCGATCAGATCAATTTTTGACTACTTTTTCCAATAAATTTGGCCGTATGGCGTCAAAGGTGGCTTTATTATTGGCTTCCAATGCTTTAAGAGTTGCTGGTTTATCGGCATAAACCAATGATTTAACATAGCCCCATAAAAAGTAATCCAGAGGCGTTAAATAGCACGAACGCGGGGGCTAGTGAACAGGACCACTTCTGGAAATAAAGTTATCAACAAATTGATTTTGCAATAAATCGATTGTTAAGCGCGCTGTATGGCAAGTTGCGCCGTATTGTTGGAACCAAATGTCGTCGATGTTTAGCTAATTAATTTCTGGACACAAAAATTAAGTTAGCATGGCTCCATAGCGCTCGCCATTCACCGTAACGGCAGCTCCTTCCTCATTTCGAAAGAAATAAGGACCGATGATGGCGCCAGCATGTAAACCGCACCAAACAGTCAATTTTAATGGATGTAATGGTGATTCGTTAACGGCTTGAGGATTGTCTTCGCTCCAAATATAGCAATTTTGCTTATTGACGTAGCCATTTAACCAGAAATGAGCTTCATCACTAAACACAATTCTTTGATAAAAATGCTCATCTTCGGTCAGTTTCAATTGAGCCCAAACAGCAAAAAATGCGACGCAAACGATGGTCGTTTGGCTTCAATTCTTACACGAGCTGCATTTTATAGGCACGTAAGCCAAGATCCTTACGTAAAGTTTTCCACGCAGTCGAAGGACAAAGGCCAACAAGGTGAGAACGACGACGAATCGACATTTCGGCGTCTTCTTCAATACTTCGCCCTACAGCAGCAATACTCTCTTCGGTACGCACATTTCTTTGTCTCGTTGATGGTTTTGAATCGAGAAGAGTAAAATTAGTGCGAAAACGAACAATAACTGCACGAATTGCTTGTTCACTAGGACGATTATGTTCACCGTAAAGTGGACGAAGTTCTCTATGAACTTCGCGAACAGATTTATTTTTTTCAAAGTAAATTGCCACAATTTGGAAGCGTTGTTCTGGCGTTAAACGATTCATGATGACTTGCCAAACCTTACTGAACAGAAATGTCAACATAGTTTAACATTATCAGTTGTCAAACCATAGTTATCGATATCGATAGTTCTCGTGCAGTTTAAAAAATACTCATTAGTATTACTCAATGTATTCAAATTAATAATTGAGTAATATTGCGAAATAATTTCAAAAAGTACTCATTTGAACATGTTTTGTGGTTAGCAAGTGTTTTGAATCAAATTTATCTGAAAATCTAAATGACGTCTAAAGGTGTTGTCCTAGAGAATTCTGTGTAAAACAATAAAGGCTATCACCTGATCATTAATAGCCAATTAAATGATTATTTAGTGGAGGAAGTATGTGCGAAAATCATTCATCGTTCATCGTTTTGTTAAGATGCAATCTATACAATAAAATCTCATAGAAAATATTAAAAAATATAGTCAAACTCTTTGAGTACTAAATAATTCATTGAGTAGTGCTATAAATGTTGGTGAGGAACGAAAACTTAAACGGTTATTACCATGGTGAGACGTTTCAAACAAATATACAGGGTATCTGCAAAATGCTTGGACATGGCTTAACCACAAACTCCTTGCATCAAAATAAGATGATTTAACCAAACTTACCTATATCCAAAATCGCATCGTTACGCCGGTATTCAGCTTTAAAGTTTTTCGAAAAAAACAAAAAAATTCTTATTAAAACATAACACTTTGATCGATTTTAATTATTTTTGGTACAACATTTCAAGTAAGTGTAAGTCGTGTTTTGAGATGATTTGGGTCTTTATAAATAGACCGCAAGTGTATGAAACATCGATGACGTGGCACATTTCTGCCTGTAACTTTTTGATATGAAGGTTAAGAGCTTTAATTTTTTTTTACCCGAGAAGATACATTTGTTAGTGACATTTTTTGTATCTTTGTAATTTTTGATATCTATTACAGTTTAGTCACAAAAAATAATATCCGACTCGAACGTAATCTGCTTTCCTGGCAACACGCATAATCTGGTTGGCTTATTATTTAATATATAATAAGTGGCGAATAAAAATTTTTTTGCAAAAATTTATTAACGGCAAATAAACAAAAACTAAATTACTACAAATGTTCGATATGTCCGCCATTTTGTTGAATACAGAGAGCGATTCTGCGCAAGTAATTGAATTGCACTCTTTGCAAACTTTCTTCATTATTTCTAATTGATTGAGTGGCGGGAATTTTTTTGTTTTTTTCGAAAAACTTTAAAGCTGAATACCGGCGTAACGATGCGATTTTGAATATAGGTAAGTTTGGTTAAATCATCTTATTTTGATGCAAGGAGTTTGTGGTTAAGCCATGTCCAAGCATTTTGCAGATACCCTGTATAGCGCTCTTCAAATAACTGGAAAGAGTAACATACTGAGAAAGCATACTGCTTCTAACAATGTTAAATGGGAAGATATTCAATCTGCTTTTCAAGGGCGTATACGAACAGGGATTATCATTAATCTACATCATATTGACCCGAAATTTTTCACGGAAGATGCTGCCATCTTATTTCTCAAAAGAATCTTAAATGTATTGAAGAAGGAAGAGACCGTCAAGATAGATGTCATTTTGATTGAATATCAATCAGTTACTGCGTTTGTCGACAGTCAGATCGACAGATAAGTGTTGGAATTGCACGAAACGCGTCTCGATCAGTAATTTGTCGATAATAGATGATTGATTTCATTTATTGGCAGTTTATTAATTGTCATGAATGCAACGTCTTTTCATGAATGTTGATAGCAGTGCTATCTGATGGGCATTTAAGAAGATAGCGCATACATCTTTCGGTCAGTGGTTAATACGTGACATAGGATTATAGCGGTATTCACTGCTTTTTTGTTATTTTAGAAGCTGTTTTGGTCCCATGTATGTGTTGTACTATAAATTAATGAAATTAGGAAAATTCGAAATTGGTGTCCTCTGAAAAAATTTCAAATTTTCATCGAAACAGAAAGTTTGGAATTTAGTTTTCGCGACACGTCAAATAGTAGTTCTGAACTGGTAGAGCTCGAACTCGCAATTTTTCATAAGAAAATCACTAAAATTTCAGAGATACTTTTTCACTTGCACATATCATATGCTATTGTGGCTTGGGGAAACTCTGTAGAAACTAATAAGACCTTTCGCTTCAGAGACATCTACATGTAAAATTTTTAAATTATGTTCTAATGGTCATTGCAGGCAACATTTTAAAAGTAGCAGAACTACATCATTCTATTCAGCATTTATATATCATATCCTGCTTTACAGGCACAAGTATATGGGGGACTTCAGGACTTGTAGTAATATTCACGGTTATAACACTAGAAATAAGAATCATTTAGACAACAAAAATATTATATTAAAACTCTGCTGACCGACAGGTGCTATTATACAATAAATGAATGTCTGGAGGATTTGCTTGGATACATTTACACTCTTGCTTATGAAACATTGGGGGTTAAATAATGCATCTATCTGTAAATACCGGGTATTTCAAAAAGAATATACGTATTTCGGATGCTTATATTTATTAAAGTTTAAGACATACGAATATGAAACTTTACACACATATTTACGAACCTCTCAAGTTCAAATTACAGCTGTTCGATATGTCCTCCATCAGCGATACGAACAATATCACATCGATACTCAAATTACTCCCATACTCGGGCAAGCATGTCTTTCGTCACTGATGTTATGGCAGTACGGATCCGGTTCTTCAACTCTTTGAAGTTCTGTGGGAGTGGTGGTACATAAACGTTGTCTTTAACGAAACCCCACAGGAAGAAGTCACACGGTGTCAAATCCGGTAACCGTGGAGCCCAGCTGAGACATGCTAAGTCGTCAGAGTTTCATACAGATATTCACGCACATGGCGACTCCAGTAAGGGGGTGTCCCGTCTTGTTGAAAAATGAAGTTGTTTTCATGCAGCCTCGGAAACAACCAGTTTTGTGACATAGCGAGATACTGCTGATCGTTAACCGTGTTTCCATCAAAGAAGAATGGGCCGTAAACAGATGATCGGGATATCGCATAAAACACATTGATTTTAGGCGAATCTCGTATATGTTCAATGGCTGCATGTGCGTTCTGTAGACTCCAAATTCGAACATTGTGTTTGTTTACCAGACTACTAACATGGAAAGTCGCTTCATCACTGAACACGATGCGTTGTGCGAAAGTGTTATCATTGTCAATAGCGTCATGAATCTCGTTATAAAATGCCATACGTTTCCGTTTGTCGTCAGGACGCAGAGCATGTAGCAACTGTAACTGGTACGACTTCATAACCAACTGACGTCGCAAAACACGCCAAATTGTTGTTGTAGGTAGTTGTAACTCCCGAGTGGTACGACGAGTTGATTTTGAAGGATTACGTTGGAAAGCAGTTTGAATTCGTGCAACATTTTCTTCAGAAACACGAGGGCGGCCAGGACCCTTTCCTTTACATACGCATCCTGTATCTACAAACTGTCGTTACCATCTGCGAATGTTCCACCCATTCGGAGGATCAATTTAGTAGCTCAACTTGAAACGTCTTCGCACTGTAATCACGGAATTGCACTTCGCAAACTCGAGAGCACAAAATTATTTCTGCTGCGTAGTAGACATTTTAAACATATGACGGTTACCCAGAAAAACAGAAGACAACTGACATCTATCGGCTATTAACTAAATAAGACTATGTATTCGATTCTCCAATAGCTGAGCCGAGGCGCGGCTATCGATAGTTTGGACAAAATAATGCTTTGTAATACGTATATACCTTTTGAAACGCGCTGTATATAATTAAGTGCTTCACGATGAGAAATCAATGAAAATTAGTATATCCTGTTATACCGTAGTTGATTGTAATCACAGGAATGAATTAAAAGTTTCTGCGTTGGAGAAGGACTAGAACCTGTATATGCCGTTTGCTAGACGGCTGTCTGACTATTAGGTTACCAAACAGTACAGTTTCGAGTCTCGTAATATACCATAAATTACATTATGAAAATAGATCAAGTAGCCATTCCGTCGTTAATTTCTGCGGTTATAATCAACGATGGTACAGCAGAAAATACCGATATAATAAGTTCTTGTTTAATTTCGATATATTCTGTTGTCTCTCATAAACTACAGCATATAAATGCGGAAGAATTAATCGTGTTTTTTCCTAACCCATAATACCAACACGCACACACGCATATCACATATGTATTTTCAGTTTCCGCACCCTATTGACACAACTGGGGGAAAAATGCTATAAAAGTAAAAGAATGACGTCGTAACTATGAGGTTTTATGAAATTTACGCATTGTAACTTCGTGCTATAAAACATACCTAAATAGACTGCGAACATGAAGTCCGCCCGGCGAGCGGCCAGGTTGGTAAACTACAATTTGCGTCAGGATAACGACGGGATCCCTTTTCTAAATTGCTCATTTAGGAAGGCCGCTCGAAAAATATTGCATTTTGTCCGTAGGCAGTAATAACGTAAATTACTTCGGGGTCAAAATTCGATCTGAATTTTAAACGCGAATGGGAAGTTTATAAAATTGTTATGGGGAGGATATTCGGTGTATTTTTTTTTCGAACGAAGAACGAACATGCGTTGCTAGCTTCGTATAAATCTAATCATTTTTATTATACTTTTAAATTTTTTGCTCAAATATATATAGATTTTTAAAAATGTCTAAAAATAATTAACTTGTACAACCTTTGCGATGTATGACACAAATATTTCTAGTAAAAAGTAATCTTTTGTATATAGCATCTATTGGTCATAAATGCCTCTTTTCCTAACAATTAAATAAGGTAAATAAAATTCCTTATGATATCAATGTTCATATTCTATATACGTATTTCGAGAAGTAAGTTATCAATAATCACAGTGTCGAATCTAGACCCGCGATAAAACTCTGCACAACCACCAAATACGAGGATAGTTTGACAAGTAGTGAGAATGACACATAGGTAGCGCTCTAATTGGTGAAACAAATGCACTGTAATTTAGGTTGCCTATTTATATGTTTACATTCCGATATTTAGATAAATCGGTTGATTGGTTTATTTTTGACAGCTGATTGAAAAAGAAGCAGTTTTGTTAAAATGGAAAAAGCAGAATATCGTGCGCTGATTAAATACTTCGTAATTAAGGGTATGAATGCTATCGAAATAAAAGATGAGTTACGGGAAACATTAGGTGAATCTGCTCCATCATCCGCCACAATAAGTAGATGGGTAAATGAATTTAAACGTGGTAGAACAAACTGTGTTGATGAAGCGCGCTCTGGAGCACCCAAAATCGTGACTTCTAAGGAAATGATTATAAAACTCCATAATATTATTACGCAAGATCGACGGCTCAAAGTGAGAGAGATAGCAGATATGGTAAACATTTCAACAGAACGCGTACACCACATTTTAACGAAAAAATTGGGCCTTTCCACGCTTTCGGCAAGATGGGTGCAAGATTGCTTACGACTGACCAAAAGTTCACTCGTATGCGCATTTCCAATGAGTGTTTGGACCTTTATGAGCGGAATCCGGTTGATTTTTGTAGGCGATTTGTTACTTGCGATGAAACTTGGATACACTACAGTACAGCCGAAACTAAACAACAGTCGAAACAATGGTTAGAACGGGGTTCTGCACCTCCAAAGAAAGAGAAAATCACTTTATCGGCAAACAAGGTGATGGCATCAATTTTTTGGGATTCAAAGGGCATTTTGCTCATTGATTACCTTCAGAAAGGTGCCCGAATAAACGGACAATATTACGCAGAACTTCTATAAAAATTAAATGTTGAGGTTCGTGCTAAACGGCCAGGAATGGCAAAGAAAAAGATTCTGTTTCGCCAAGACAACGCTCCCTCGCATACCAGCACAGTTGCGATGTCCAAAATCCACGAGTTGCATTTCCAATTAGTACCGCATGCGCCTTAGTTGCCGGATCTAGCCCCTTCCGACTTCCACCTTTTTCCAAAATTGAAAACGGTACTAGGCGGAAAGAAATTTTCGTCTAACGACGATCTTATAATCTTCGTAAATGAGTATTTTGCAAGCGTTCCGGAATCGCATTTTAGAGATGGCATAAGGGCATTGGAGCACCGTTGAAATGTATTGCTCTTTTAGGAGAATATTATTGAAAAATAAAAATTATTTTGTATTTAAAAAATTCGTTTTTCTTTTCCATTCTCAATACATGTCAAACTATCCTCGTACACACTGAGTGTGTATTTAGCTAATCATTCAACAGAGTATTATTTACTATGTGTCGAATATATACGGTGAGCAGAACAGCGGGTATTCAGTGGTCGCGCGGTATTATTTTGCGCGTGTTTTACCGGGAATCTAGGTGCGAGACTGTGATTAGTTATATACTGATAATGACAACTTAGTTGTCGAAGCACATGCATAGAATACGAATATCGGTGTGGCAAGGAATTTTATTTACTTTTTTGGTTAATTCAATCGGCCGCAATCTTTATTAAAATTTAGCTCCTTTCCATGAAAATTGTACCCATTCAGTTGATAATGAGTACAATTTTCGTAGCTTTAGTGATTTATAATCTGCAGTAGTAGATTAGCGGCGTAACGACTTTATTAACAGCCTCTGCGTTAATTAATTTTATTTTTCCATATTGCTTTCGCTTACTAATTTTTTAATATATTAAGTCTAAAAATTTATTTCTATTTTATTTAATTTAGTTAAATAAGGACCAAATAACAATCCCGTCGATATTTTAAGTGAACAATTTTCCACGATATTTATTTGAATAAAAATCGCCAAGTAGCGGACAATTCCATATTGCGCGAAATGTAGATTGGATTCAAATGCTTCGGTTTCAATTACTAAAATCTCGTCGACAAGAGAGTTGTTCTTTATTTAATTATTAGGCACCTGTAATCTTTTAGGAGTTGTCTTTATACGTACAGTCGAAGCTTAGCTGCGTATTTTACGGGAAGGTTGTGTTTCTATATTCTGCGTTCGCGTAGTTTAACTTACATATATATCCGTAAGATAAAGGGTTTTCCAATAGGGACTTGACAACTTTTAATTCAATTTGTGAACGCACCCTTTCACTAATCATCGAACTGTCATTGTCAATTTATTCAGTAAACTTGACATTTTCATCATGGTAAGGTACACGAACGAACAACGTCTGCAAATTATAAAAATTTACTACAGAAATTCGGAGTCGGTGACCGCTACTTTAAGAGCGTTAACTCCGATTTTCGGTCGTAAATCTCGCCCTAGTAGACAGGCAGTAACAAGTTTGGTGCAACAATTTGAGTCTACATATTCGTTGTGTGATGTTGCCGTGCCAGTGAGACAACGTGTTGGTTCAAGTGTCGAAAATATCGCTGCCGTTGAAACGTCCGTAGCAAATGATCCAAATCAGTCAATTCCACGGCCTTCTCAAGAGTTGGGCATCGCCCAGACCACTTTATGGCGAATTTTGCGTAAGGATCTTGGTTTACACCCATACAAGATCAAGCTGACTCAAGAATTGAAGCCGATGGACCATTTGAAGCGACGTACGTTCTCCGATTGGGCTCTGGAAAAGATGAGCCAAGATGATCAATTTCATCGCAAAATCATTTTCAGTGACGAAGTTCATTTTTGGCTCAATGGGTTCGTCAATAAGCAAAATATGCGTTATTGGTCGGGTGAAAATCCACATGTGCTTCATGAAACACCACTTCATCCACAAAAAATAACTGTTTGGTGCGGTTTGCATGCCAGCCGCGTCATAGGGCCATATTTTTTCGTCGATGATAATGATCGTCACGCTACTGTGAATGGTAATTGTTATCGCGCCATGATTACCGATTATTTTTGGCCCGAATTGGAAGATATGGACTTGGACAACATGTGGTTTCAGCAGGACGGTACCACAAGCCACACAGCACACGTTACAATCGATATATTGAAGAGTTAAGTTTGATGAGCGTGTTATCTCAAGAATCAACCGCTGCAAACGTGTTCGCGGTGGCCATATGAACGAAGTCGAGTTCCATTCATAAATATTTTGATTGTATTTCAACCCGATAATAAAGTTTTTGAAATATCTCAAATGGTCTGCATTTTATTTTGAAAAAAATTTGTCAAGTCCTTATTGGAAAACCCTTTAGAAGCAGAGTTTTTGTTTGTTCAACCAGCATTTTTAACTCTAATGTTTAATGTTAAATCTAACTCTAAAGAATTCGTATCGAAATGTTATTTATAACGAGTACCACAGATACTTACACAAATAATATCAAAGAAAAGCAATTAATAAATTTTATTGCGAGAACCTCTTTGATCCGACGCATATATACATATATATACGTTGAGATGTTGCAATTCATTACACACCATATAATATTAATGAATCGCCTTGCCGCAGGATACTTCCATCAATCATATGGTTAGCAATGTGTGTACACGATGGTATATTCTGCAATTAATCATCGAATCGAATACCTCCAACTGCATTGTAATTTTTGCTCTGCGTAGCAGAGGCATTCATCATCGATGCGCGGAAATTAAAAACGGCACATCGAAACGTTTAATTGGCATTATTTTGCGTGAAACGTGTAATAACGGAGCAAGATTGTCATGTTAGCGTTCTCTAATATTTACTAAATTAAATTCGGGATTGTTTGGTTTGAAGTGTTCATCTCTACTTAACAATAAACAAAAAAAAATATATAAATAAATTCCTTTACCACATCAATGTTCGTATTCTGTATACATATTTTAATAACTAAGTTGCCGTCATCTTCAAGATCACTACCCGGTCAAGCGAACTTAATAAGTTTCACAAGATATAGAGTAAAGTTAAGCTATTAAGTGCAGATATTTATTTTTTTGAAATTGTAGCAAATACATAAGTTTATTATTATAGTAAAAGTGAAGACAAATTGCAGAAGGAATGAGAAAGTCATTCCATACGCGAAAATGAAATTGTTATAACTAAAAATGAAGTATCTGTACTGTAGAAGAAGTAGATTAGAATTGGAATTGTACAAGTTACATTTGAAATTAACAAAACATTTGAAGAAAGGTATAGTTTTTATAGGAAAATCGGTGAAATAAAAAATCGTAAATTAGAAAGAAAAATGAAAAGTCTAAATAAGAAATTTGAAAATAGTATTGACATAAATCCTATTAAAGAAAGAATAAGAAGACTTAAAACATTGTTTACCTAACCGTGATGCTTCTACCGAGCAAGTGATTGCAAGCATTGAAACGTCAATTAAGAATTTAGAACGAGATCCGAAAAACTTCATTATAGAGGCTCGTAAAATTCAAATTAAGGAGAATTTACAGGAACACATGCAAAAGTCAGTTAATAATGAGTAAAACTTAATTAAAATCTTATTTCGAAACACTGTGTTTATTTAAAAGCAAATAAAGGGAATAACGCAGTAATTTTAGACCAAATCGATTACTTTCGAAGGGTGAAAAACTTAATTTCAGAAGGCCCATACGTTGGATCTAAGAAAAATCTGTTACTTAATACGATTAGAGAGATTAAAGATGTGTTAAGAAAATGTCCAATGTTAACAAATATTCCCTCAGGATTAAGCAAAGAGAGTTAGTTAGACAAATTTCGACTTCAAAATCGTTTTTAGGACCTTGTTAAAGTACAATAACTTTTGAGAAATGTCACTTTTTGCAAGTTACCGCCTTTAAGAAAATTGAAATTTTTGTCAAAAAATAAAGTTTTGAATTCAGCCATCGTATATTGCCAAAAACTAATTCTGAACTATCAGGAAATAAACACAATATTGTTTATGGCAAAACTATATGAACTTTGGAAATAATCCACTTACATTTTCAGAAGTTTGCGCTTTAGCGTGGCTTTTCTAGGTTTTTTATTCTCTAAGAATTAAGCCAAGAGAGTTAGGAAAATTACGATTTTGAAATCGTGTTTAAGACCTTTGAAAATGTTGTCATGCAAAAATTTGTTAATGTACAATAACTTTTAAAACAGGCCAATTTCTTCGAAAATTGAAATTTTTGCCAAAAAATAAAGTCTTGAGTTCAGCCATCGTATATTGCCAAACACTAATTCTGAACTATCAGAAAAGAACTCAAAATTTTTTAAAGCAAAACCAAACTTTTGTGATAATCCATTTACATTTTCAGAAGTTTGCCTTTTGGAATGGCTTTTCGAAGTTTTTTATTCTCTCAGGATTAAGCCAAGAGAGTTATGTAAATTAGGACTTTGAAATTGTATTTAGGACCTTTGAAAATGTTGGCATGCAAGAATTTGTTAATGCACAATAACTTTTAAAAAAGGCCAATTTCTTCGAAAATTGAAATTTTTGCCAAAAAATAAAGTTTTGAGTTCAGCTATCGTATATTGCCAAAAACTAATTCTGAACTATCAGAAAAGAACTCAAAATTTTTTAAAGCAAAACTAATTAAACTTTTGAAATAATTCATTTACATTTTCAGAAGTTTGCGTTTCGGAATGGCTTTTCGAAGTTTTTTGTTCTCTGAGAATTAAGTCAAGAGAGTTAGGTAAATTTTGACTCCAAAATCATTTTTAGGACCTTTGAAAATATTGGTATCCAAGAATTTGTTAAAGGACAATAGGTTTAGGAAATGACAATTTTTGCGAGAGTACCTCTTTGAGGAAATTGAAATTTTTGCAAAAAAACAAAGTTTTGAGTTTCTAACAAGAATTATAAATTAAGTGCGAGCAATCCTATGATCTCGAGAATGTTTTGTTTACCTAAAATACACACTAATGACATTACGAGGTACAATTACTGTAAGAGATTAAAATAGAAATAATGAGTGCTAATAATTAATATAAATTTAAAAGAGGTGGATTGCGAAAATCTAATTGATCATTATTAACTTCACAAAATTGCACTCTTTCATAATGCAGATTCAAAAATTAGTGTTCTTTGTGTCGAAATCTTTTCCAAACGTTCCGGTGTACAAACAACTTATAAAAAAGTGTGTGATAAAAGAAATACGAGCGCGAGGTGGACATTGCATATTCTATATACGTCCGACCAAATGCGACTTTTACAGACTTAGAAATAACTAATACAGCAGGAAAATTATTTAGGAGACTATTAAAAATATTAGTAATTACAAAAGGTCGAGATCGATGTTATTAAAATGAACGACTCTATAAAGAAAATGTGATCAGATGAAACTAAATTTAATAAAGGTGTTTCGAGCACGTAAAAAGAGAACCTAGGAAAACAAACACATATGGTCGGTATATCGGTACCAGGTGTACCAGGTGTGTACCAGGTGTACCCGAATGTCATTGCCGGTTTTTTTGTAGAAAAAACTACATAATTTTCAAGAAAATGGTAAATTTTGTTTATTCAAAGTATTGGCCATTTGATTGTACACATCTGGTCCATCTTTCAGGCAATTTATGGATACCATCCCAAAAAAAACTGTTTCTCCTTTGAGAAAAACTATTCATCGAGCCATTTTCTAACTTCTTCAAAATTGGCGAAGTGTTACTCTGCAAGCGCGTGTCCCTTTGATGCGAAAAGGTGACAGTTGGAAGGGGCAAAGTCTGGAGAATATGGCGG
Source organism: Dermolepida albohirtum (assembly GCA_031893035.1). Taxonomy (NCBI): domain Eukaryota; kingdom Metazoa; phylum Arthropoda; class Insecta; order Coleoptera; family Scarabaeidae; genus Dermolepida; species Dermolepida albohirtum. Next base: position 333,853 of record JAVIWB010005660.1, on the reverse strand, counting down.
GTGTGATATTATGTCCCATCCAAGAGCTTTCAATGCTTCTTTGATCGATTTTGCTGTATGAGATGGCGTGTTATCGTACTGTAAAATCACTTCAGTGTCTTCTGACCCATTTTGGACGTTTTTATATCAATACATGGTTCAAATTTATAATTTTTTGTCGGTAGGGATCAGTATTAACTGTTTCACCAGGTTTCAACACTTCGTACACACCACGCCACTCTGGTCCCACCAATCACAGAGCATTGTCTTGCCAAAACGATTGGGCCTTGGAGTCGATAGGCCAATTTTGCCAGTTGATAACCATGATTTTTTGGGCTAAGGGCTTAAAAAATAAATCCATTTGTCATCACTCGTCACTATTCTATTTCCGACCATACCTTTAAAGCAGCATTTCACAGACGATATTTCGTTTTTCCATTTGCTTGTCATTCAATTGATGTGGCACCTATTTAACGCTTCCGCTAATTGTTTTTGAGTTTGGGTTGGGTCTTCATCCAATAGCTCCTGCAGTTCGCATCTTCAAACTCGTTCGGTCTACCAGAACGTTCTTTGTCTTGCTCATCGAAATCACCACTTTTGGATTGTCGAACCATGTTTTTATGATTGGTGTATGCTCATCGTAAGTTTTTACCAGCGAATGATGACTTTCAGCGACTTTCTTTTGTATTAAATAGGAAAAGTAATGCGTGGCGGAAATGCGCTTTTTCAGGTACGAAACTAGATATTTTCAAAGATATATAATCTATGACGGTATTACTTTCGCAAAATATAACATGTATGGCTTTGAAGCTTGATGTCAGTACAATAAAATGACGTATGTGTCAAATCATAACATTGCACACTTAAACTTAGCGACATCTGTTAGAAACACCGGTAATGACTTTCTGGTACACCTGGTAAATACAACGATTTTTTAGACAAGGATTATGCTTATTGAATTTAGAACATAAATTTATGTCCCAACTTTAAATTTTATTTAATTTATTCAAAAAGATTAATTATTTATTTATAGTTTCTATAATAGAAGATTTTTATTTAACTTATGTTAATTTAATTTATCATTACGAAGTTATAGACTTGCATTAAAACTAATTAAAAGATCTAAGTACAAAATTTTAAAGTCTAAAATGTCTTAGATAACATCTGTTAACATTTTTACCAAGAATTTGCGACGGATACTGATTGAGAAACAACTTTTTATAATATATAGTGTGTCGTGTCGTATATTTATAGCGACAATTTCGCGTCTGTAGATACATCAAGCGTAGCTATACGGTCTCGGATCAGTGAACATAGCGGAGTGCGTTTTTACGTATATTGAGAGCGAAGCAAAATGTTAAAGTACGAAATTAAAATATTAATGCAAAGTAGAGCCTCTGATCGCATCTGTGGAAAGCGTATTAGTTCTAAAAGGTAGTTTCTTGACAAACTTTGTTGTGACACGATTACATAGCGAACAAAGTGAAGCAATTTTCTTAAATGGGTTGCGAAAGATGTTGATTTTAATTAGAGAAGTACGTTGGTTGTAAATAATCTTTACTTTTTGAAATTTGCACTTTATATACTCGAAAGAATGGAAAAAAATCTTTACGGAAACACGAATATTCTTTTTCTAAGATTCTGGGGCAGAACCGTCACTAACTCGATCACGTTTCGCCTACTTTTGACTCATTCTTAAGTTCACTGTTGATCTTTACAATTTTGTACCTAAAATTTAGTTGCTACGGTGCTGGTAATGTTTTCACTTCTATGCGCCTTTTTCTTCCAATCCTTTACTTTTATCTCCTGCAAACTTTTCTTAATAATGACGTTAAAAAGGTTCTTAAGTTAAAAGAGCATTACTTCAACAAATGTAAACGTACTAAATCCACAACTGATCGAAATGAATTCTCACGACTTCGTGCTATGAATAAAGCGAAAGTCAGGGCGGCATATGCACAATGTTAGATTACTGTGGAGAATGACATTGCTCTACATCTGAATAATTTCTGACAGTTCATTAATTCTAAGCGAGGTGCCAGTAGGAAACCGAGCTGTTTAACTTTCAATGGTACACTTGTTGACGAGCCATCCAAGATAGTAGAGTGTTTTGCCGGCTTGTTTTCCAGTTCCTACGCTAGGAGATCTTCAGCATGTAGATGTTAACCATGATACTCGACAGTTGGGCCACATTAAAACAGAGAAAGTTTTGGCAGCTATCGAGAAACTTGAATCATCTACTACTTGTGGATATGATTGATTACCTATGTTTTTTTAAGGACTGCCCCGAGGAACTCTACGGGCCTCCTACTGTTATTTTCAATCTATGCGTTCAAAAGTCAACTTTCCTGTATAGTTGGAAGATAAGCAAGATTACACTTGTTTTTAAGAAAGGGGAGCGCTCAGACTACAATAACTAAAGACCGATCAGTATCTTGTCGAATTTTACCAAAACATTCGAACTTGTTTCCTATGACAAATTATTTAGCTGTGTTAAATCCTTTTTACCTATTAGGCAACATGAATTTATTCCCGGCAGATCTACTGTCACCAATCTGGTCGAGATTTCTCAATTTATCGCGGAACGACTTGATTAACGTCTACAATATCATATACACGGACTTCAGCAAAGCTTTCGATACTATAAACCACGCTATTTTGGTTTCCAAGCTGATATCTTTTGACTTTGCTTCGAATAAAACTAATTTATTCTTCTCCAATATGCAAAATCGTTCCGGTTGTGTTCATTATAATGGGTTCTCATCTAATCTCTTCGATATTTCCTCAGGAGTCCACAGGGCTTCCAGTTGGGACTCCTTTTGTTCAATATCTATGTTAATGATCTCTTGGAACGTTTCGACTGCAGAGTGTTAGCTTATGCCGATGATCTAAAATTCTTTAGCAGTATTAATTGACCTGAGCACTAATCACTAAGCTTCAAACAAATCTGTGCATTATTGACGAATGGTGTATTTATAACCAGATTCAGCTCAACATCAACAAATGTGCTGTTCTCTCTTTTAACAGAAGCGACATTCCGTTTCACTATGACTATAATGTTCATCAATCTACTATATACAATTTTGCCCAATCTAGTGTAGAAAGTGGCTATGGGGGAGAATGGTATCAATTCCATATATGGCACCAGACATAAATGCTTAGCCAACGCTAACAACATTGTGCTGATGGGGAGATCTAAAGAGGAAGTTAGTAGTTAGGATATTCAAGTTGCTGAAGAGGAAATCAAGAGAATATGCCCTATAAATTAATGAAAGCAAAACCAAATATATGGTAATGAAAGATCCCAGAGGATGGTCTGCTAATCTAGTCATCAATTGTGTGGAAAATAGGAAATGCACGTGGAACAAGCTGATTATTTAGGCGTAACGCTCACAGAAATTGAGAAACGTCTAGTCAAAGGAAGTAAGATCGTAGGATAGTCTTAAAAGTTTCAAAAAACGAAAAAATAGCAAGAGCAACTAAAACAGTTGTATCAAACAATACTCAAGTTTGCGCTAATCTATGCGGATGAGACGTGGACAGTGACAAAGAAGAAGAAGAATAAACTGGAATGTAAAATATTAAAAAGGATTTTTGTAGGAATTAAAGACCAAAACAAATTCAGAAGGTAAACAAACAATAATAATAATTTTATTTGCCCACAGAAAGAAATCTAAGTAGGACAAAAAATTCTACTCTATTATAAAACAATTTACTATTGAGAAAAAATATTCATATTGAATTTAAGAGAAAGAAATATCATCAAATAATATTCCCCATCTACTTTTATTCTACCATAAACCTTCTTTAAATATTTTTGGTTCTCATACTTTAAGATTATTTTATTCTTTATCGTTCATCGTTCAGTTTTTCCAAGTATAAGAAACAGTAGGTCATTATTTTTGAATAAAGAATTACCTTTGAAAATCTTGATATATTCTTCATCGTTGCTTCCTTCTAGTAGCTATTTTTCTATTTCTTTTCCTTTATCTATTGTACTCATAAGCGTTACACCCAAATATTCGATCTTCTTCATTCTTTCTATTGTACATTTTCTTTTTGTACGATTTTTAAGTCAGTCGTCCAAATCTAGTTTTCTGTTACCATGTATTTCGTTTTGCACTCGTTAACTTTTAAGCTGCATTAAATTGCTTTTTCTTTGAGTAGTTTAAATGCATTTCTTAATTATTCTTTTAGAATTTGACCTTAAATACCGTGCCCACGCTGGAAACTAGACATATGTGCTTCCATAGAATTCTGAAAGTGGAAGTACAGTTTATTCCAATTCGATATTTTCGGATCTTTTTATAGTATTCATATTTATTTGGAGTCTGCTTGGCTTATTTTCATATACCTGTTGAAGAGGGTATTGATTCGACTCTTTTGAACTATATTGACCTGTTTCAACCAGCTTTCGTATTTTACATTTTAGCATTCGAAAATTTAATTTAGAATTTCACAATTACTTCATATCTTAGTTTGGATTTACCTCGAATTCTTTGGGAATGCTGGTTCCTGCAGTCTCACACTAGCTTTGGGAAACGGGTAGATTTTATAACGAACCCCACCGATTCGGAAGTCGCAGAACGAATCGAAGCTCTATACTCAGAAAAAGTAAGTTTGCATCTTGTTAGTAAACTGGTATCCATAGTTTCTGCTAGATTTTCAGAGTGTCATCCTTTATATTGCTTTTTAATTTGTTGATATGTCGTCTGCTCCTAGAAACGACATATGCAGACATATTCAATGTTGCAACAACGAAGTGTGCCCGTACCTCTTAGGTGTGAACCTCCGAGAGGAGCTTTCATGTATTCAGTCCCATCTTCTGATGTTGTTTCCACTTAGAATCATCTCTTGCGCTAAGTTAAAAGCCCCGAAAGTAAAAAATCCCTTAGTCTCAATTCCTTGTCTACTGTAAATACTTTCAACACATTTTCTTCTAATATTATGTTGTTTTCCGTTTTTTCGAAGAGTCATTTCTACCAATTTTCATCACATGCTTGCCAAAATTTTAAATTTTGTTACTGTCTTCTTTATTTACTTTTTTTGATATCTGGAATATCTTAAGTGAAGGCCTTCAGGGTAAAGCGTAATTTAAGTATGTAAAATTGGCTGTACATAGATCTTTGTGTGTCACAGTCTTTAATAGATTCCATATACATTAAATGAAATTTCATGTCTTTCTTTTCCTTTTTCAGGCTGCAATATCAATCGACACCATTATATTAACATCCTCAAACAAGAAATAGAACTTCGAAATCCGACAATGTTGAAAACTCATTTGTCATTGAAAACTGTCTGCTGTATTTAATGGATCTATTACTTTTAACGATTGCTAAATGTACAGTGACAGTTCCAAATAGCTTTTATCCTAAAACAAGGAAGATGCGGTGGCTTTTTTCTCCTTTAATTGTCGAAGTTTTTCAGCGAGGTTCTGACGAAACGACCGAGATTTCGACAAGTCCGTGAACAATGCGTTTTCTCTTCCGCATCGCTCCCTCTTCCTTCTTCGTTCGAGCCGCCGCGTCTTTGTCTGCGTCTTTATGAATAAATTTATCCTTTGTAATTTATGATTGTATCAGCTGGTATTCGAATTTGTATAATTTATTATATTCGCGAGACAGCTTCTGGATTTTGTATAAGATATTATGATAAATAAACTTTCTTTCTATTTTTTAAAGGATTATAGATATTGAATGCGGTGTACTTGAGATGTAAGCCATAGACTTTTTTGGATGTTTTTTTCATGGTTTTGGCGATTCATTTTTCAATGTTGGATTATTCCAAATAATTATTTATGTCGTAAGCTGGAGAATGGACATGTTCTTTTTCACGAGTTGTAAGTTTTAAAAATGTAAATAGAATAATGATAATAATAATAATAAATATAAACAATAATAAACAGAACGATTTCTCCATTATGTACAGACGACCCTAAAAATTGTAATTTTACGGGTAATTTTTTGGATAGAATAATTTTATTTTTTATGTTTATTTTTAATTTCGTTCAAATAAAGATGTAATTTAATTGGTATTTCCAAATGTGATCTATAATAATAATAGTGACCTTTATTTCCAACAAGCTTATAGCCAAATAACAGGAAAATACAAAATAGCTAACTGAGTTTAGACATATGTGTGGCAGATATAATAAAAAAATTAAAGTTAATTTAAACTAAAGTTAATCAGAAAAGCAAACAGAAACAAAAATTACTAAAAATACATATATGGTATAGTTGAATTTGATGGAGCCTGTGGTTGATTGACTTGATCAATAAGGTTGATATATAACCCCTTTCCACAATTAACTATTTGTAAATTCTGTATACGCATTTCGACAACCAAGTTGTCATCATCAGCAGATAATTTCAAAGTGTCGCACCTGGTAAAATGCGTATACAGAATTTACAAATAGTTAATTGTGGAAAGGGGTTATATATCAACCTTATTGATCATATATGGTATACCTAGTCAAGTCATAAATACTGGTACACAACTGAATGCACTCATTACGAATGCAACACTGGGTGCATCCATTTCGTATTGATTGCGATTTGACAGTTGACATTTATGCTTCACTATGGCGTAAAGAGTTTTCGACATTAATTGTTTACAATCATGGAATGGGGCGACATCGAAATTCGTATTGTTGTAGTTGGCTTGTTAAAATGCACCATGGAAAAAGGCGATATCTTTAGGACGTTGCGACCGGTTGGAATCACTCGCAATTTTGTGTATCGTGCTGTGAAGTTGTTTGAGGATACTGGTGGAGTTCGAGACCGTCAAAGATCCGGCCGTCCGCGCACTGTGAGAACTCCGAAAGCGATCAAAGCCGTGAAGAAACGAATCGACCGAAAACTCCTGTGAAACCAGAAAATCTTGTCGCGGGAAATGCAAATTTCGCAAAAATCCATGTCTTGCATTATCAAAGAAGATTTGGGACTCAACGCGTACAAGCGACACACTGGACACCTGCTTACGGTCGCATTGAAGGACAAACGCAAGTGAAAATCGAAAGCGTTACTCAGCCGATACGCGCAGAACGCTCACAGACAAATTCTGTTTACTGATTTCACCGTAGAAGAATCGTTCAATAAGACAGTCGTGCACAGTCCGAGCTTAAATCCATAGATATGTGGGTTGAGTGAAATGTTTCTCGGCTTTAGGGCGAGAATTCTTTACTACAAAACAAAACACTCACTGTACACCAATTCGAGATTGTATGTTTGGTTTTGGTGAAGTAAATGTGTAAAACTTTCTTGTGTGAGCTTTAGGTGGGACATTGGGATTAATAGCTTCCTGATGATGACAATTTAGTTGTCGAAATACGTACATAGAGTACGAACAATGATGTGGTAAAAGGTTTTATTTATCTTTTTTGATTATTTCAATTAACCACAGTCTCCAACAAAATTTACCAATTTTCCAAAAAAAATGGTATATTATTTTATTCGAAAAATGAAAAATGTATACGCTTGTGAGTAAATGAAAAAAGAAAAGAATTTTACACGAAAAGATAACATTATTAAGAAAATACAAGAACTACCCTGTATATTCGCTTAACGTCTTTCGCTTCCTTTTCATTAAACGGAACTAAACAAAATAATGAGGTCATAGAAGACATTATTAAAATAAACGAGAAATAAAGTATCTTTTTTGTGATGATGTTACGAACCAATTCATCGCTTCGCTGTAAAAAACGTACGTTTTATGGTACTGACACATTATGGTGTATATAGATATATTGCTTTATGGAAGATACGGTGGCCAACTATATACTTGAAACGCTATATATATTTCTTCATTTTAGGCCATTAACGATATATCGTCAGAACGAATGACTTAATATAACCCGGAAAGACAATAACTGGTTTTATATTTCTCCGTTTTCGGAAAACGTCTCAGGTATAATAATAAAAATATCTTTATTTGTCCGACAGAAGATTCCCATTATAGGACAACAAATACATTATAAGTTAAGCACATCTATACCTATTTACATTTGTACATATACCAAACTTGTTACCAGCAAATAGTAATTCATAGCAACTAATACTACAGAAATAAGATTTCGTGTGTTCAGACACTTCTCACAATGATCAAAAATTTCGTATTACGTCAAAGGTGATCATGAATACAAAGAATAGCGAATGCAGGTGAACAAGAAATGAAAAAAAAACATGGAGAAAGAGTTTGGTAAGAAGATTGAACAAGACGGATTAGGAAACCAAAAGCCGTTTTATAGTGTTATTAAATCGCTCAGGAAAGAAAAAATTGTAACATAAAGCATATAAAAGATAAAGATGGAAAAATGGTCCCAGATAAACAACAGGTGATGGGAAAAATGAAAAAAATACTTTGAAGAATTACTAAAGCTATGTACTAGAAGACTTAGTACTACCTAGAAATTAGGTAGTACAAAATAAAAGACATTAAAAAGATGAACAGCAGCAGGGGGGCATGATGGTATAACAGCATTGTTAAATAGTTAGGGAGTAAAAGGAATACAGATTAATGACCATATTATTTAGCAAAATTTTTAGCGAAGGCCGTATGTCAAAACAATGGGAATTAGGAGTGTTACTTTCGATCCACAAAAAGGCCGAACATAGAGAATGCTCGAACTGTCGAGGAATTACGATATTGAATAATGTACTAAAAATTTACGAAAAAGAATTACAAAGAGTCTAGTGACCTATAAAGCCAGTCAGATGATTGGGAAGAACAAAAGCAATATACAAAGGGTACTAGGAAAGTTTTGCAATACAGCTTTGTTCATTTAATTTTTTCAAAGATGATTTCCTCTACACTAGATACACCTCTCCATCCTCTGAAACCACTCTTTAAACCAGTTCTGTCAAGTTTCACTAGGGAGTAAAGCACGCTCGTTATCCCGAGCCCGCAGAAGGTAATTATTACTGGAAAACCGCCTCCCTTTTAGCTTCATTTTCACATGCGGGAACAGTGCAAAGTCGCAGGGAGCAAGATCTGGACCGTAGAGAGGGTGCTCGAGAAGTTTCAATCCTGTCGTGGTCAAATATTCGGTGGAGGCTTTGGCGCGGTGACCTGGAGCATTATTATCATGGAGGAACCAGCTGCCCATCCTTGACTTTACCCGCAGGTTCTTCATAAATCCAATGACTTTAGGCAGGCACTGTTCAGTATATCAGTTAGCTGTGACTGTCTTCTATGCGTCAAAAACGACACGTTTCACAATTCCACTCGATTTGAAAACTACAGCTATCATTTTCTTCTTTACAGATTGGGATTTTCTGACAACTACGGGTGTGTCCTCATCATCAAAGACCAAAACTTTGTTTTGAGCTTTAGTCGGCACATCGTAATAGTACAACCAAGTCTCGTCACCTGTCACAATGTCGTTCACATAACGAGATTGTCCCTTATTCAACTTTTTTAGCATCTCCCGGCACCAAGTCACACGTCGTGTCATCTGCTCTTCAGACAGTTGATGCGGCACCCAGAGAGAACAAAGTTTCTTCACGTGCAAATTGATGGTGCATTTAGGCCTGAAGTACCCTCTATCTGTTGGTAGGTCACTCGCCTGTCCTCGCCAAGCATTTTCCTTACAGTAGTAACGTTTTCCTCCGTAACTGACGTTCGTGACCTTCCCGGCCTCTCAGCACTCTCCAGTCAAATTTCACCTTTGGAATTCTCTATACCACCTGAACATCGTTTTGCGATGTGGGCAAACATTACCTGGTGCAAGAGTCATTTCTTCGAAGCACTGGTCTATGCTTAAACCACGCACGAAATTATAACGCAAAACTGCCCTTATCTCATTTCGTGACCACGATGCCATCGCAAGCACTTTAAACTCTCACTGCTAATGAATAACTGAGCCCATCGACATGGCGCGGCGGCTACTATGCACGTATGAACATGTCTCAACATGCAACAGCAAGCAACTTCCTACGATTCATTGTAGCGTCATATTGCAAAACTATAGTAGCCTTTGTCGAAGGCGCAAGAGCGTATGTGTAAGGTAAGAGATCGAACCGTAACATGATTAAGGCATAAATAAAACTAGGTCTGTAAGTGAATAGCCCTTTTTTAATTTTGATTCTACCTATTATTACGTGGTTTTGTTTTGCTGTTAAATAAATTGAAGTTCTCCAGGATTGTATGGTTGTGTACCAAAATATATATGTGTGTCTGTTTAAGAAACTTCTAGTGTTTATTTTAGCCAATTGTGTAGAATGGAATTTAAGGCTTTCTTATAGTTGTAACATCGAATTAAATTTCTCTATTTGTTTTTTATATATTATTACTATTATTTCTCTTTGCGATAAATATTTTAGGGCTAATAATAAAATATCTATGGGTGAAAGAAAGAACTGAACTATTGTAAGATTCAATACAAACAAGAGTTTTTTTAGATTTGCCATAGGTTTCGATTCCGTTTTCATGAACCTATATAATTAAAGTGTTTTATTTGCTCTTTTTACGATGTTTTAAATATTATAGACACAAACAATATCTCTTTGTAGCTTTTAATTTAGTGCTATCTGCATGCATAAGTTATTCTTCTGAATACATTAAAAACTACACTACAATTTCACGAATACCACACCTAAAATTAAAATTTTTCCGGACGATTTATTGTCGAGGCTGCGCGTGAGGCTTTTGAAATGTGACGAAATCTTGGAAAATGTATGCGTAACCGGCAGGGAAACGACCAATTTGCAACTAAAATTTTAAGTATTATAAATTCTGAATTTAAATTTTCTCTCAGGAAAGCGGAACTCGACTTGAATCACTTAAGTTGCATTAACTATCATCTTGGTTAAAACGAGTTCATATTTAAGCGGAGAAAGCAATCCCATCTTTGTCAAAAGTTTTACTCATCGACACGCGGATTGAAACTTTAATTACTCTCGCATCTTTGGCGGACTTCTCAAAGTACCAGCTTTTGGTAATTCACTTAGAAAGTGTTCTTATTTATGGAAATTTAGGCAATGCATTCTTTAGCAAGGATAATTTGAATTTAATGTATGTTCAAATATTAAAAGTTTTTGGCAACTAGTAAACGTATATTTTCTTTAATTTTTGTATTGTACTGACGATATGTCGAGTTTCTTGTTAGCAGGGATAGGACGTCAGAGATGCATGACGTTAGTGTCAGAGACATCAGGAGTTCCGATTTGATATTTTTTATATGCCAATTAAAATACGTATAGAGAAACAAGTACCTACCAAGTAACTTCAGATTTTTTACTGTTTACATTCAGAGTTCAAATGGAAACAAAAAAAAAGTCGCACAGAGCAAGATCAAGCGAGTATCAGGCGTGGGGTAAAGGAGTTATGCTATTTTTAGCCAAGAACAAGCACATACGGGTCATGAATTTCGCAGCGACTCTTGTCTTCCCCAATTCTCCCGACAAAATTCGGTGCACTGAGCTCCAAGTTGTTCCAGATAAGTCTACAATTGCTTTAATGGTTCGTCGTCGATTTTCGAGCACAATTGCAAGAACTTTCTCGACGTGTCCATCCGTTCCGGAAATTAATGGACGTCTAAAACGAGATTTGTTATCAATTGACATTTCAACTTTTTTGAAACGAAAAAGCCATCCGTACACTTGAGTTTTCCCCATAGCGGCATCCTTGTAAACTGTTTGCAACATCAAAACTGCTTGTGCAGCATTTTTTTCCGAGCAGAAAGCAAAATTTCACAGCTGCACGCTATTCACTTATGTCCAACATTGCAAAAAACGACGAGTAGCCGAAAATGCTTTTACAAAAAAATGCACTGTAGCAAGACCTTATTCGGCGAAAAACCGACTGCATCGAACGCAGAACAAGTTGCGTCACCCGTATTTAGCAGACAGAATGCGTGCTAAGCAAGCCCTACCGCGCTGCTATTCCAGTTATTTTTGGGTATCCCCTCATATATTATTGACCAAAATGTATTTCAAACTTGTAGCGCTGAACACACCTGAAGTTGAGTTGACAGTAGTAATCTTTTAAGGTTGGATTTAGTAATCGAATGTGAGCAAGATGCATTTGTTTTTGCCCTACAGTTTTGCAATATGACACAACAATGAATCGTAGGAATCTGCTTGTTGTTGCATGTTGAGACATGTTCATACGTGCATAGAAGTCGCCGCGCCATCTCGATGGGCTCAGTTATTCATTAGCAGTGAGAGTGTAAAGTGCTTGCGATGGCATCGTGGTCACGTAATGAGATAAAGGCAGTTTGGCGTTATAATTTCGTGCGTAAACATAGACCAGTGCTTCGAAGAAATGACTCTTGCACTAGATGATGTTTGTCTACATCGCACAACGATAGTCAGGTGGCATAGAGAATTCCAAAGGGGAAATTTAACTGTGGAGGATGTTGAGAGGCAGAGGAGGTCACGTTACTACTGCGAGGAAAATGCTTGGCGAGGACAGGCGAGTGACCTACCAACAGATAGAAGGTACTTCAGGACTAAATGCACCAGCAATTCGTTCGATTCTGCATGATCGTTTATTCGTGAAGAAACTTTGCTCTCTCTGGGTGCCGCGTTGACTGACTGCAGAGCAGATGATACGACATGTGACTTGGTGCCGGGAGATGTTAAAAAAGTTTAATAAGGGACAATCTCGGTACGTGAACAACATCATGATAGGTGACGAGACTTGGCTGTGCTATTACGATGTGCCGAATAAAGCTCAAAACAAAGTTTGGGTCTTTGATGATGAGGACACACCCGTAGTTGTCAGAAAATCCCGATCTGAAAAGAAGAAAATGGTAGCTGTATTTTTCAAATCGAGTGAAATTGTGGAACGCGTCGTTTTGGACACGCAGAAGACAGTCACAGCTAAGTAGTATACTTAACAGTGCCTGCCTAAAGTCATTAGATCTATGAAGAACCTGCGGCCAAAGTCAAGAATGGACACCTGGTTTCTCCATCAAGATAATGCTCCAGTCCTGATATTGCCTCTGCGACTTTGCACTGTTCCCGCATGTGAAAATTAAGCTAAAAGGGAGGCGGTTTTCCAGTGAGGAGAACCTTCTATGGCCTTGGAACAATGAGTGTGCTTTACTCCCTAGTGAAACGTGGCAGAACTGGTTTAAAGATTGGTTTCGGAGGATGGAGAGGTGTATTGAGTGTAGAGGAAATTACTTTGAAAAAAATTAAATAAACAAAGCTGTATTGCAAAACTTTCCTAGTACCCTCTGTATAGTGTACGGTAGTACACTATAGTGCAGGGTTGGACGAATACCTCATTATATATTTTCATTTTTTCATTATAAAGGTCACTAATATGAAGCATAATTCGCAGTGTTGTGTATCTGCAACGCAATATAAGTGTATATTTGTATCATGAGCTATGAATAAACATTATCATGATTAAAAACGCAGTTTTTTATATTTAAGAAACACATGAAATTTATTTAATTCCAAAAATAATAACCACACATCATACGAACCCTTTACTTACGCTAAATTGCATCCGTTTACACACCCATACGCAGGACACTAGATTATTTTTGCTTATGTATAAAACTCCTGAATACAAGACGAGGGTTCAAAACCATAAACGCTCAATTGTACAGTTGGGAAGCGGTCGCGACGGTGGTGACAAGAAACCAAACCTTAATCAGAATTTCTTGTCAATTAGCACACGCCGTCGCAAAAATTCGAACTTTGCCCGCAATCCAGTTTACATAAAACCGGTTCGACCGACGGACCCTCGTCAAACTTTCCCAAAGGCCGAAATTTAATTTTCCCTCTCCCGTCCGTTCTCTCTATTCGTTTCTTTTCACCGGTCACAATTTCACTTTTGGGGAAATAGTGTAAGAGTCTCGATTTTAAGCAATCTGCGAAGGACACATCATTTGCACCAGCGAACAAAAGAGGCATTAATTAGTTTTGAAAGAAAATTTTAATTATGCATACTTGGCTTTTTGAAAACGGATGCTTACTCTCTTAAGTCGGAACAAGTCTCTTTTCCTTTTCCATTCTGTGCATTGTACTTGCAAAAGGTTTCCGCTTTTAAATTCGATTACAACGAAAATTTTTCTGCGAGATTAAAAAGTCCTTTCTAGAAGTTTAACAACAAAGAGATTAAAGGAAATTCGAAGGAAAATTTCCCTTGTTTTTTCCTCCTAAATATGTACAATGAAAATAATGGGTCTCTCTCTCTCTTTGATGGCATTTTTACTTTATATTTCATGCACAAACATGAAAAGTTACGTTCTTAAATTGATTAATATACTTCTGCATTTTATTCAAACATTTCGTAAGATTGTCGAGGAATTAACAATTAGGAGGAAGTTCATAAATCCTTTATATTTTACAAATTCTTACTCCATAAATCCAATCTGCTTGAAAAGAATTGAATCATAAAAAATCAAAGACAATTAACATTGAAGGTCGCATAATGTGAACCAACCGATACTCGCAACGTGAACAAACTGATACTCGCAACGTGAACAAACCGATACTTGCAACGTGAACACCCATTTCGCATAACTGTATTTTCTCGGATTCTCTTATAAATTTTTTGAACTGGTTATATGTATATCCCTGCATCCTGTGGTGCTAGATTTTACAACTCATTTCTATGTCGGTGCAATACAGTTATTATCCGACTGTTGGACACAGTGTTTGAATCCGAGTTACTTTTCATGATGCTAAAGAAAATCCAAAATGTTTGAGTCTCAGCGGAAAGGCGCTTATAATTTAATAACAATGTATAACTAATAAAATGTAATGTAGCCAAACCCACGATATGTAAGATCAAATAAGCACAGAGACTCAGTCGATTCTTGAACCTTCTCATTGACCTTGATAACAATGCATGTTAGAATGGTCGAGGTCAATGAGGAAATTCTAGAATTGACTGAGATCAAGGAGGTTTAATGTCAAGAACATTTCAAAGTCGAGAACATTTTAATGTCAAGTCAATGAGGAGGCTGTAGAAGCGACTGAGCCCAAGGAGGTAAAAAAAGATAATTACGTATGAATGCAGACATAAAAAAGCGACTTGATTTTATGTGCAGTGACTTCCACTTATAAAGCACCAGGTAAAAGTAAAACCCTGACACAGTGCTCCTCAATCTTTTAATATTTGCGATCTTCAATCGGAATTCTCATCGTACTCTCCACTTACACCTCACAACAATCTTCTCTTGTATAGAAATTGTGCTGTAATTGTAATATTAGCTTCAATTTTAATTTCTTTTGGTGCTAAGTCCAAAATACAAAATTACCTTGGTTATTATGAAGGGGAAAGTTTATTAATATTTGGTAACATCGATGATTCTAATGCAGCGGATTGATAAAAGTAGAATCAGTGTCTTTCTTTCGCTATCTGTGTTCTGTCCACCATATCGGAAATTCTCGTGGCTTTCATGAAGTTTCAACTTGTCCTGAACATTCTGTGTATTGTCTACGATGAAAAATCGAGATGAAGTCATATTTTTGTAGCAATTCCTGATAGCTAATACTCCTGATAGTAGAGTTATGAGAAGATTTGTAAATTAAATATTTCAGAGACCTTCTCTGCACCTTCTTGATCAATAAGTTCTGGTAGGTATATTGAAGGCGGCAAATAATTGATGCACACTCCAGTTTGGGACGTGTACCAAAGTAAAGTAGAGCTTCTTTAGCGTATATGGATTTACGAATTATTGACTAGATCAAATAACAAAACTCAGGGCGTAAAGCAGTTACAAATAAATAGAACGTAATAAATAAACTGCAGGCATTGAACACCAAGAGGAGGAGGAATAAAAGCCATTGTAACTAAAATAGCAATATCGATTATACAGATGGCGTCAATCGTGGCTTGAATATTGGCTTCCAATGCTTCAAGAGTTGCTGGTTTGTCGGCATAAACCAATGACATAAGATAGCCCAATAAAAAGTAATCCAGAGGCGTTAAATTGCACGAACGAGAGGGCCAATGAACGCGACCACTTCTGGAAATAAAGTTGTCATCAAATTGATTTTGCCATAAATCGATTGTTAAGCGCGCTGTATGATAAGTTGCGCCGTATTGTTGGAACCAAATGTCGTCGATGTTTAGCTGATTAATTTTTGGAAACAAAAATTCAGTCAGCGTGGTTCGATAGCGCTCGCCATTCACCGCAACGGCAGCTCCTTCCTCATTTCGAAAGAAATAACGACCGATGATGCCGCCAGCGTGTAAATCGCACCAAATAGTCAATTTTGATGGATGTAATGGTGATTCGTTAACGGCTTGAGGATTGTCTTCGCTCCAAATACGTCAATTTTGCTTGCTGACGTAGCCATTTCACCTGAAATGAGCTTAATTACTAAACACAATTCTTTGATAAAAATGCTCATCTTCGACCAGATTCAAATGAGCCCAATCAGCAAAAATGCGTTGCAAACGATAGTCGTTTGGCTTCAATTCTTTCACGAGCTGTATTTTATAGACACGTAAGCCAAGATCTTTACGTAAAATTTTCCATGTAATCGAAGGACAAAGACCAACAAGTTGAGAACGACGACGAATCGACATTTCGGCGTCTTCTTCAATACTTCGCGCTACAGCAGCAATATTCTCTTCGATACGCACATTTCTTTGTCTTGTTGATGGTTTTGAGCCGAGAAGAGTAAAATTAGTCCGAAAACGATCAATAGCTACAGGAATTTCTCGCTCACTAGGCTGATTATGTTGACCGCAAAATGGACGAAGTGCTCCATGAACTTCGCGACAAATTTATTTTTTTAAAAGTAAATTTCCACAATTTGTTGTGGCGTTAAACGATTCATGATGATTTGCCAAACCTTACTGAACAGAAATATCAACACGGTTTGACATTACCAGCTGTCAGACCATAGTTATCGATATCGATAGTTCTCATGCAGCTTAAAAAACACCCATTATTTAAAATACAAATTAAGAGTAGAAAAAATGCCCCGATTTCTTTTCCGTGTACTCAGCGAATATAGAACTGTTACATTGTTGGACGAACAAATTCGTACACGAAGTTAATTTACTCGGTACTATTATTGATAGTTGGGATAATTAACTCAATTTCCAACGGGAAGGTAATTAATAGACGCGTGTCCAAACAATGGTGCAATAATTAAACTAGTCTGGCTGATGCAGCGCTAATAAAAGTGGTGATTTTGCGAGTTCACGTAATTCTCGCTATTTAATGATTTGTTTGAATCAGTGTTGTAGTATGTATGTGTAAAACCCATGTTTACACATTTATCATTGGTACAAAAAGTTCTATGAATACTGTGTACAGAAAAATAATTCGTTTTTATTAAAAGATTCACATTTGGGAACCTGGACGAAGCGATTTAATAATGAAAAATTAAAAATAATAATGCTTTAGTATTATGTATTAAATTAAACGATACGTTGACCCCTCTATTCTCCGACTATTATTTTACACGTTTGAATATGCTGCCATTGTTTGATACCCACACTATGTATATTTACATTTGCAGCTTGAGAGAGTCTAGAAGAGATTTTTAAAATATTTGGCATCCAAGGTTAGTGGCATGTATCCCCCTCGTGGTGTTGACTACGTCAGCTTGCTTCGTGATCAGTTTCAGTCACTAGCAGAGAGGCGTATGGTTCTAAGTGCCAAGTTCTTAATGAGACTTGTTACTAACACTATCGACGCCTCATCCATTTTGTCGCAGGTAAATTTTCGTGTGCCTCGTGGATCGAGTAGATCTAATGACACTTTTTCGGTCCCTAGAGCTAGAACAAATGTGTTGTACAAAGCTCCTCTGGCGCATATGACTAGGAATGCCAATGATCTGTTTGAGAATCCTTTCCGATAGTCTCAGTTATGGTGAGTGATTCTTGTGCGGTCCTGATGTATTGGGTTGGCAAGTACTTTCGGTTTTGTAGTATAAAATAAAACACTTTTTCTTTAAACAAAGAATAGTTTTTAATCAATTATATATTTTACATTTTGCTCAATGACCTTTTGCAATCTTTCTTTCAGTTGCATGATTCCGCGCTCATAAAAATTCTGGTCCTTATCAGCAAGAAAGTGAACCAGGTGCGAGTGAAGGTCATCGTCATTTGTGAAAGTTTTACCATTCAAAGAATTCTACAAACTTCGAAATAAATGGTAATCAGATGGTGCTAGATCAGGGCTGTATGGGGGATGTGGCATCACTTCCCAGCCAAGTTCCAATAGTTTCCCACGAGTTGCCAAAGATGTGTGAGGCCTTGCATTATCTTGGTGGAAAACTACACCTTTCCGATTTGACAATTCTGGCCGTTTTTCTTTGATTGCTTCATCCAGTTTTATTAATTGTTGACAGTAAACATCAGAAGTGATCGTTTGGTTCTTTGGAAAAAACACAACACCTTTGTAATCCCACTAAACTGAAAGCATGATCTTTTTTGGATGCAATTCAGCTTTCGATGTGGTTTGAGCTGGTTTATCGTGTTTGCTCCATGATCGTTTTCGAACTATGTTACTGTACAGGACGCATCTTTCATCACCAGTGATGATTCTTTTTAAGAAAGGGTCGGTTTCATTTCGTCTAAGGTGCATATCGCGAAAGTTGATTCTTTGTGTTAAATGAATTTCTTTCAATTCGTGAGGTACCCAAAAATCAAGCTTCTTAACTAACCCAAGACATTTTAAATGTTTTTCAATTGTTGTGTGCGATACATGTAGCCTCTCCGCAATCTCTCGAACAGTTATATGACGATTCTCTTCAATTATGACTTTGATTTGGTCATCATCAACTTCAGTAGGCCGACCAGAACGTTGCTCATCTTTGAGGGAAAAATCTCCAGAACGGAATTTTTTATACCAATTCTGACACGTGCGCTCTGTTAAGCAATTAACACCATAAACTTCACATATCTTTTTGTGAGCCGCAGCAGCTTTCTTTCCTTTACGGAAACAAAGTAGTAAAATATGTCGAAAATGTTCGTTTCTGCACTCCATTTAAAATTAACCCACAACTAATAGCTTTAATAAAAATCACGCACTACTTGCTTCTGAAGTTACGTCAATGTGACTAGTATCACGCGACAAACGGTAAAGTACAGCACTAACATACGTTATACAAAAAATAAAGCAACGCTCTCTATCAGTAAAAACCGAAAGTACTTAGTTGCCAACCCAATATGTATTTTTGATGTCTTTCTGTAATTGTTTAGAATTAGACGTAGATCTTTTTTTTTGCTTTTTATTTACCTTGTTATTATTTGTACTTTTTCAATGTATTTTTATTTATTTTTGTCCTGTAATTGGTCTTTGACTGTTGGACTAATAAAGATTATTATTATTATTGTATTGACAGCTCTTGGTGAACCTACACTAATAAACTTGCAACATATAAAACACTTGATATTCCTTTCACAATAAATTTCTTTCTTTCTATATTTTATCATCAGAAGATACAAAAGCAAACTAAATAGTGTTACACTTAATACTATTTTATATTCATATTAAAGTAACATTACCTATAATTACTTGGAATTAACAATTACCTCTTAAAATATCGAAAAACTCCACTTGGACATTAATCTGAAGTAAGTAAATAGATGTCCTACACTTATGAGATATTAAAGAAAGCTTTACAATTACGATTTCTTTTTGCCTTTAGTACAATAATAATATCTTTTATAACCTTTTCTTCCTCTAAATGTAACATTTTAAAATGTTCTGAATTAGATATATGTATTATCAAATGATTGGTTACATTAGAAATCTTTAATAACTTAATATCGAATCCAGTTTCGAAGTTACGGTTTGTTTGTCCTATATATTTTTCTTGGCAAGAATTGTAGTTCCTTTTATATAGAGGGTGAAAGTGTGAACTATGATCGACAAAGTATGGTTACTACAACTAATATTTTTGTTTTACAATTATTTCAATTTTCTTTTAAATTATAAACCGCTGTGCATACATTTTTAAAAGCATTTCTGGTATTTTCAATTAAACCCCTCAGGATTATTCTAACGCATTCTAGGATTTCATAGCTTCCTTTTGGTTATTCAAGTTTCCTTTTCTTGTATTCTTGAACAGCTATAAACAGGTACGTGTTCAATAGCTGGATAGCTTAAACAGCTTTTGAACAGGTATGAACAAGTACCTGTCCAAAAGTTATTCTTTACCTGTTAAGAAGTTGTTTAAGCTAATCAAATATCTGTTTAATACCTGTTTAAGCTGTTTAAGATCTGTTCATCACCTCTACAATATCTGATATGAGTTGAAGTATGTTGTCAATAAATCATGCCTGTATTGAGGGTTACATACCTATGGGGGTGACAAAAATGGAAAATAAACCTCCATGAGTTTTTCTGTTGGAATTTCTGTAGCTTATCTACTAAGGTGTTACGAGTACGTTATGTTAGGTGTTAGTAGAAGTGCCAAGTTCTTGATGAGTGAAAAGTTCCCCAGTATTTACATAAGAAGTCTTCTTGAATATTATTTTGAAATGTAGTGTTCTTATGAAACTACTTACGAAGTGAAACCCTAACATTTTCATTGCTTAGTGTAAGTTACTTAATTTTAAAAAGTGGTTTCTTAGAGAGCATATCTTTGACTAGATTATCGAAGATGGGTTACCGATAATGATATGCATTTAATAAATTATTTTGTTTATTGTTATTTATTTTATACAAAATCACATCATAACTTTCGCAATTATCTAACGAGACTAACAGATTAATTCCAAAATACCTTTCAGCGATACAATCATGCTTTTATCTACTTACGCGCACATATCAAGCTACAAATTCCAACTGGATATAAACGTTCAAGTAAATTTCTGTTTAAGTTGTTCGTAATTGGATTAAAACTTGAAAGCGAATTGTGTATCTTCCCTACTTTCCCAGAACCAATCTAATTTCAAGTAAGAAGAGCAATGATGCATATTCGGCACGTTAGATAAAATTTAATCCGGCATCCGTGCATAATCTAAAAGGAGTCTTTGTCATAATTATCAGTTAAATGTTGTTAATGCTGTTGCTGGTAATTGTGGAAAATTCTCTCTGACAATGAACATTTCTCCGTATCATATGCGATTAACACTGGCAAATATAATTGGATACTTTGAAATAAAGGAATTAATTGATGTGGTGGTGTGGGTTTTAGACGAAATTCCTTCGTCTTCCTTCTGCTTTGTATATTGCAATTCAATTAATTTGTTAATGTTAAAACGTACCAACTCCTTACGATAGCGGTTGAAATGGCATAGTTGGTAACGATGTGTATGCGCTTTATTTTATCTAATAGCATTAATAATAAAATTACACTTTTTACTTTTCATTTTTCAATTTAATGTATCCTTTAAATCAGAACAAATGATGCGATGTCATGCACATATTACGCGAAGATTCTTTAATTCCGTGATATATATGTACATACAGTAATAACATAGTTCCTATGGTTAAGAGCACATACATACTTGGAAATGTTTGCAAGACAAGAAGTGAGAGGTGCTCTCCTACCATATAGAATGCTTTACTTGATCGAACAGTTCATAGTGGTCGTAGTTGAATGTTATCATGAAGGAGGTAAGTGTGTTTCAAATTGATTTTTCCTTCATTTTCGATTTCGCTTCGTTATGGTCAAAATTACGAGTGTGGTTCCATAAGTACCCGGCTTGACCAAGAGATGGCGGTAGTTGATTGCAAAATGTCACTGTATTAGAAAGTACACAATCTATAAAGCTTATATTTCAAGTTTGAACACGCCACGTTGTTTAGTATTTGTTTGGCAGCCATCAATAGCAAACGTTTTCAGTGAATTTGTAAAAATGGAGAAAATTGGTTACCGTTACGTGATACAATACTTTTACTTGAAAGGGTTCAGTCCAACCGATATAAAAACTGAAGTGGATTCCACTCTGGGTGAGTCTGCTCCTTCGTTTACAACAGTGAAATATTGGGTAGCAGAGTTTAAACGAGGCCGTACGAGCTGTCAAGACAAGTATCGCAATGGTCGACCAAATGAGATAACGACTCCAGAAAATGCACGAGCTAGCAGATATAGTAGGCATTTCAAAAAGTGCGGTACATCGCATATTATCTGAAAGTTTGGACATGAGAAAGCTGTATGCAAGATGGGTGCCGCGTTTGCTCACATTCGAGCGAAAACAGTGTTGTGAAAACGTTTCAATTGAGTGTTTAGCGAAGTCTCACAGCAACAAAGAAGAATTTTTGCGCCGTTTCATAAACATGCATGAAATATAGGTCCATCACTTCACACCCGCGATAAAAGTCAAACAGTCAAAACAATGGACTCAAAAGCGAGAACCGGCTCCAAAGAATCGCCTTCTTTGGAGTCGGTTGTCCCTTTTGAGATCGTTTCATCTACACGCAGCGGTTTTTCGCGATGCGCGTTGAATAATTTTCATTGACTATCTTGAAAAAGGAAAAACTATCAACGCCGAGTATTATGCGAACTTATTGCTACGTTTGAGCGAAGAAATCAAGCAAAAACGACTGCATTTGGCTAAGAAAAAGGTGTTGTTTCATCAAGACAATGCGCCAGCTCACAAATCCATTATTGCAATGGCCAGAGTTAATGAATTAAAGTTTGAATTGCTACCTCATACACGCTATTCGCCAGATTTAGCCCCCTTGGATTATTTGCTGTTCCCAGATTTGAAAAAATGGCTCAGTAGTCAAAGATTTTCCAATGATGAAGAAGTGATGTCGGCAATTAATGGCTATTTTGAGGAGCAAGACAGTTCTTATTATAAAAAGGGTGTCGAACTTTATGAACATCGCCTGATATTGAAAACTAAATATATTTCTTTCCAAAATTTTTGTGTTTTCTTTGTTGGGTCGGTGTTTCTGGGACCACCCTCGTTGATACACGAAACGTAACATAAAATTTGTATTGTTCTTCTCTTCCAGATAGTATATATATATATATATATATATATATATATATATATATATATATGTATACACGACTAAACTATCCCAAAACTCACACAGTATTAGTTTCAGATGAACCCACACACACACACACACACACACATATATATATATATATATATATATATATATATATATATATATATATATATATATATATGTACATTTACTCTACAACAGCGCTACCAACAGACTTAATTTTTATTAAAGCTATTACACCATGGGACTCGAGTATGTACTAGACTAGAGTGTACGTATGTAGATATTAAGTAAACCAATGCAACTGACTTTGCAAAATAGCATTAATTCTGCTATACTTCACAGTGGAACTTCAGACATTACCGTTAGTTGAGAATTTATATTAAAGCTTGTTCGTAATTCTTTTGTCCAGGGAGGAACTGTTTTATTCAAGCGGCACCTCATGTCTATTATGTCACCAGGCTGTAAATTATGCTTAGAGGATTTAGAACTATGTGCTCGTGCGATATATGCATATTATTCAGAGAACTGGTTTTATATGTTACATTCAGAGTGATAATAATGTTAAGGGAAGTTTATGCGCTACATGAAAGTTTACGTGAATTAATTTAAATAAAATGGAGTTAGGCAAATGCCTAGAAATTGAAATAAGATAACAGATGCGAAAAATTGAAAAAATGTAAATCCAATATCTTAAACGAAGCATGACATTTTATTGAGTAACTTAATTTTAAACTGGCTTATTCACTTCCGCGGTTGTTGTTTACGGTTACTTAATTTTGGATTTTGGGTTGTAACCGTGCCTTCGGTTCTGCCGACGTTTCGTCTTCATGTATATGAGAATCTTAGTTCCAGTACAACGACAGCAGTAGCAATAATAAGACCCTAAAGATGTCATGTATAGTAAGTACCTTAAAAATGTTTCGATATACACGAAAATATATTCAATGCAGGATGGTCTTTTAATAAGCGTATATGTATAAATAAAACTACCAGTCCGAGCATATCTCATCCATAACACAGAGTGCAAAAATTAATTATTTTTCAAAGTTGTTAAGATTTGTATTTGATTGGATATATCAATACGTGCAATATAAAAATAATTCTTTTCTCTGATTTTATTTATTCCTTATACATACGAGGTGTGGTAATTAAATAACGAGGCGGGATGAGAAATGTTTTTTATTGAAAATAAACTTATATTTAACTTTTATCTCCTTCAACATACTCTCGTCCTCTATCTATACACCGCTGTACACCTGGCTTCATTTATCCAAACCAATGCTGTAGATCATCAGCTGCCGACCTCTTCAACAACTCTTCCGTTTTTGCTTTTGCATGCTCAACAGATTAAAATGTGTTCCCTTTAATGCACTTTTTACTTTTGGGAACAGGTAAAAGTCACATGGTGCGAGATCTGACGAATACGAAGGATGATCAAGCACAGTAATGAGCTTGTCCGCTAAAAGCTACTTCACATATCAGACATTTTTGCACAAACTTCTGTCATGTTTAATTAATCGTGCAAAATGTGTCCTACTGTTTCTTTGTTAATATTTATCATATCAGCAATCATCCGAATGCTCAGACGTCGACCTTTCTGCACTGGTAGCAATTCAAAGTTTAATTCATTAATTTTTGGCCATTGCAATAATGGATTTGTGAGCTGGTGCATTGTCTTGATGAGACGACACTTTCTTTTTAGTCAAATGCGGCCGTTTTTGCTTGATTTCTTCGCTCAAACGTTGCAATAAGTTCGCATAATACTCATCGTTGATAGTTTTTCCTTTTTCAAGATAGTTAATGAAAATTATTCCACGCGCTTTCCAAAAACCAATGCCATGACCTTGCTTGCAGATGAAACGGTTTTAGCCTTCTTTGGAGCCGGTTCTCCCTTTTGATTCCATTGTTTTGATTGTTCTTTCGTCACAGGTGTGAAGTGATGGACCCATGTTTCATCCATGGTTATGAAACGGCGCAAAAATTCTGCTTTATTGCTGTGAAACTTCGCTAAACACTCAATTGAAATATCTTCACGACACCGATATGTTCCCTTCAGTTCTTGCAGTCACAGGTCGACCAGGACTTTCATTATCTTCGACCTTTCCCCGATTTTCAGAAAACAGTTTATTACATTCCAAAACTCGGGCACGTAACATAACATTATCGCCAAACAACTCCTTTAACATTTGTAAACATTCTGTTGGTGATTTTTTAATTTATCACAGCACTACTGAGTAACAGTGTGCCATATAACTAAAGCTCGAAAGTAAAGTAAAGCAGACATAGAGACGAAATTACGGGTTGTTGCTTAAGAAGTATCAAGGTCAATGACATTCCATTTACAGCCTTGCCCGATGGAAGGAGCACAGTCTCCTTACTTAATTGCCGTCCATCGCATATTATATATTTTTAATGGGTGCTGTGAAGAGTTTTAAGAGTTTTCAAGTCCCATGGCTGTTTGTGCCAATTTGTTATAAATGTAGGGTTTTTAATATCTTATTTATGTATATATATTTCTAAAAATAATAAATGATAATATTTATTTACTTTAAAATGTTTGTATTAACCTAGCTGACTCAGTGATTATTTAAACAAGCAGTGAGTCTATCTACAGAGAGTCTGAGATAAGAGATTTCACTTCTAATAAGGGCACTAATGAGTCTACACAAATGCACAAGAAACTTCGTTTAAGTTGAAAACCAAGCGTCAAAGGAATTTACAGTTAAAGATAATAGGGAGGAACCCTCACTCCAGTTTTGTTCGATGTAATAATGGATAATGTTATAAAGGAAACAAGAAAATCAACGAAATAGTTACACATTGGTTACAGAAACTGGTCACCCGTATGGATACAGGAATATGATTTGGTAGTATTTGTCCAAATGGGGAAGAACTAAATACTTACGAATGTATATGAAAATATCCAGAAATGCCAAGTGAACTTAAATGTGGACTTAAATGATACATACTATCTTTTTCATGTATCCAATTTCTCGCCCATCACATATTTCTACTAGTTAGTATAGCACCCGCTTCTGCCCTAAACGTTCAACATAACCTATCAATCTTACCTTTTACCACATAATGACTTATGTTGTTATCTTTTAGATTTATCCAATATTTTCTCCTAGCTTGCTCTCTCCAAGCTTCTCCCTTGTTTTCAACTCCGTTATATATTCCTTCTTAGTTCTTAATCTTTCTGATATATGCTAATATTTTTGCTGAATTTGAGACGTGTTTATTTTGTATCCTCTCTTTCTGATTTTTGCTCATCTTGGTTGGCTATACACATTATTCTAGACATTCATATGCTTCAATTTCTTGAAAGTAAATAGATCTGGGTTTAAGCTATTTTAGATTGGGTTACAAAGTAAATTCTTCTAAGCTTAACTTTAAATAAGGAAATTGAGGGTTTGAGTTAAAATCTGGTAATTTAGTTACTTGAGGATTTAGTTCAAATTGTGTTGTTACGTGTGTTCTATCTATTGTTCTTACTAAGAATTATTGTTGCTCAGCTTGTTTGATGTATTATATGACGTTGATCATTAATCTTTTTTGTAATGACGTCTGCTCTCACATGTGTAACACTAAGAATAAATAAAATCAATTTATCTATCTATCTTTTCATCGATTTATACTTTCAAATAGATTATCCTTTCGGTTTTGCTCATTCTTAGCACGTGGTCTGGTTCTGACTAATTTTTAAAATGAACTTTTTTTATTCTACCTTCCAGTCAATTCACCAATCCAAGGTCAATAAAATAACCTTGTCTTTCATTGACTTTTTCACTACTGCTTTTGCGACATCCAAAAAACTGTAAAGGTATGAGAAGAAAATTCGTACTAAACCGTCTTCTGTTGTGATATACGAGGTATAGTTATTAAATAACGAGACTGACGCTATAAAACATTTTATTTTGATTTCATACATATTTACTTACTATCACCTTCAATATACACCCCTCCTCTATCCCTACAACGCTCCATGCGAATCTTCAACTCAAATTTTGTTCCTTTTAATTCAGATTTCACCTTAGGAAACAGTTGCACGGCGCAAGATCCGGCGAATAAGTCGGATGGTCTAACACTGGGATGCTGTACTTGGCTAGAAACCTCTTGACTGACAATGCCGAATGAGCCGGTGCATTTTCTTGGTGGAGAACCCATGACTTGTCCTTCCACATTCGGGTCGTTTTTTTCTTATTCTTTCACGGAGTCGAGCAAGAACGTGAATGTAGTAATGTTGATTAATAGTTACTTTCTCCGGCGAAACAAAAAAACAACTGTAATGCGAACGAAGGCTACGGCTATATTGATTTGTTTACAAAGGCGAGAGGTACTGCATTCGAAAGAGAAGGCTTCACAATAAATAGCTGTCAGTCGTTGGCGTTTGGCGCATGCGCACAGTCTCGTTATTTAATAGCCACACCTTGTAGTCATTTCTCTTCTTACATTTATCGATGTTTTACGATAAGATAATTTTGAAAGCTGCTCTTGTTTGAGCTGTTTTCATATTATAAGTTTCTTTAACATACTGTTCATACTGATTAGAGGGCTTTGTGTGTAGTTCAAGTCTAATTAGTTGTTTGGAATAGCCAGTACCAACATTGCCTCTTAGTCTTTGTTCTTATCATACGCCAGATTATTATCAACAAATAAAAATTGTAATTGAAAGAATTTGTTTTTATTAACTTTAAAAAGGAAAAAGAAAGAGCTTGCGTACCACTTTTTGTATGTTAGTTTTAAATATATCGTTCCACGTCTTTCAAAACAACGTTCCATTGTCTAGGAAAACTAAAAACCATTAATTCCCTGTCCAAACTTTTCTAGCCTTTAATGAGTTTTATAAGTTTTTTCACGTTTTTGCTTCGGACAAGTTTAAATGGAAGTCACTTCAAAATTTACAATTAAACTTTGTTTTAAAGACTGTCATTCCTTTCTCATTTGAAATTAAGCGTTTAAGGAAATAGAATTTGCAGTCAAACTTGATCTTAACGCGGCGGGAAAGTTTCTCTTCTTTTTTGTCTTTTTTCCAATCAATGCGAAATATTAAGCTATTCTAACAAGTAACGGGGTAATCGAAAGATTAAACAGGGTCCCGATGATGCCAAATCCGTGATGTCTCAGATTGTTCTGGAGGCTTGTACTGATTTCATGTACAATACATTTTAACGTGTTTTAACATGTTATATATTTTGCAAATGCAGACTGCACATGAATAATCTAATAGTTGCTTAAAAAGCTTCATTGATAATGTAGGTATTATAACAAGAATTAATATTTTCATAATCGGTCGGGAAAAAAGGGGGGGGGGTACTTGCCCGGTGGCTCATTGAACAAAGTGTTAGAGTCGTTTAAATAGGCGAAACATAAATTAATAAATTAAATATACTCTCTGGATGACAGTTCTTATTGTATTGGTTATTCTTACTTTAATTTTTGTTGAGCTTGCGGTTAATTAAATTAAACAAAAAAAAATAAAAACCCTTTGCCACATGAGCATTTTTATTCTGTATACGCATTTCGACAACTAACTTGTCGTCATCAGCAAAAATTAATCACAGTATCGGACACGAATACGCGTTAAAATTCACACAGCACGTACCCCTACCCCCTTTTGTGACACTATGAATAATTAGTGCTGATGATGACAACTTAGTTGTCGAAAATGTATGTTGTAAAATCTTTAAATAGGGTTTTTGAAGAACACGAATTTCAAGATATATTTCGCTCCAGGAACCTACTAAATCTCCCTTAAGAAATCCGAAAAATAAAGTTGGGTTAAACCAGAAATCGGTGTTTATGTAACAAAATGCTGAAATTGTATTAAACAATATATCAATCAAAGTAAAGGCTCAATAAGAACTCGGTATAAAGAAAATATTACGCACATTAAGTTTAATCGGCCTGAGAAATCCAGTTTGTGAAACACGCACTAGAAAATAATCATTGTGTAACCGCGGATTATTAACATTTATTCAAAAATATTAATAATTACTGTGAATTGGGTAATTATGAGAGCATATTTATTGTGAAAAATAAAATCCATGTGTTAAATATAGACAGAGGTTTAGAAACAAATTCTTAGCTTTATAAGTTCCTGGACGGTATGACCGTTAAAAAATATCTATAAGTGGAAGCGGGGGTGTACTTTAATATAAGTATTGGTTTTAAGACTAGGAAATATATTAAATTGTGAGTAAAATATACCAGTGTGTGTTTGGCGGTTAGTGAAGGAAATTGTGCGGAATAATCTGCTAATGGCAACTTACTTGTCGAATAACATGCGAGGGTGGTTCCAGAAGAAGCCGACCCAACAAAAAAAACACAAAAATTTTGGAAAGAAATATATTTATTTTTCAACATAATCCCCTTTTAGATCTATACACTTTTCCCAGCGATGTTCAATAAGTTCAATACCCTTTTATAATAAGAACTGTCTTGCTCCTCAAAATAGCCATTAACTGCCGACATCACTTCTGCATCGTTGGAAAATCTTTGACCAATGAGCCATTTTTTCAAGTTTGGGAACAGCAAATAATTCGAGAGTGCTAAATCTGGCGAATAGGGTGAATGAGTTAGCAATTTAACCTTCAATTCATTAATTTTTGGGCATTGGAATAACGGATTTGTGAACTGGTGCATAGCCTTGATGAAACAACACTTTCTTGTTAACCAAAAGTTGCAATAAGTTCGCATAATACTCGCCGTTGAGATTTTTTCCTTTTTCAAGATAGTCAATGAAAATTATTCCAGGCGCATCCCAAAAAACCGATGCAATGACTTTGCCTGTAGATGAAACGGTCTTCGTCTTCTTTGGAGTCGGTTTTCCTTTTGAGTCCATTGTTTTGATTGTTCGATTGTCTCGGATGCGAAGTGATGGACCCATGTTTCATCCATGGTTATGAAACGGCGCAAAAATTCTGCTTTGTTGCTGTGAAACTTCGCCAAACACTCAATTGAAACATCTTCACGACACTGTTTTTGCTCGAGTGTGAGCAAATGCGGCACCGATCTTGCACACAGTTTTCTCATGCTCAAATTTTCAGATAATATGCGATGTACCGCACTTTTTGAAGTGCCTACTGTTGTAAACGAAGGAGCAGACTCACCCAGAGTAGAATCTACAGCTTTTATATCGGTTAGACTGAGGCCTTTCAAATAAAAGTGTTGTATCACGTAACGATGACCAATTTTCTTCATTTTTACAAATTCACTGAAAACGTTCATTATTGATGGCTGCCAAACAAATACTAAACAACATGGCGTCTCCAAAATTGATACGTGTGCTTTATAGATGGTGTACTTTCTAATACAGTGATATTTTTCAAACAACTACCGCCATCTCTAGCTCAGGCCGGGTATTTATGGGACCACTCTCGTATACATATTGCAAACATTGATGTGATAAAGGATTTTGTTCACCTGTTTTTATTAGTTACTATGTATACGTGATATTTTTTACTTTGCGCGTTTTTCTCACGTTTAAAAAGCATATCACAAATGTCTATATGCATCATCAAGTGAAGTGAAGTGATTCCATGAGAAACTCGAATGTCGAACGTGTTCATGTGTTCGTCAAAAACTATGGTTGTTTAATATTTCTGTAGTATCCTGTATCGTAAGTCTTGTGTTTGATTCGATTAAAGCCTACATTTGATCGTCATCAGCTTCAGCGGGCTTCTCTGACTAAGGAGTACCTTTAAGATAAAAATCTCCAGTGCGAAATTTCCTCAACCGTTTTTGAAATTAACGTTCTGGGAGAGCACTTTAACTGTTAACTTTACCCAAGTTTTTATTAGCTTGATATGCATTCTTCTCTTTACGAAAATAAAAAGGTAAAATATGATGAAAGCGTATACTTCGGTCTTTCAATTCTACTTTTTATCAACTTTCAAACACAATCAAATCATTCAATTTTTCGTAAATCCGGATGTGCAGGGGCGTGATTACGTTACGCCGAAACTAGAATCTTCCGAACTCGAAATTATAACTTAACATAAGAATGCAATACCGCGGCGTTAAATGTTTGAATTTGAGTAAAGTATTTGTAATAATGGAACTGGAAAATACCTAATTTCGAAAAGAAATGAAACTGTTAAATGTAGAACACACGGCGTAATGAATAATTTATTATTTACTAATATATTCCCGGTTGATGAGGAATATTTCTCTTGAACATATAAAATCCCGCGGCAAAAACATTTTAGGGTGAGTTTATTGTGTTAGAAGGCAAACATATTCAATGTTTTTGCTGCTCAGATTTTCACGGTATTCATAACATTTACAAAACAAAGGCGAGGTTCTTCAATGTTCAATGCGAAAAGTGAAAAGGGCAAATGTATATTTTGCTTTTATTCGGAGAGGTAAACAGAGATATATGTATATTTTCATAATTACAGTTACATTGCGAGTAACATAAAACTATACTAACATATAACGACTTCGAACTAACAAAAGTATTATAAACGAAAGTATACAATGTATTAGGCTGTTGGAGAAGTTTATAATTATTTTTACAAACTTTTTCAGAAATAGATAGAACAATTTACATATTAACACAGATAATAAGTAGTAACAATTAGTAATAGCATCATTTTCTATAGACGTGGAAAGAATAAATGCATGTTAAAGAAAAAATTAATGCAAAAAAGACAAA
Organism: Dermolepida albohirtum; assembly: GCA_031893035.1. Lineage (NCBI taxonomy): Eukaryota > Metazoa > Arthropoda > Insecta > Coleoptera > Scarabaeidae > Dermolepida > Dermolepida albohirtum. The sequence goes on along the minus strand of JAVIWB010005660.1, from coordinate 302,369 downwards.
CGAATAGCATTACAGATACTAATAAAGTATTACCTGAAAGAATATACTGCAAACATTAAAGTTACGAGGTAGGCTCATCAATTTCTTTTTGGATATATTAATATAACAGAAGAATACTCTAGTAATGATAATATATATATATAATCCAAATCAATGAAATTCGTCGGGTATTCGGTCAACTGTTAAGAAACTTAAAAAATTAAAAAACAATCATTTGTTTTATCCTCTATATTTCGCTATAAATTTATAGCTTCCTCAGGAGTTATAAAAAACAATAACATGTACAATATTTTAATCATGCTCACAATTATTATCTTTTTATTACAAAAACTAGATTAATTTAAAAAATTCTTTAAAAAATCATTAAAATGTGGTTTGTCATACTAAATACTAATAAATAAAATTATAAACTATTGTACTAGCGTCAGTGGTAGGTAAAGGTCAGAGCATGTTACACAAATAATTTACATTTGAAACTAAATCATTTTACGTGTAAAATCCTAAAAAAAGGGAAACCTTTTTTTCTTTTTTTCCGAAAAGTGTTGGATTTTAAAAGAACTGATATACAAGGTGCATAACAAAAACAAAAAATATAAGAATGTGGTGAAGAATTGATCCGTGTGACACTGATTTTCATTCTATTAAATTGCAATATATAGTACTTAATTGGTTGATATCAGATTTATAATTAATGGTGTTAGGATTTTTACAGATGTGAGCCATTTCCAAGAATATTCTTTTCTTGTAATTGCTCTCTATCTCTAAAATGACCGGATTATTAAAATCAAAATTGTGATCATTATTTTTGACATGCACACGAGTTCTTACCTAGTTTGCAATCACTTATGTGCTGAGTCACCCTTTGTTTTAGTGATTGTGATGTGTGACCTATGTAACATCCAGAGCAGTCTTTGCAAGATAGTCTATACACTACATTCGACTTTGACCACAAGGGAATTTTATCTTTGATTTTTGTAAAGATATCTTTAATGAAAATTATATTATTTTCTGCTACTCCATCGTTAATTAAATACACAGAAATTAATTAAAAATTTCTGCGCTGGAGAAGGACTCGAACCTCTATCTGCCGTTTTCTAGACGACTGCTTTACCAATTAAGCCACCAGGCAGTGTAACTTCGAGTCCTTTAACACGCCATAAATCGTATTATGGAACAGATCTTAATATTTATTTGAAAACCCGCAGTTCGCTTATGATGTCGTAATTATATAAATATATAAACTAGTTTCACGATGGGAAATTTTAATGAAAATTATATAGTTGAATTTGATGGAGCCTGTGGTTGATTGACTTGATCAATAAGGTTGATATATAACCCCTTTCCACAATTAACTATTTGTAAATTCTGTATACGCATTTCGACAACCAAGTTGTCATCATCAGCAGATAATTTCAAAGTGTCGCACCTGGTAAAACACGGCGAAAAAATTGTACGAACAAACAAACTCCGTACGCGATCCGCACCGTTGAAAACCAAGATGTGCACTGTGCACACACAGTGCACTGTGCACACACATTGGAAGCCGGGAAGTTTAGAGATGGTTTATTCTTGATTAAATTGAGCTAGTTGGTCGACAACATTCGGGAAAGTAAATACCTTGAATCTTCAACTCCATGGAACAAACTCGAATGTCTTAGACACCTGATAAAGTTAAAGCTTCATCTAGAAAACCGAAATTATGGAGTAGAAGTATGAAGCAAGAAAACCTAGAAATATTAGCAAATATAGATGAATTTGCTAAAACTTACAAGGCCGAAGAGCAGCCTATTAAAGTTGTTTTTGTAAGCGTTGAAAGCGATTTAATTTTTAAAGAATTATTTTGCTGACGACAACTTAATAGCAAGTTACAAGCGGATTAGGAACCCATTTCAAAATACTCCCGAAGGTCTCATAACTGCCGACGAAAAAATTTTCAAATTTAGTTATAAATCACTGTCTGAATTTTGGGTAAGGATGGATGAAGAATTTTCTGCACTGAAAACAAGAACATTTTGTGTATTATTACCGTTTTCAATATCCTATCTTAGCAAAAAAATTTTCTTCGGTGAATGCTTTTAAGAAAAAATATAGAACTCAGCTAAATATAATGCAAGCTTTCGGTGGTTTGAAAAACAATTCATTTACTAAAAATACAATGCAAGTTTGTAATGGTATGATATGGCAAATAATACGCATTATTGCGCAATAGTGCCTAACGTTATGCACTGGGTGACGTAAGTACCACATACATATAAAATGCACCGCGCCGGTTGGATACGACCAGTACTTAATAGTAAGCTACCGGATGAGTGTCGAGTTACAACGTGTATCCGGATAAACAAACATCTGTAATTAAGGGTATTGTGCAACGATGGGACGACAGAAGTGCTTAAGTATGGAAGAAATTGGCGTTCCATCAAGAAGGGTATTCCTCAAGGGCTACTGGAAAGAAAATAAGTCGATCACACCAGGTTGTGAACAATTTTATTAGGGATCCCGAGAATTATGGAAAACGTTTTAAAGGGCGAACAACATCCGTTACAACTAAGAGAGAACGTCGAGCCATATTACGTGAAGCATCGAATTCGGCATTAACGGCAAGACAAATCGCGAATAACGTTGGAACGAATGCATCGGTAAGAACTGTACAGAAGTTACTGAAGACCTGTCCGCATTTAAAACGTTTGAAAATTAAACGACGGCCTCCTTTAAGGGAATTTCAGCGCACTGCACGTCTTCAGTTTGCTCAAGCAAAAATGGGGTGGACAAGAGAATGGCAAACTGTTATTTTCAGTGACGAGAAGAAGTTTAATTTAGATGGCCCGGATGGGTTTTCTTATTATTTCCACGATTTACGTAAAGATGAAGAGATTCAGTCACGAAGGCGAGCCGATGTTGGTTCAGTCATGGTATGGGGAGCTGTTTCCTATAACGGACCTGTTGATTTAGTAATAGTGAAGGGCAGACAGAATTCGGAAAAGTACGTCCAGCTGCTGCAACAGGTGAAAGACAAATTTTCCAACGTTATGGCAGGTGGGCCATTTATTTTCCAACAGGATAATGCCAGTATTCACACCGCGCGCATTGTTCGACGCTGGTTTCAAGAACAAGGCATGGAGGTTCTCGATTGGCCATCGCTCTCCCCCGACCTGAACATCATAGAAAATGTTTGGGGATGGTTGTCGCGTAAATTGTACTCCAATGCTACCCAATTCAGTTGCGCTGTATAATTCCATTCCATCCCGACTATTTGAGGTTATAAGAAATAATGGCAAAAGTACTCATTATTGAACAATAAAGTATTTTGTTATTGCAAACGAATCTTTTATTTTGTAGATTGGTCGTATTCAAGTGGCGTTTAATTACTCTACTTATTGTCATTAGTAACGTACATTTGCACTGACTTTTACAAAAATTATATTTGGTACCTACATACATCTTTTTATCAACCCTCTTATTTTCGAAAATAACAATTCCAGTGCGCTACCATGTTTATACCAACTACAAATGTCATATATGCAGTTGGTCCTATTCATGTTGCGCGGAGTGTATGTCAATTTCAAATATTCAACCTTCTTTCAAGAACTGATCTATAAGACAAGCTGAAAGTAGGAGCTGATAATTATTAAATTCGCTTATAATTTAGAAAGTACTTTATTGTTTTTCCTTCTGTAAATTGAACAATTGAAAAAAATATTTTTTCTTATTTGTTAGATACCCTTGCGACCCTCGTTCAGTGTTATAGCGCCCCCCTTGGAGAGGGTACCCTACACGCTGAGAAACCATCCTAAATAATAATTTTGAATTTATATATTTTGACCTTTTAAATGGTCAAAGTTCACATTCATGTTTAATTTAATAGGTGAGATCTAGCATATGTTTGATAACGATACTCTTTGAAAGATGTCTTCATAATAGTTTTCATATAAAATTCGAATTAAATCAAGATACATAAATAGAATTTACAGGTTGACTGTTCTAAATATTAATTTTGAATTTATATATTTTGACCTTTTAAATGGTCAAAGTTCACATTCGCAGTTAATTTAATAAGTGAGATCTAGTATAAGTTTGATAACGACACCCTTTTAAAGTTTCTTCATAGTAGTTTCCATATAAAATCTAAACTAAATCAAAATACATAAATAATACAGAATTTACAGGCTGAGACACTGTCCTAAACATTAATTTTGAATTTATACATTTTAACCTTTTAAAATTTCACAAAGATCTTTAATTTAGTAGGTGAAATCTACCATTAGTTTGCCGATACTCTTAAAGTTGTTTTCTTAGTAGTTTTCGCATAAAATCGGGATTAAATCAAAATACATACGCAATACTGAATTTAAAAATTAAATTTGTAGTACTTTTCGTAATGAACAACATTTAAAAATATAAACAAACAATAACTTACCTTAAACCTCTTAATTCACACACAGTACACGAATGGTGGAATTGACAATACAAAAGGTTGAATATCAAAGAATGTATAAATAAAATTTGCCCTGTAATTTTAGATTAACGTCTTGACATGCAACTAACGAGATATGTTCGACAGATACAGTCAATTTTAAAACAATTAAGGTGTGTATGTGTTAGAAACGCGTGTGTTCAGTATTAGAGACGACTCGATTCAAGCCCTTTCGGTTTCGATCGGATCCCAGATGAAACTGAGCTTGAATCTCCGATGTGTGAGCTTTTTACTCTCTCTTGAGCTTTCGGGAAAAATCGTACGCGTTCGCCTGAAATTATTGTAGACGTCCTCAAGCCTTCGACTGTCTTCTTTTCACGTGCTAGTGGGTATAAGAAACGATATTGGTGCAAGCTTTAGTGATAAAGATTATAAATATTCGATGAGTGAGCGGTGCAAGTGAAACTAAACAATTTATCATTTTTAATAAACGGGAATTAAGCTGCTATTTGAATCCAAACATACATCTACACATTCGGATTGGAACGGTATTGCACATAGTATTAGATTGATGAATAAGTTTTGCGTTTTTAGAGAAGATGCGTCTTTATTATGACGGTAATACCATCGGTTTTTTATATACCTGAAGATAGTTTGGATATTTACTACGTTCGATTAAGAAGCAAACAACCTTTGAAAAATGAAATGAAAATTAAGTCTTTCATTATCCCAACAGAATTTAAATGCCAATTACAGGACAATACGAAGGTTGTTTTAAAAATTTTGTTGATGATACAGAAAAAAAATCAATTATTTTAACCAATTTGTTTTTATTGTTTTTCAAAATATTCGCCTTTATGATCTATGCACTTCTGCATTCGGTGGAATCAACTCTCAAAACATTGAGCTTATTGTTCTTCACTCACCTCAGATACGAAGACTTCGTAGGCTTCCACAGTCGCTTCCGCGGTATTAGATTTCAATCCGCGCATTTTGTCTTTTATGTATGAGAATAAAAAGGAGTTACAGAAGGTACCAGGTCGAGAATATATCGCGGATGAGTCATCACTGCCGTTAGTGAAGCTGCTAAAAACTCTAATGTTTGAGATGCGTTGTGTGATGGTGATAGTTACTTGAAAATACCGTGAATATATTTTATAATGCAACATGCACATACATACACTAGTTGCTAGAGTAACGTAGTAATGAAATGACAGCAATGTATTTTAGCGTGTATTTTATTTTGCAACATAGGATGTCAAAATAAGTTACTCTATTTTTGAGGTATGTATAGTGTGGAAGAAAAACTGTCATTAGTGAACTGGTATAACTCGAATATGAGTTTGAGGAGAGTAGCAGATTTGTTTCAAATTACATATCCTGACCGTCCAAGACCGAGTCCAACTACAATAAGTAGGTTAGTACAGAAGTATAAAAATAATGGATGCATCGTTCCTAATCATAAAAAAAAGAATAGGCCAAGATATGTTATTACTGACGCCAAAAGAGATGAAATTCTACAAACAATCGAAAATAATAATATGCTCTCCACAAGAGCTTTAGCACAAACTACAAATGTAAGCAAATCTTCCGTGCATAGACTACTAAAACGAGAACATTTTAAGTCGTATCATTTTCAAAACCATCAAGAACTAATTGCGAATGATGCAGAAAGAAGAAGTAAATTTTGTGAAATCATGCTGGATAAGCTTCATAATGATGATACTTTACTAGGCAGAATTTGCTTTACAGATGAAGCAACATTTTATGTAAATGGTGAAGTAAATTCACAGAACTGCCGCTACTGGAGTAGACAAAATTTGCATAGATATCATATCACAAGGACTCAGCGGCCACAGAAAGTCAATGTTTGGACTGGGTTGATTGGACACCATATTGTAGGACCGTTTTTTATTGAGGGTACTCTTACAGGAGAAAAATATTTAGAATTGCTTGAGTACAGAGTTATGCCAGCCCTCCACGCTTTAAATATTGATGATGAGATTTGGTACCAGCATGATGGCGCGCCGGCACATAATTCTCATATGGTTAGAACATTTTTCAACCAAAGATTTCCAAACCGTTGGATAGGCCGTGGAGGAGAAGTAGAATGGTCCGCAAGGTCACCAGACCTGTCTCCAAACGATTTCTTTCTTTGGTCATGTATCAGAAATAAAGTTTTTCATGGAGAACCTCTAAACAATATTGACCAATTAAAAAATAGAATACGAGTTGCTGCAAGAGAAATAACTCCAGAGCAGATACAAAATACAATAAATGAATTCTACAGGATACTGTCTGGCCGTCAATGGTGACATTTTTGAAAATTTGTTAAATTAGTTTTTAAATTTTGTTCAACTACCGTATTTCACATCCTATGTTGCAAAATAAAATACACGCTAAAATACATTGCTGTCATTTCATTATTACGTTATGTATGTATGTGCATGTTGCATTATAAAATATATTCACGGTATATTCAAATATGTATTTGTTTAATAAAATTTACGCGACCTCCGTTGTTACTGCCTTATTTAAATGTGACCTCTAATGTTCTCTCTGTTCTCCTCTGTTCTATACTATCCCTTGTTCTTTTCTCTAATACTACTTTATAGTGCTTCTTAGCAATGCTTAGTGTGCCTATAATTACTGCATTTTCTGTTGTTTCGCTGATAGTAAACATTATTAATGCATAAATGCATATATATACAAATATATTAGGTTAGTCAAATTTAAAGTAAAATTTTGAATTGTTGTTCGTTGATTTTATTCTTCTCTTATACAAAATCATTTAGTACATTAAATATTGCAAGCGTTATTTTGAGAAAAGTTCTTCTGCTGCAGATATACCATCACAAAATCAAATATAGGTAGCTAATGAGCATCTTTACTACTGCCCGTTGCCTCATCAAGATGAATTGAAAACCATTTCTCACGCTTCTTGAAAAGCTGATTCTCTACATCTTCAGCTATATCATCAATTCTACGGGCAACAGTATCATTTGATAGAGGCATGGATTGCAATTGTTTGCGTTTTGGCTTTCAACGGTACAAACCGTATGTGGAATTAATCGTTTTCGTACGGGTATTTCTGCCGTAGTTTTCCAGGTGCGACACTGTTTAATTATCTGCTGATGATGATAATTTAGTTGTCGAAATACGTATACAGAATACGAAAATTAATGTGGAATGAGGTTATTGTTTCTATGCTCTACTAGATTTACATTGATGTCGTCGCTATTGGCTGAAGGCCCATTTATTAAATATGATCGATACTAGATAATAAACTTCTAAATAGTATCACTGATCTTTACTAACCAGTAAAACAATATTATTAAGGTTCGATTACCTTAACTATTCCTTATCTAGCTAATAAAGTGGTCTGAAAACTATGTAATTTTCTAAAAAAAACAACTAAAAAAAATAACTCTACTTTACATAACATAACACTCATGGATGTTGCATCCATGTCTTTTGGAGATGTCCGAGTCCCTATTATTCTGCGAGTTAATGTGGATTAAGAGATTCCCAAATATGTCTCGATGGATGTAGGAGGATGTTCAATTTACTTGACATGGTTCAGATATACAAAAACAGCTATATTGAAAACCACCGGTTGCTTGCTGAGGTGCTTATATCCAAGATCATCCAATTGGCTGAGGAAATAGAGAATTTCATTGAAAAGTATCTATAAAATTCCGCAGAAAAATGATAGTAAATTGTAAATTAAAATAATAATTACTTTCGAATTAGTTGAATTTGATGGAGCCTGTGGTTTATTGACTTGATCAATAAGGTTAATATATAACCCCTTTCCACAATTAACTATTTGTAAATTCTGTATACGTATTTCGACAACCAAGTTGTCATCATCAGCAGATAAAATCAAAGTGTCGCACCTGGTAAAACACGGCGAAGAAATTGTACGAAAAATATACTCCGTACGCGATCCGCATCGTTGAAAACCAAGATGTGCACTGTGTCTGTTTCACAAGGTTTTTAAAAATACTTTTACTTAAACTAACATGCACTACACCGAAAAAGGTTATTATGGTCAAAAATGTGTGTGATTTATGTGTGTTTTATGATATCATTTTTAACCATTTCATTTTCGCATATGAAATGATTTTTTCGTTCATTCTACAATTTGATGTGACATTTACTTTAATACATTTAGGAAAAACATTTCTATTTTTACATCGATTCAAGAAATTTATATCTGCACTTATAAACTTAGCTTTACTATATATCTTGTGAAATGCGTTGTACTCCTTTGACCGGGAAGTCATCTTGTAGTTGAATTTGATGGAGCCTGTGGTTTATTGACTTGATCAATAAGGTTAATATATAACCCCTTTCCACAATTAACTATTTGTAAATTCTGTATACATTTCGACAACCAAGTTGTCATCATCAGCAGATAAAATCAAAGTGTCGCACCTGGTAAAACACGGCGAAGAAATTGTACGAAAAATATACTCCGTACGCGATCCGCATCGTTGAAAACCAAGATGTGCACTGTGTCTGTTTCACAAGGTTTTTAAAAATACTTTTACTTAAACTAACATGCACTACACCGAAAAAGGTTATTATGGTCAAAAATGTGTGTGATTTATGTGTGTTTTATGATATCATTTTTAACCATTTCATTTTCGCATATGAAATGATTTTTTCGTTCATTCTACAATTTGATGTGACATTTACTTTAATACATTTAGGAAAAACATTTCTATTTTTACATCGATTCAAGAAATTTATATCTGCACTTATAAACTTAGCTTTACTATATATCTTGTGAAATGCGTTGTACTCCTTTGACCGGGAAGTCATCTTGTAGTTGAATTTGATGGAGCCTGTGGTTTATTGACTTGATTTTATCTGCTGATGATGACAACTTGGTTGTCGAAATACGTATACAGAATTTACAAATAGTTAATTGTGGAAAGGGGTTATATATTAACCTTATTGATCAAGTACTTTCGAATTGTAAATAATTTTGGGACATAGAATTATCAATCGAATATGTTCATTTGCTTTTTCCGGTTCAGTCCTAACAAGACAAAGAAATATTAAATCAAATGGAAATTATGCGTTTAAGAAGATTCTAATAAATCTATAATGTTTTGAAAATTTAACGGGATATTAGATTCACAAAAGGTTATTATATTACCACATATAGTGAGACACGCAAAATTTATATTATACGAATACCAAAATCAGCATATAACAAGTTATAAATTCGAGTTTTTGCCATTACTTAAAGTATTTTTCCAGGATATTTTCAAAGGCAACTTACTCCAGCCAGCCTCTTCGCAAATAAGGAACATATCGCTTGAACATAAAAGGTTTTCCAATAAGAGTGATATGATTTCTTTAAAAAAAAAAACACACTTATTGTTAAGAAAATTCAAAATTTTTTATTTAATGTGAAGTACAATCGATACAATTAAGTTCTAAATAAAACATCATTCAAATGGCCTCCACGACTTCTTCTGCAGGAACGAATTCGATGAACCCAATTTTCGAGCACTTTTTCCACTAAATCTAGTCGTATGTCATGAATGGCACGTTCAATATTGACTTGTAAAGCTTGAGGAGAGTCTGGTTTATTTCGATAGACCAATGACTTCAAATAACCCCACAAAAAATAGTCTAATGGTGTTAAATCACAACTTCTTGGAGGCCATTCAATATCACAATTTCTTGAAATAATCGAATCTCCAAACTTTTCTCGCAATAATTCTATTGTTGCATTTGCTGTGTGGCACATAGCCCCGTCTTGTTGGAACCAAATGTTGTCAAGATCAACTTCTTCCAATGTCGGCCATAAAAAGTTGGTTATCATCAATCTATACCGCTGTCCATTGACAGTAACGGTGTTACCAGCTTCATTTTGAAAGAAATACGGACGGATGATTCTACTATACCAAAAACCACACCAAACTGTCAATTTAGGTGAATGTAATGGTTTTTCATAAATAATTTGTGAATTTTCTTCGCACCAGAATCGACAGTTTTGTTTATTTACCACACCATCCAGATAAAAGTGAGCCTCATCAGAGAAGATGACTTTCTTAAAAAAATCGTTATCGTTTTCTAGTTGTTCCAAGGCAAAATCAGCAAATTCACGACGTTTACGGTGGGCCAATGGCTTCAGTTCTTGAGTGAGAACAATTTTATAGGGATGCAAACCCAAATCCTTTCTCAAAATCCGCCAGGTTGTGGTTTGAGACAGTCGCAATTGTTGAGAACGTCTTGGAATCGACAAATTACGGTCTTCAGTAACATTTGCCTGAACGGCAGCAATATTTGCATTACTTCGAGCGGTTCTTTGTCTTATTAGCACTTGAAAGTTATGTAAAGAAAATGTAACCTCAAAATTTTTAACAATTCGACGAATAGCGAGCATACTTGGACGATTATTACGACCAAAAAATGGCAAAATCGCACGAAAAGTTGCAATTGGAGAACGATTATTTTGAAAATAAAACTGAATAATTTGTAAACGTTGTTCTTGCGTATATCTCTCCATGATGAAATTGTAAACATTACTGAATATAATGAAAAACAAATGACAGATCATGACATATTACAAATGGCCGAAATGTCACTTCAAAATCATATCATCCCTATTGGAAAACCTTATAGATTGCGGAACATACAGTATAGGAACGATGAACCAATTCCGAAAATATTAAAAGAATTCTTTATATTGAGGAGTAGTCAACAATCCCTCACAGGTCTACGTTTGAAGCTCTTAAAGAACTGTTTCTTCGAACCCTTGAAAAATTGGATTTTGATTACAAAAAAGACTAACTAAAAGCTTAAGATACGCCGCTTTAAGATATGATAAACTCTACGAAAGAATCATTCGTTAATAACACAAGTCTACCTGATGAGGAGTGTGATTCTCTGAAACATATGTAGTAGACAGGGTGTTATAACATTTGAATGATTCCTTTTAACATTCTTTTATTCGGTAAATCGCTGTGATGCAAGCGTCTGTCTATAATACGCTCTGGAAACTTTGTTACCGACATGCGAGATAGAAGCGTTCTCGCTTTGTTGTTCAATACATTTTCGTGTTGGACGAGAAAGGGAGGCACTGATTATTCATTAAAAGCTTAATACTTGATAGTGTACTGTTTCATTTTACAAATATGAAATTCGGTTATAAAATGGCTAATAGTAATGATTTGCAGAATGTTTTCCTTTTGCGTTTATCATTTGTTAGAAATAATAATTGTAAATCTGTTCATTTTTTTGAACAGTTCCGTATATAAAACAAAACTTGGCAATTATTACGAATTCAGAACAACATAAAAATGTAATTCATTTTTAATGGAGGAGTAATATAAAGTATACATTAATTAAAATACTACCTCCCCACTTTGTAATGAAGCTCACTGTGTTCACCGTTCCATATAAATCGACGAATGTGTTACTTCCACGTGAATATTTAATGCGAGTGTTTGTTGTTTAATTAAATACAATTGGATTTACAAAGTTCGCGTGCTTTTCGTTACCGATAAGAAGCTTTGACAGAGTTAATAGTTGGTGGAAAATGTGAGAACAATAAATTTATCGGTTATACTCACGTTAATATTAATTAATGTCAACTACGACGTTTCATGAGCCAGTTGTAGAAAAATAATTTATTGGGATTTATTTATCAGTTGATATTTAATCCTTCAATTGAAGGTACCCACTATACATATTTTATATCCTCCTTTTTAAATAAAAATAAATTGGAATCATGAGCGTCAAATTAGAAAACAATCTTTGGTGACTACGTCTTTATTTATCAAACATACATCATAATGCATATTAACATTGCTAAAGTGAAAAGTCGGTATAGTATTAATTGCCTGGTCTAAGATATATTACTCTGTATTTGATTGTTTGTTCGTTTTGTTAATTTTAGTTCTATTTTAACATCTTCCGTTTACTCGTGTGTATGTGTAATGCCTTCGTTACTGTGTTGTCATTATATCTATTAGTTCCAGTATTGTTCCTATAAATGTTTGTTTTGTTTAGAATATATTATAACTATGTCATCCTTTTTCGCATTTCTATAGTTACCAGGTGTACTGGAAAGTTATTACCGGCTTGTTTGTAGAAAAAGTACATAATTTTCAAGAAAATCGAAAAATTTATTTATTAGAAGTACTGGTCATTTGATTCTACATATCTTGCCCATCTTTCAGGCAATCTTTGGATGCCATCCTAAAAAAAGGATTCATCCTTTGAGCAAAACAATTCACCGAGTCATTTTCTAGCTTCTTCGAAATTGGCGAAATGCTGCTCTGCAAGCGCGTGTCCCATTGCTACGAAACGGTGATAGTCGGAAGGGGTAAAGTCTGGAAAGTATGGCGGGTGCGATATTATGTCCCATCCAAGTGCTTTCAACGTTTCCTTGACCGGTTTTCCTGTATGAGACGGCGCGTTGTCGTGCTGTAGAACCACCTTACGAGTTTTCGGGCCCATTCTGGATGACATTCTGTCAATGCGCGCTTCAAATTGATAATTTGTTATTCGTAGTGACCAGTATCAACTGTTTCACTAGGTTTCAACAGTTCCTAATACACCACTCTGGCCTTCCAATCTTTCGATCATACCTTTGAAGCAGCATTTCGCAGACGATTTGTCGATTTTCCATTTGCCCGTCATTTAATTGACGTGGCACCCATTTTCGCATCTTTTGGATGTTTCCCACTGCTCGTAATCGGTGGCTAATCGTTTTTTGGGCCACATTTAACGCTTCTGCCAATTGTTTTTGAGTTTGGATTGGGTCTTCATCCGATAACTCCTGCACTTTCGCATTTTCAAAATTTTTCGATCTACTAGAACGTTCTTTGTCTTGCACATCGAAATCACCACTTTTGAATTATCGAAACCACGCCTCGCATGTTTTTATGATTGGAGAATGTTCATCGTAAGTTTCTATCAGCAAACGATGACTTTCAGCGGCTTTTTTCTTTTGAAGAAATAAGAAAATTAATGCGTGCCGCAAATGCACTTTTTCAGGCACGAAACTTGTTATTTTCAAAGAGGTATAAATCTACGACAGTGCTACTTTCGCAAAATGCAACATTGAAGCTTGATGTCAGTAGAGTAAAATGACATGTGTCAAATCATGACATTGCATATTTAAACCTAGCGACATCTGTTAGACAAACCGTTAATCTTTTAAAAGTTATGAGAAACAAATATACAGTGTGCGTTTTGGCCTTCAACGGTACAAATCGTGGGCGGAATTTGTTTTCGTGCGGCTATCTTACCGTAGTTTTCCAGGTGCGACGCTGTTTAAATATCTGCTGATTATGACAACTTAGTTGTCGAAATACGTATACAGAATACGAAAATTAATGTAGAAAGGGGTTATATATTAACCTTCAGTGATTAAGATAAAATTACGTTTTTTTGTCACTGTATTTGTTATACTTTAGGGGCGATCGATGCCTAAAACGAGATATGAAATTTCTCCTCACCCCGATGCTCAAATGTGCAGAGTGTTGCTTATCCTTTTAGCCAGATGGTTAGTTTATTCTATTTAATAACCGAGACGACCGACTGCAACTGAGCAGTCTGGTAAGTTGCACCCTGAATGAACGATTGGGATAATCAAATCAACTCTTGGAAGATTCCCTTTCTTTCTATTTTGTTGTAGTATTTTGATTTTAAGAAACGCGTCCCGACAAATTTAAATATTAACACAGGCCAATCATGAAAAAGCTTTTTTTATAAATTTGGCTCCCATTTATGTTTTTTGACGTGCTGTATCCGAAAATGAACTTTAAAATACCACAGGACGTAAAGTTTCCTCGCATGTTTACTTTACGTTATTTATGCATTGTAAGCGTATAATAATACCTTGGTCTCTACACCTAATCAGTAGTAAATGCTCAAAGTGCACTTTTGAGTATCTGCATGACTAGTACAAAGAAAATCACGAAGGCATGTACTTTCTAATCTGGGATGGTGCATTTTTTACACTCACATTTAAATTTTTTCCCTGACAATCTTGGAGCTGTAAGTGAGGAACAAGGGGAGCGTTTCCACTAAGATATAAAGAAGATGGAGAAACGGTATCAGGGTCATTAGAATGTCAACATGATGGGAGATTACTGTTGGAGCTTTCTACGAGCAACTCCAGCATCATATAAAAGGAAAAGTTACACTCGAAGGTTGAGGAAATACAAAACTTTAGATTAAAAGTAAACAACTGTTCATATTCAAACTTACACTACCATTGTAATAATAAAATGTTAAATTTTTCAATTATACGCTGATAATAAATTACGTACCTTTAAATCTTAACTACATATTTTAATGCTGTATACCCAACAAATGATAAAGATTACGAAAAATTGGTACGTGGTAGAAAAAAAATTGATTGAAAATTTGGATTCAGCACATCAAAATACATAAGAAACAGGTTGAACTTTGAAAAAAAGGTTTAAAAGATATTTATTAGTTGGCCTGTGTAATCAATCGTATACGATCATATACGGACATTGTAGTGGGGGGGCTTCCAAATGTTTCAGTGTCTAAGAAGCGAAGCATGCAGCTATTTATTTGAACAAATATAATATGAACGAATGACATATACTCGTAAATACACGGCTTTTTATACTACTTCCTTCCGCCTACGTTTGATTTTTCTGAGAGAAGTGCTGTTTTCTGTACAATTTTTCATCCAACATTTTAACATTGTATTTCCTCTAAAATAGAAATATTTTGTGTAAATCGACGAAAGATTGCAAGATGTCGAATAAATTCGTAATAAAAGTCTTTGTTTCTATTAAATATGATGTATTTCAAAAGCCGAATAAATGCATTTCCAATTTTATGTGCGTAGTCTCTGGGAAAATGTACATTTTGAAGTGTTTAACCATATTTTTACCTCGCTGCTTTCCACAATGTACTATTGTAGTTTCTATACATGTGCATATATGCGGTTGTTGAAGCGTGTAGCCGGATTTTATGTTGGCTGTGAAGTTCAACAATATATTGAAAGCAATAAATGAAATAAAAACGAATTTATAAAATAGTATGTTTTACGTATAAGTTCTGCATGCGAATAAATGTATTAAAAATAAAACAAATATAAATAAAAACTGTAAAATAAAAAAACAAATTAAATGCACGGGATTGGTTTTAAAAAGGTTGATTGAGGCATTTGTGAGCTTTTCAGATCAATAATTTAGCAGCATTTTATTGTACACTAACAAATACACTAATGTTCGTGTGCTGACATATTGCACGGAATGGATTAGTACATTTTAAAATTTTAATAATTTTGTCATAAAACGTAGCAAGCTTGTATTCTGTTAAGTAAGAACTACTCTTTAAAATGACGCGTTTTATTTTGATAAAAATCTCAATTTTTTCAAAAGATATCCCTGCGTCTTCTTCCTTTTTCATTTAAATTAGGACGTTGCCTTGTTAGATAACAACGTTTAACAATGTTACCACGCCATTTCTCCTTTGGATAACCCACTCTTTTTGTATTTTGTTTGTTATCTCTGGCCATTCTAAAGTTGAGCCTCCCAATAGTCATCGTAGAATTGAGTTGTCGTTGTTCTAGAAACAAAAACATACCTAGAACACCATATCACAGGTGTTCTAAGATTGCTTTTGCTTCTAGTATTATGGTTGAGGATTAGTTTAGCAGAAACAAGATTATTTTTATTTTGTTGTGCACATTTGACTCTTGTAAATATATATTTAAATGTTTTATTCAATTCATGTGTGATTTCAGTTACTTTCGTTATTTCAACCTCAGTAGCTCCTTTAACATCTAAAATGCCTTCCGCGTAAAGATATATTTTGGCGTCTATATTGGTAGGTCGTTTATACAAATGATAAACAACAGTGGACCCAATATAGATCCTTGTGGTACGCCCTTATTTATAAATTCAAAACCAGAAACTTTTCTTTTGATATCTATACACTGCCTCCGATGCCCTAAGCATGAGGTCGATATGGTGTAACCACTACCTCGAATTCCACGAAAATACCTGCAATATTTTATGATTGACGTTGTCTAGAGCTTAGCATGTTAGTTGTATTTTGTCCTTGACATCCATGACCTCTGTGTGAGGTTCAATAATATCAAATCATGCTTGTAATGGCGAATCTACCTTTCTTGTAGCCGTGTTGAGTTATATTTTTCTCAAAGAAATTTAGTAATCTATTTGCGATTATAGTTTCTAAGATCTTCGATATAGATGACAATATAGATATACGCCGATAATCATTGAGGTCATTAATATTATTCCCGTTATGAATTGACATAAAACACATTAACAAATACATACATAAACACTTTTACATCACCACACTACTTCATAACAAAGAAAAGAATTATTCGTAAATTACGCGCATTGCTATATCTAATCGAACACAATCTTAACAACTTCGTTCTGAAAATAATGTGCTTTTGTACTACTATACTATGAATGAGATATGCTCCATATGAATTTTGTTTACATGCCATTATTATAAAGACCGTTCTACATGAATGCGACAAATATATTTTCATGTACATCGTTAACCTTTTTCTGGTATCTAGTGTACAAACTTTGTAAATTCAAAAAAGAACGAATTTGTGTATGTTTGTAGCAGCAATAGAACAATAGGAACACAACGGCATCAACGAAAGCACCATTTGGATAGAGATAGGTCAAATATAGTACATTTCGTCTATATAAACCTCTGTGGATCAACAATATAGATTTTAGAGCAGATAATTTGAAACTCTCGTGTTAGATTGAAAATTGACTATAGAATATACAGAGGCTTCTGGTTGCTATGACCATGATGAGAATGATGATTTCTTAGATAGATTCTTTAAGAAGGTTCGACAGTAAATAGTAAGTGCTTTACAAAAATACAGAAAGTAAGGTACGAACACAAGCATTGATGTATAATACAAAGTTTTGCAATACAGCTTTGTTTATTTAATTTTTTCAAAGTAATTTCCTCTACACTCAATACTCCTCTCCATCCTCCTATCTTTAAACCAGTTCTGCCAAGTTTCACTAGGGAGTAAAGCACACTCGTGGTCCCAAGTCCGCAGAAGGTCCTCATCACTGGAAAACCGCCACCCTTTTATCTTCATTTTCACCTGCGGGAACAGTGCAAAGTCGCAGGGAGCAAGATCTGAACAGTAGAGAGGGTACTCGAGGAGTTTCAATGCTGCCGTGGTCAAATATTCGGTGCAGGCTTTGGCGCGATGAGCTGGAGCATTATCGTGGTGGAGGAACCAGGTGTCCATTCTTGTCTTTGGCCACATGTTCTTTATAGATCCAATGACTTTAGGCAGGCACTGTTCAGTATACCACTTAGCTGTGACTGTCTTCTGTTTGTCCAAAACGATGCGTTCCACAATTCCAGTCAATTTGAAAAATACAGCTATCATTTTCTTCTTTACAGGTCGGGATTTTTTGAAAAGTACGGGTGTGTCCTCATTATTAAAGATCCAAACTTTGTTTTGAGCTTTGGTCGGCACATCGTAATAGTACAGCCAAGTCTCGTCACCTGTCACGATGTTGTTCACATACCGAGATTGTCCCTTATTAAAATTTTTTAGCATTGCCCGGCACCAAGTCACACGTCGTGTCATCTGTTCTGCAGCCAGTCGAGAGAGAACAAAGTTTCTTCACGTGCAAATAATTATGCAGAATCGAACGAATTGTTGGTGCATTTAGGCCTGAAGTACCCTCTATCTGTTGGTAGCTCACTCGTCTGTCCTCGCCAAGCGGCTACTATGCACGTATGAGCATGTCTCAACATGCAGCAACAAGCAGCTTCCTACGACTCATTGTTGCGTCATATTGCAAAACTTTCCTAGTACCCTTTGTATAAACTGTTTATACTTGCTTTTAAGAAAACACTTTACCACAATTACCAGAAGCGTGAGTCGACTATAATAGCGGTGTCTACACCTTTAGTTCTCGAATATCAATTATTCTAGAGCAGTAAATTCTCGCAATTCTAGTGCAGTCATTATTTCGCATTCTCCGTGTATTCATTGCAATTGCGCAATATCGAATTACCGTCGAATGGATGCAACGCCATTCGTTACACTTTACAGAAACTATCTCCAGAAAGTATATCCGGTCGGCAGTAGAGGGAACGTCTTGATTTATTCCTCCAATGCTTCGGTGAATGTACCGGGTCGTTAGGATTCGGAAAATAATGCATTTCTCTACGCGCCACGGATTATTATATGGAGATATGGATTCTTCCAGAGTCGAAGCGTGATTTCCGTTACGTCGTTTTATTTTTTAAAATGGGGCAGACGTGTAAATAGCACAATTCAGACTCTATCTTCTATGCTTTGTTTTTGGCATTTTCCTTACGACTTTCCGGGGAAACAACTGAATGCTAACGTTCTGAATCGAACACAACTTTATCTATATATGTATGTACGTGTAGAAGCAGATATAACGTTTGAATAGTTCTATTCCGCTGAGAAATTGACAGAAATGTTTTATATATGAGGCAATATATTTTGTTGATATAACAATATTCTCCCTTCTTTATAGTTATTTATATAATATTTTTCAGATACTTTATTTCTCCTATTTTCGTTTCATAAATCTAAATTTTGCTTATTTTCATCTTGTTTATTCTTTTACATTGTACTGTGCTAGGATTGCGAAAAAAATGTTACAAAAATTTTTAAAAACATTTCTGCATCACATATACGATATATGAAGCGGGTAAAATTAGAATTTTTCAGTATTACAGAGTCTATGCTAGACTCGAAAAACTGATACACAAGGGTGTACTACGGGGGTGGCCGTTCATATTTCGTGAATAGCAAACAAAAAAAAATTTTCAATTATCGAAAATAGTTTTATTGCTTTCCAAAATATTCTCCTTGAAAGTCAATGCACTTTTGCATAAACCAATCTGAAAAGCATTGCTGCCACTGTGAAGGCGGTATCTCCAAAACATGAGCTTTGAATGCCTCAACTGTCTCTTCCGGCATAGAAAATCGTTGACCACGAAGTTTATTCTTCACATGTGGCAACAAAAAGAAATCACAGGGTGCTAGATCAGGGCTGTACGGCAGATGGCTCATCAATTCAATGTTTTGCCCGGTCAAATATTCAATATTTTTTAAAATCTTTTGGCAAACAAATAGTTGTGTACCATTGGAGATTGACCGTTCTACAACTCTCTAAAGGCACGGTAGCAACGTGACCAGTTTTTTCTGAAAAAACAGGCGACCATTTGTTTTGATATGCTTCGAGCGCGAACAACTTTTGTTGGTTTTGGCTCATCTTGGAATACCAACACAGTCGACTGCTGTTTACTATTGGGCTCATACGTATAGATCCAAGATTCATCACCTGTGACGACTTTATAAATTATCTTTGAAGCACCGCCATTGTATTTTTTGTGCATTTCTTAGCACCAATCGACGCGAGTCTTTTTTGAGCTGTTGTCAAATTATGTAGTACACAATGTGAACATAGCTTTTTAACGGCTAAATGTTCATATAGGATCTTTTGCTCGCTGGTGTTACTAATACCTACAGATGCCTCGATCTTCTGGTATGTCACATGACGGTCTTGCTTTATCAATTCAGACACTGCATTAATGTTTTTTGACACAATAACATTTGTGGGACGACCTTCATGAAATTCGTCGTCCAGAGACCGCCGTCCAAGTTTGAATTCAATATACCAACGATATATTATATACCATATAAAGAAGATAATCCACGTCGAAACTTATGAAAAATAATTGCACGAAAATGTTTGCGAGTTTATTCCATTTTTTCGCTGATATAAAATTTTCAAGTTACTGTCAACAATAGAAATAGAAAACATTAATGTGGTAATAGATTTTTTGATTATTCGCTCAGTTACAGACTTCAATGTATTAGGTGCGCAACTAAGTTCTCGCTGTTTTTCAAGAGATGGCTCCAGTAGTAAATGCTGGTCGAAAATGTCTGATTTTGTGTCAAATAATCGTCATTTGCGGCAAGTTTTTCTTCTTTCATTCAAAGAAAACGGCGATTGAAGCGCATCGAGAACTCCAAAAAGTTTACGGAGATGCTGCTCTAAGTGAAACAACGTTCCGTGATTGGTTCCGTGGCTTCAAAGATGATGACTTCGATGTTGACGACCGTTCGCGTGAAGGAAGACCAAAAACCTTCGAAGACGCTGAAGTGGAGGCATTGCTCGTTGAGGATCCGTGTCAAACGCAAAAAGAGCTTGCTTCAGCATTAGGAGTTACCAGCCAAGCCATTTCCTAGCGATTGCATGCGTTGGGAAAGATTCAAAAGCAAGGAACTTGGGTTCCTTATGATTTGAAGCCAAGAGACGTTGAGCGTCGTTTCTTCGCCTGTGAACAACTGCTCCAGCGGCAAAAAGGAAGGGTTTTCTTCATCGCATCGTTACGGGTGATGAAAAATGGATTCATTACAGCAACCCAAAGAGAACAAAATCATGGGGACTGCCCGGTCATACTTCTACATTGTCTGTTCGGCCGAATATTCACATTGTAAAAGTTTTGCTGTGTATTTGTTGGGACCAGGGCAATGTTATTTATTATGAGCTGTTAAAACCGAACGAAACCATCACTGGGGAACGGTATCGAACTCAATTGATGCGATTGAACCAAGCACTGCGCGAAAAGCGGCCACGATACGAGCAGAGGCACGAAAAAGTGATTCTACAGCGTGACAACGCTCGGCCTCACGCTGCCAAACCCGTTAAAACCTACCTAGAAACGCTCAAATGGGAGGTCCTACCCCACCCGCCATATTGCCCAGATATTGCGTCGTCCGATTATTACTTGTTCCGTTCGATGGCACATGGTCTGGCTAATCAGCAGTTTTGCTCGTATGAAGACATCTCAAAATGGCTTGATTCGTGGATAGCTTCAAAAGACGAACACTTCTACCGTGACGGTATTCGAGCTCTGCCAGAAAGATGGGAAAAAGTTGTCGCTAGCGATGGGCAATATTTTGAATGATTAATTTGTAAACATTTTTTCACAATAAAGTTGCATTTTCATGAAGAAAACAGCGAGAACTTAGTTGCGCACCTAATAATTTGCGGACAAAAATATCAATTTTATATTTCAAACTGTATACAACTTTAACAGAATATCTTCAAGTTTCGTAAATATTTTTTGGTATCTAAATAATCATAAATGCTTGTCAGGTATTTTTCAGTATCGCCCCTAATGAAAAAATAAGTCGAAAGCCTATTATAAAAATATCTACGTAAACGGTAATGGTAGTTATCTGTTAATCTGAGGGATCGTTTTGAAAAGGAATTCGGTCCTTTTTTTCGGGCGATAGGCCCGAAAAACGCTAAATTAACTGCCGCATATACGGTATCAAACAAATTACATCAATTATTCGGAGTAACGATATTTTAGGCCTTATCGATCGTTCGGAATCTTTATTTCAAAATTGAAAATTGATATTTTGCAGGAGCGATCTCGCGTTGTATTCTAGTGTAACAAAAAGAGGAGAGAGAGAAAGATGGCAACAGGATGAAAAGGGAATGGAGCTTTAATACGAACAAGTAAAACGTTTTATCCAATTTTAAGGTTCGAGTTTATTTTGGTAATTCAATTGGAGAGCGATAAGTTTAATAGAAACAGTATACCTTGCTTTTAAATTTCATAAGTGAAGTTGTAAGTACTCTTTACGCTCTAAAAAGTACAGTAGGTACCACAAAAATATTTACGATGTACACGGAAATCTATCTGCCGAATTCATGTAGAACGGTCTTTAATAATAATTTGCATGTAAACAAAACTGGAGTCGGAGCATGGCTCATTCGTAATATAGTAGTACAAAAACACATTTTCTGAACGAAGTTGTTAAGATTTGCATTCGATTAGATATAGCAATGCGCGTAATTTACGAATAATTGTTATACAATCAATAATATAAAATTTTATATTGATCTGCAATGATCGTTTTGAAGACTTTTAAGAAAGTGAACAGAATATTAATCAACAGTCAATTAAGAAGATTAAAATGACTTATGTTTTTGAAGGATGATTGGATAATAGCAAATTATATCTTCAATTACAAGACGGTGGAAATTTATTTCATTGGTTTGTTTTCGTATGATTTCAAATAAGCAAAGTCTTCGCCAGCAGGAAGAATAAAAAACTTTGCTCGTCTGAAAGTAGAAATTTAGGAAAATCATTATTTTTTTTGATTTCTTCTAGACACGATGTTACATGTCGAGCTTGGAAGAAATTAAAAAATTTACTGGTACAACTACGGGTGTGTCCTCCTCATCTAAGACCCAAACTTTGTTTTGAGCTTTGGTCGGCACATCGTAATAGTACAGTTAAGCCTCGTCACTTATCACGATGTTGTTCATATACCGAGATTGTCCTTTATTAAACTTTTTTAGCATCTCCCAGCACCACATGTCGTGTCATTTGCTTTTCAATCAATGCGGCACCCAGAGAGAACAAAGTTTATTCACGTGCAAATGATCATGCAGAATCGAACGAATTGCTGGTGCATTTAGGCTTGAAGTACTCTCTATCTGTTGGTAGGTCGCCCGCCTGTCCTCGCCAAGCATTTTCCTCACAGTAGTAACGTTTTCTTCCGTAACTGATGTTCGTGACCTTCCCAGCCTCTCAGCTTCCTCCACAGTTAAATTTGTCCTTTGAAATTCTCTATACCACCTGAATATCATTGTGCGATGTGAACAAACATCACCTAGTGTAAGAGTCATTTCTTCGAAGCACTAGTCTATGTTTAAACCACGTACGAAATTATAACGCAAAACTGCCCTTATCTCTTTTCGTGACCACGATGCCATCGTAAGCACTTTACACTCCCACTGCTAATGAATAATAATCGCTAATAATCGACATAGCGCGGCGGCTACTATGCACGTATGAACATGTCTCAACATGCAGTAACAAGCAGCTTCTTACGAGTCATTGTTGCGTTATATTGCAAAGCTTTCCTAGTACAGTTTGTAGATATCCATTTGGCGGGACGAATACGAAATTCATTCTTTCGTTCAGGCATTTGCATGTTTGGACGAAGGAGGGAGTTATTTTTCTATGTTCCTTTTGCATTTAAAATTTAATTGTTTTGAATTTTTTTTACAAGACGCTGAGCTAAATTTCTAATATTCATCGCAATGTCATAATTTGCTTAAATGCAAAATTTTTTAGAGAAAATACTAAAAACGCAGTTTGTCTTTGTATGTAAAAGAAAAAGATTAAACAAACTTTTTTTTTTAATTACCATTATCGGAGTTGGGATATTGACAAAATACAATTTAGTATAGAATTGTGTTTATCATGTGTGAACGTGTGCTGTAGACGGAGCTTTACAAAATAGACAAAATAAACAAGGAATTTATATTGGTTAAAGGTTGTAAAATGATATGATATATTAGGTGAGCAACTAAGTTCTCGCTGTTTTTCAAGAGATGTCTCCAGTAGTAAGTGCTGGTGATTGTGACATAACCAAAACATCATAAACCAAGCTTAGACATATGGTAAACAAACCGTTTTGACACATTAGTGATTTTGTTTTTTGCGTCATATACTTTTGGTTGTGTGAAAATATCTGATTTTGTGCCAAATAATCGTCAATTGCGGGAAGTGTTGCTTTTCTTCTTTCATTCGGAGAAAACGGCGGCTGAAGCGCAGCGAGAACTCCAAAAAGTTTACTGAGATGCTGCTCTAAGTGAAACAACGTGCCGTGATTGGTTCCGTCGCTTCAAAGCTGGTGATGTCGATGCTGACGACCGTTCGCGTGAAGGAAGACCAAAGACGTTCGAAGACGCTAAATTGGAGGCACTGCTCGATGAGGATCCCTGCCAAACGCAAAAAGGTCTTGCTTCAGCATTAGGAGTTACCCGCCAATCCATTTCCCAGCGATTGCATGAGTTGGGAATGATTCAAAAACAAGGAACTTGGGTTCCTTATGATTTGAAGCCAAGAGACGTTGAGCGTCGTTTCTTCGCCTGTGAACAACTGCTCCAGCGGCAAAAAGGAAGGGTTTTCTTCATCGCATCGTTACGGGTGATGAAAAATGGATTCATTACAGCAACACAAAGAGAACAAAATCATGGGGACTGCCCGGTCATGCTTCTACATCGTACATATTCACGCAGGTTTTGATGTGTATTTGGTGGGACCAGGGCTGTGTTATTTATTATGAGCTGTTGAAACCGAACGAAACCATCACTGGGAAACGGTATCGAACTCAATTGATGCGATTGAGCCGAGCACTGCGCGAAGAGCGGTCACAATACGAGCAGAGGCACGAAAAAGTGATTCTACAGCAAGACAACGCTCGGCCTCAGAGATATTGCGCCGTCCGATTATTACTTGTTCCGTTCGATGGCACATAGTCTGGCTAATCAGCAGTTCCGCTCATATGAAGACATCTTAAAATGGCTTGATTTGTGGATAGCCTCAAAAGACGAACGCTTCTACCGAGACGGTATTCGAGCTCTGCCAGAAAGATGGGAAAAGGGGCAGTAAATGCATGCATTATCACAAGAAACGGTAGAGTGTAAACTTTATTTTCACGCACATGATAAAGAACTATTTTCATTTTGTGGTAATAGCATTAAAAACAATTCAAACCAAATTCGAATTTCGGGAATCCGGATACCGACTAAATTGCTATCCCGTGGTTAAACAATATGTTATTGTATTTGAATTGTAAACTGTCAGTTTCGATGTCATGTGGCACGAATACCAACATATAACAAGTCCCTAGTTATTTTGCATTAGCAAGAACTGTATTATTTATTTACTCGTACTTATTAATGTGGGATCCTTTTCAGCGAATTATGAGTTTTGAAATTTGTATTATTATTACTATTTTCATTCAAAAGTTTATTATTTGACAGTTAATTAACTGTTTGACATTCAATAATACTTTCAGTTAATAAGGCTTATTGCTCGTTTCAGAGTTTTCTTTGAAATTTACCATGTGTAATTGTAAGTTAGGCTTGTGCAAATGTCGGAACGACACCGCGACGTTCGCAGACAGTTGCATAAGTATAGAATACGTCATAACACAAATCAAATTTCACATTTTATTAATGAGGTAGGCGTATATTTATTGAGTTGTCGGAAAAATCATAACTAGAGTTGGGATATTTTTTCGCGAGCCAGGATCGTACCAAGGCCAGTGCAAGAAGAAACGGGCAACCTTACAATGCATGCGTCATTTATATCAATTATATTTGTTTTATAAATAACAGGCTTACATTATTCGCAGATATTGTTGCGTAGCGCGAAATGGATAAGACTGATAAAATGTTTGCAGCATGACGTAAGTTTCCACATTTTTCTCAGAAAGTAACGTACGCCTTGATGAAAAGATGTTCTTGTGTTTAAAAAAAGACCGCTCGACATATACGTATGTAATTACTACATGCATAATTAAAATAATCTTTAGAAATAGATAACGAATTTATATACGCAGCATCACGAATTTGTCTTGATTTGATAAAATTGAAACAGTTATAACACTCTCGAACTTTTCTACCAAATACATATCTTTTATGTTACTTGTAGCACATAGCAATGAGTGTAAACCGTTCACAATTTGCATTGACTCCACTAACAATAAATATTTTGAAATTTTCCTTTTGAGTCAAATAAATCTTTGTAATTATTTTCAAATCTTTTCTACCTTTTCTTAATTACAGCTTCCTTAGGTTTTAATGGTAGAATCAAGATTTTATTTGTTGGAAATTATCGCAATAATTGAAAGGTGTTTTCTACCATGTTCCCCAACGTCGAAAATTGGCTCTGGTAGCCGAGGAATATCAGGGCACCATCTGTGGAATTCTCGAATTCGTTTAGGAGATTTCAAAAACACCCTGTTGGTATTTGAAATTAATGCATCCACTTCTTAAAAATATTGTCGAATGCTTTGTGCTACAAGGTGTAAAGCCTAAACTTTACACGTCACATGTAAAAGTCCCTTACACTTGTGTCTAAGGAAACGGCCTACACTGCACATTGTCACTGCACCATCACTCACAAACGTCAACAATTGGTCAGTGGAAAGTTGACATTTTCGCACCACCTACATAATTGCTTTTTCAGTGTGCTTTTCTAGTTTTTAGCTAGCTTATACAATGGGAAATGTCGCTCTAACAGGATCTACAACACGCACTATAATATTTAAAATAGAATGTTTTTTTCGATCGTTTCGTCAACACAACCACAGCTGTTTTTTGTTTTACTACAGTTTTGATAGTGATTTCGATGTCGCTACACAGAGTTGGCATATGGCTCTGTAACGTTCTCCGGGATGCTAGTTTCCAGTTAGGATTGCATTTATTCCAAAAGTCATGAAACGGCTGCTTATTGATTAGACGAAGGTTCAAATCGCAGCCGATTACCGCGAACGGTAAATCAAACGTAAATTGCGCTTTTAGTGGCATGTTATTTTTCTTATCTTGGTGTTGTACACTCTTTATATGATCTTTATTGCCGCGTTTGTAAAATAAAAAGTTTTTGACAGTGAATGCAAATTATGTGTTTTATTTATTCTTTAAAAAAACCGTGAAATTTGAAACATTCTTTACATATACGAGGATAGTTTGACAAGTAGTGAGAATGACACATAGATGGCGCTCTAATTGGTAAAACAAATGCACTGTAATTTAGGTTGGCTATTTGTATGTTTACGTTCCGATATTTAGATAAATCGGTTGATTAGTTTATTTAGTCGTTTTGTTAAAATGGAAAAAGCGGAGTATCGTGCGGTGATTAAATACTTCGTAATTAAGGGTATGAAAGCTACCGAAATAAAAGACGAGTTACGGGAAACATTAGGTGAATCTGCTCCATCATCCGCCACAATAAGTAGATGGGTAAATGAATTTAAACGTGGTAGAACAAGCTGTGTTGATGAAGCGCGCTCTGGAGCACCCAAAATCGTGACTTCTGAAGAAATGATTATAAAAATCCATAATATTATTACGAAAGATCGACGACTCAAGGTGAGAGATAGCAGACATGGTAAACATTTCAACAGAACGCGTACACCATATTTTAACGAAAGAATTTGGCCTTTCCACGCTTTCGGCAAGATGGGTGCCGCAGTGCTTACGACTGATCAAAAGTTCACTCGTTCGCGCATTTCCAATGAGTGTTTGGACCTTTATAAGCGGAATCCGGTTATTTTTTGTAGGCGATTTGTTACTTGCGATGAAACTTGGATACACTACAGTGCACCCGAAACTAAACAACAGTCGAGGCAATGGCTAGAACCACGAAAAACACATTATCGGCAAACAAGGTGATTGCATCAATTTTTTGGGATTCAAATGGCATTTTGCTTATTGAATACCTTCAGAAAGGTGCCATAATAAACGGACAATATTATGCAGTATTTTGTAAGCCATCCAGAATCGCATTTTAGAGATGGCATAAGGGCATTGGAGCACCGTTGGAATAAATGTATTGCTCTTTTAGGAGAATATATTGAAAAATAAAAATTATTTTGTATTTAAAAAATTCGTTTTGCTCTTCCATTCTCACTACTTGTCAAACTACCCTCGTATGCAGGGCGTGGAAATTACCTGCATTAGGTCTATGACGCGTTAGCTATAATTACACTTTATTTGCTTTTCAGTTATATTACTTCATTATGTGCTGTTTTAAATAAAAATCCAAATTTTAAAACTATGGTGCATATACAATAGAACAGTGTTTCCGTGAAAACTAGTGATACGAAGAACTTTCTAATTCAATTACCTATTTTATTGGGAGCAAAATGCTCAATTTTCAAATATACAAACATGTTTTCATCTTGTCGTAGGTGTTTGACTGAACCAATCAATTATAATCCTCTCAGAATTTATTAATTTTGCTTGTTGTGTTTGAATTAGTATCTTATTAGACATAATGCATTTACAATTTGCTTTGTTAGTCTTTGTAAATCATTTGTAAGTCTTTTGTCTTAAAAATGGATTTATTTGTTGAATTTAGACCACAATAATTATAATAATAATAATAATAATAATAATAATAATAATAATCTTTAATGTCCAACAGTTACACAGACCATTTACAGGACATAATACACTTAAAATTAAGATTAAAATTAAAAACAAAAATAGGTGCAGTTAATGTAATACAAAGAAAAATAAGAATCCAATTAACAAAAAATGTACACACTTACAATAACGTAATCCAAGTCATTAAAAAAAAAGAAAACTGAACTAACAATAATAGATTCAAATTAATGAAAGGGATATTCGTATAATACATTGGCATTTCTGGACATATGTACCGGTGAAGGCTTGTAGAGAATGTTGGTTCTTGCCCTAGCTATTGAGAAGGTTACCGATGATCTAGTGTCAAAACTAGGCACGAGGAAATCAACCAGGAACAACAGCACAGAAGAATCAATAAAATTATTTATTAATGTATAAAGAAAACCGCCACTAGCTCTCTCCCTGCGTATACCAAGAGAATCAAAATTGTGCTTAGCAAGTAGACCCTCATACGTCGAACCAAAGGCAGGATAATGTTCATCAGTCCTGTAGGATAAATATTTAAGGAATCTCTTTTGTAATGATACAGATTACTGTTATTATTAAAATGAATCCTTTAGCAGCTAATCTAGGGGTTCGTCAAGAGTCCTTTTAGATATCAGTATTGTTCACTTTATGTAGTGATACTATCTTTCTCGTACATTATTTTTTCATGATGTCGATACGTAAATGTGTGTCAGTAATAGTCACTCCATTACGAAAATAAAAACAACTTTTGCTTGTATTAATATATTTTTATTCAGTTAATACAGACTAGTTATAAAATAGTACAAATTTTAATTTTACAAAATAATCGTCCTATATTAGCTATATTAACCTACCTTAACTATGGACTGAGATTAATTCTATGGGTAGGTAGTAGAAAAACTCCTGTATAAAATGTAATAGTGACAAATATCTTTCTTCATTTCAATAAGCGATCATCCGTGTTTTAATGTATCCGTAGTTACACAAAATACATATAAAATTTTAAAACGTATCAACGCAGACGTCGATGTATTAATATGCATTGCTTTTATTAGTATACTAAAGCTAGAAGAAAGAGATATTTCACATATTACAGCACTAATCTTAATTGAAATAAGATGTATTTACAAAAAATAGGCACTTAATTTAACCATTTCAAGTATATATGTAGATATGTTTCTGAATATTATTTATTTCATCTTTAAACACATAAATTCATTAAATATATATCTCGTTTCTCAACTATATCTTCTATAGAATCAATTTTTGCTTTTCTCTTTTGTTGTTTCTGATAAAAATTAATAAAATTGTCACCCACAACAGGTTTAACGATTCATTAGAAGTCAGGTGTGCTATAACAAGAATTAGCCCTATGCATCAGCTATGCAGAGACTGTAAAAGAATTAATTTTAGATTTTTCTTTTGTTGTTGATGAGAAATATCAATGGAATAGGGACCCACAACAGATATATAGGAGGCCAAGTGTGCTATGACTAGAATTTAGCACTATGCGTCAGCTAGTAGAGACTTCTGTGAAATATTAATGAAAATATATACCCATAACAGATCAGGGTTTGTAAGGTGCCAGAAGAATAAACACTATGCATCAGCTAGTAGAGACTGCAATAGAATTAATGTTCGATTTTATTTTTGTTGTTTCTAAGAAACATTAATGAATTAAGAACCCACAACAGGTCTATGGATTTATAGGAGGCCAGGTGCGCTAAGATTAGAGTTTAGCACTATGCGTCAGCTAGTAGGGACTTCAATATAATCAATTTTCGATTTTATTCTTGTTACTTCTGGGAAATATTAATAAAATATATACCCATAACAGATCAAAGGGTTTGTAAGATGCCAGAAGAATAAACACTATGCATCAGCTAGTAGAGACTGCAAAAGAATTAATTTTCGATTTCATTTTTGTTGTTTCTGAGAAACATTAATGAATTAGGAATCCACAACAGGTCTATGGATTTGTAGGAGGCCAGGTGTGCTAAGACTACAGTTTAGTACTATACGTCAGCCAGTAGAGACTTCAATATAATCAATATTCGATTTTATTCTTGTTACTTCTGGGAAATATTAATAAAATATGTACCCATAACAGATCAAAGGGTTTGTAAGATGCCAGAAGAATAAACACTATGCATCAGCTAGTAGAGACTGCAATGGAATTAATTTTCGATTTTATTTTTGTGGTTTCTGAGAAATGTTACTGAAATAGGAACCCCCAACAGATCTATAGGTTTGTAGGAAGCTAGGTGTGTTATAACAAGAATTCAGTAGAATCAATTTTCGCTTTTATTTTTGTTGTTTCTGGAAAATATTAATAGTATAGGGACCTATAACAATTCCATGAGTTTGCAATAGTTCAGGTGTGCTATGACTAGAGTTAGCACTACGTATGCATCAGCTACTTGTTGTAGCAGACTGAGGTCTTCAATAAAATGAGTTTGAAGTTTCTTTATTGTTATTACTACACACTAATAATAATATAGAAACCTGTGACGGGCTTATTGAGTTGTAGGACATAAAATACGTATTATAATCTCACAATTACTCCCAGATACTCATTTTACAGATTTAAAGATGTTGGAATTGAAAAAAATGTGTTATCAAAGTTCACGGTAGTCAGAAACCTAATGTCACCCACTAAACCACTAGGTATTTACTTCGTAATAATCTGAATAAAGTTGGAGTCAGACAAACGTGATATTGTAATAACTTTTCGACAGACAACTGCGAAAGTTTGATAGCTTAGTAACTGTCCACAATACAAACATGCAAATATACACTTTAATGTAAATTGATCTAAATAAAATCTTCATTTACACCCCTAAACATTTTGTAGATATTAAATTTTATTAATTTCAATTCATGGTACAGTCAGCCAGTCACAAAGGTGCTCGTGAAGGTTGAATATCATGTGAACATCCGGTTATGATACATCATACTTACATCTATTTAACAACTTTAAAAAAACTCTAAAAAGTTCTATTAACAATATGAAACTGTTACTATTTCCAATTACAAAAGAATTTGGTTTACCAGACATATGTTTCTTTTACAATCAATTGTTGTAACAGAATTAAATGCTTATTTTTTAGAAATAGTTGATACTATGAAAATAAATTACCGAGATACGTTCTAAATTCATGCTTTACAATATAGAAACATTTTATTATAAAGGAAATGGACGAAAACTTTTGCGACGTTTGTTGTTGTAAATAATAACGGCTTTCATATTGTTATTACGGGTTTTTAGAGTTTTTTAACGTTGTTAAATGGAAGTAAATATACTTTCTCGTAGCCTGATGTTCACATTTAATGATATTCGATATTCATGAGATGTACGAACACTTTTGCGACTGACTATAATAGCCACGTATGCAATACTACGCTCATAAACAACTCATAATGACTTCATCAATTTTATCGTAAACTAATTTTATTTTACAAGTGCTTTTGCATTGATTTGCTTCATACTGTGTCCCATATAACCTTATTTCCGCATAATATAATATTTAAATTGTCAAACAACACAGCATTGCACATATTGGGGTCACGAGGTCGTACCCTCAGCGGCAATCATCGATAAAATATGTTAAACTGATTTTTTTCCTTTGAAGTTGTCACATGCAAATATTCCGTTGTCTGCTTGGTAATTGCATGAATTACTAATATTTATGCAGCGTCGGCACGCGAACGAAACTTTTTTGACACCGGTTTGTGCTATAATAGGGCGATAAACGGGTTTGTTGAACTTTGCAGTAAGTAAATGGAAATTTAGAACGACAATAAACAAATTTAAAATATTCACCTTATTTATTGCATAAGATAATGGTTTAAAATATACTCTGGCTTACAAAATATTCAAATATACATAATATATGTATATATTTAGAAATCTTTTTATGTGGTAACATTTAAATTTAGTTGGTAAATAGTAACGAATTCAATCCACATGATTATTTTATTTATTAGCGAAAGAAATATGGAAATAATTAATAATTACACCGTCGAAAATAAATATTATCTAAAATTTGGGGTCCCGCAAGGTTGGACTATAGATCCCTAGTTCTTTTTTAATACTAATTAATACAATACGCATTTGCTACAGTTCTGTTTAAGATAATTATAAATTACTCTTTCTGTAGCTTTCAATTATTATTTATAGTTTGAAAATTGAAACCAAAAAGAAAAAGAGTTAAAATTAATAATAAAATGTATGATGTTTTGTAATTAAAATTTTAAGAAATTGTTCGATTAATGGAAAGCAAATATGTGAGAAAAAATGGTATAAAAAAGATAAAATGTTGAAGGAAAGTAATGCTGTACCTAATATTAATTTTGTCTATATAAGTGGGACTGTTGGATTAAAAATATGATCAATATCTGTATATAAAACGTTTTCTAATATTAGTGTTTCCCTTCCTCTCATAGACTTCTTTGAGACTTTAATGCAGGCATTTGGAGTTTTATAATAAATTTGGTGTTCCGCAAGGTATAACGCTAGTCCTTTATTCTTTTTCTTAAATTGAATAATAAAGGGTGACCACGAGATGTATTTACATTTTTGATGCGACTGTACTCGGCCTCGGCAAATCATGGGGGGAGGGGCGGGCGGTAATTCACCTCCCAAGCAGTGGCCATTTAGGTATTCCAGTCGCAATGGCGCCGTGGACAGTACAACATCGCGTGTTTACGTACGATTCTTATGTAAGAAACAATGATTCAGTGGTAGCAGCTCAGCGTGATTTTCGCATTCATTTTAACGTTGGACGGCATGGAGCCGTACCTACCCCTACTCACTTTTACCTAAATGGGACAGTGAACCAACAGAACTGCAGATACTGGGCAGAGGAAAACCCAAGACGGCTTCATGCAAAACCTCTCCATTCGCCTCGTGTGACTGTATGGTGTGCAGTGTCGAGACAATATGTTATTGGCCCCTTCTTTTTTGAAGAGGATGGAGTTGCGGTGACAGTGAACGCGAATCGGTACGTGCGTATGATCAACGATTTTTTTTTTACAACTGCAGATGCTCAACTTGCAACAGGAAATATGGTTTCAGCAAGATGGAGCTACTGCACACACAGCAAGAGTTTCGATGACGTTGCTGCAAAACTTGTTCCCAGGTCATGTCATTTCAAGATTTGGAGATGTGCCTTGGCCTCCTCGTTCTCCTGACCTCAACATCTGCGATTTTTTTTTTGTGGAGACATTTGAAGGAGAAAGTTTTTCAACGCAAACCTCGTAATTTGGAAGATTTGAAAGAGGCAATTCGTGAAGAGGTGGCACTAATCACCGAGGAGACACTACAGCTAGTATGGCAGAGCTTCCTCAACAGAATTGAAAACTGCATCAGAGAAGGCAGCCGTCACCTTCCTTACCTTATTTTTGCAAGTTAAATTAAATGGCATATCCTAACAAACATGTCAGAAAAGTAAATATATTTTTTGTTTAAAAAATTAACACCGTTTTGCTGTTTTCAAAATGTTAATACTTCCCGTGGTCACCCTGTATAAGAAATATAAATAATTTTACTCTTTTTAAAGATAACTAAAAATTGTTCCTCTCTTTGTTATTTACATGCAAAAATAGCGAAATTTTATACATTCTTTATTTTGTTCTACTTTTAACACGTACTACATTTAGACATCTTTATTTTAAGATGGGTGTTGTTGCATCAATAAAAAGTTTAACATCAAGAACGTAAATCAATTATGAACGCAAAAGTTTGAAAATGGAGTTAATAAATACGTTTAAACTGCTGGGGAAAAAGTAGTGAATGAATTTTAATAAGAAATAAAATAATAAAAGTAGCAAAAATGGAAGACTTGAAAATTTTGTAATACTGTATGTAAATGGAATCTACTGATATTACACATATGTCTACATACCCTAAGAAATGAAGAAGATGAAGGGAAAGAAATAAAGAAACGCTTAGCAGAGGTAAGCCAAAACAAAGAAAGTTTAACCAAAATCTTACAAATGAAAATTTATAGAAAAATCCGCAAGAGTATGAATCTAGAAAAATTACTGTTTTTCTATATTCCTACCTTTGCAGATTTTAAAATAAGTATTCTTTGCTCGTAAGGTTTTAGTATCTCTTCCATTCTCTTGGTTCATTGTTACGTATACCTGAGAAACATGAACAATTAGAAAAGAAGAAAAAAGTAAATTGTATGTATGGGAACAAAGGATTTTAAGGAAGATTTATCATCGGGAAAAATGGAAAAATTATTTAGGTTTTGACACATATTTTAATTGTTGTGTGATACGTGATATGTATCGGATAATTTGAAATTATTTACTCGTTTTTAATTTTACCAAGTTTTTGATCGATTTTGATAGTTGGATTCTTGTGAATAATATTATCTTAATTTTATCTTATCTTATAAGCATCTTATTTGTATACTCTTTTGAAGTTCATCTTCACTTTTCACAATCACTGTCAAGTCGTGAGCATATAAAATTGTATCAAGGAGGGTGGCTACCTAAGTATATTTCTTTTCTGTTTGTATTTTGCCACTCTCGGCTTACTTGGTCAGTATATATATATATATATATATATATATATATATATATATATATATATATATATACCAAGTAAGCCAAGTAAGACTCTAAATGGTAAGAATTCTTTTTTCTTTGTTCCAGTCAGTGAATGTGATGATTGAAGTGATGAAGACTTTATAAGCCCAAAACCTGTAAGAATGTTTATGGGTTAAGTGTTATAATGCTGAGGGATATTATTGATTGCATGGCACCAGTCCTTCCTCATGTGATTAATGTGTATTCGTTGCAGTCATTTATCCTGATTGCTTAAAGGTTTCCAAAAGTATTCTTTTCTTTAAAAATGGAGTTCAAAATGATATTATCGTCCAGTTACAATTATTTCAGCGATTGTTCTATCGTGCAATTCTGATTCCGACCGGGATTGTCGGCAGTTGAGGCCGTGCCCCAGCTGGTGCAAATTGTGGGTGATGCTTTTGAATATCATTGTTCTGTTAGATTACTTTTTTGGGATCTTTCAAAGGCATTCAATTGCGTCTCGCATGAATTGCTTCTACAAATATTTGAATACTATAGTTTTCGTGGGTGTGCGATGACACTCTTAGAATGCTACTTGTGTGATTATAGACAACAAATATCATGCGGTTCGTCTGTGAATGGGGAGAGGGCGTTCCCCAATGATCTATTCTGGGATCCTTACTGTTCGTAGTCTATGCAAACGATTTATCCTGTAGTATTGGTGCCAGGATTATTTTGTTTGCGGATGATACAACTTTTCTAGTGGAAAAGAATGAAGTAGATAATATCGATGTACGAGCATTCAGCAAGCACATGGCTTGCTGCAAAAAAATTGATCCTGAATGTTGCATTACATGTATCTTGAGAGTATGTCTGCTAATGGTTTTATAAGTGTTAGTTTTTTGGATAATTTTTGGCTCCTGAATTGCTTCTTGTTTGTTTACTTTTGTAAATATTTTCGTATTTGTATATAGTCTCTGTATAGCATTAATCTAGTGGATAGCGTTGATCAAGCATTATATTTTAAAGATTTTCTGGACGGACGCTAGATAAATGCCAAGTACGTTTCTTCCTTAAACTCTCTACATTTGTCTATTATCTATTGCAAAGTGAAACTATGATTGTGGATATGAAACTTTTTTGTATCCTATCTGTTCTTTATTTATCGTTGGTTCCATCGTTGTTGTTAATCTATTATTTTGAACTTTTGCGTATATATTGTAGACTGAATCTTATAAGCTTATGCATCTATAGTTGTTGCACTGATTTTTATTATTTTTATTAAACATCAAGAACACCTTTACATTTAGCCATTTACCTGATACCATTTTGATTTTCCATTAATTAAAAATGTGCAGAAACCTTAGATTTAATACTAATTGATAATTAATTAATTTTATTCTGATATCATTAATTTTCATTCGTAGATAACTACGGAGCAACATGCAATATAAACGAATCGGATAATTAATAATCTCTTTCTGCAAATAGAACCCCGATTTGTGTTTACAAACTGAACAAATAGAATACGTAAACACATCCGCAAAATCAGGCGCGCTGTTGACATCGGATGGGCCGAGATACCTATGCGGAAAATGTCAACTGCCCCTCATAAAACGTCAGCGTTCGTAATTAGGGTTAGAATTGACGAGTAGTATGGCTCGCCAGTTTTGTACGGCTAATAATCCACTGATACTGGGTCGCTCTCAATGGGACACCTTTGAAAGAGACGTGTCTTTTATGCGTTATAATCGTTATTAGATCATCATGATTATCCTTCGCCTTATTTTCCTTTTGTTTATGTACATATATATTATATATTATATTAGCTATTGATACCTAATGTGTTTGATGTTTGTATTGTTCACAAAGAAACGAATTTGATCATCTGTAATATTATGTAGGATCTGAATAATCATAAATGTTCTGCTTGCAAAATAGTTCGAACTTAAAAAAATGGGGACTAATAACTAACGTTTCATGTTAGTGAATAAGGGAAAAGAATTTTAATATCAGAAATAGAAATTGCATGAGACCAAATATTCGAAATAAAACACTATTTAACTAATTTCTATTCTTTTATTTTTGAGTTCTTCTAACATTAGGAATAATAAAACGCTTAGTTCATATGCTACTTGTGTGATTATAGATACTTGGCGATCCCCAAGGATGCATTCTGGGACACTTGTTGTTGATTTTATTATCTCTAACGATCAGAAAACCCAAATGCAAAAGAAAAAAATTTATAGTTAGATAAAACAACAAATATATTTAAAAAGAAAAGAATGTTATTTAGTAACATCTTAGAATGTGAAAGCCTACCTTAAAGATAGAAAATAACGTCAACTATAACTACAATTTATCGGAATATTAGAATTTGTGTACATACTTAAGTGTACAATATGCGTTTAAACGTGGCATTGTAAGTCGTATCAGTTTGTTTTATATCGTAGTAATTATATTGTAATTTCCGAATCGGATATATTCAGATTGTGTTTGTATAGGTTGCCGTTTAATGTGTCAATTATGTGTAGACAAAGATGAGGTTCCTTAATGTTAGACTACTTATTTATAATCCAAGTTAAATACAGAAAAGTAACGCAACCTATTCTAACTACATATATCCACATCGGCACAATATTCTTGATATTTCGATTAGAGAATTGTTTTGGACGTTAATAGTACCACAAAAATGCGGTGTCTTTATGCTTATCTTCCTTCAAATTAAGATAAGCCGTCTTTTTAATCTAAAATATATTCTTCATTATTTAAAGTACTCTAATATTGGGGTAGATTTTTAATACTGCTAAATTGTGGCGCAAAATACTACTTTAATAGTGTTCTGACGTCATTTAAATCATATTTTTTTTCATCCAAATGATTTTAAGAGCTGCATCAATGGATTACAAATAGACAGTAGCCCCGCAAACACGAGCAGTTTCTTATAGAAAGCTTTTCAAGGTTTTGCGCCATTATTTTGCCACAATGCAATAACTTATCTTGAAACTAATAATGCTGGTTTTCTCCTATACTTCGCTTAGCTTGCTCATAGAAAATTTTCTACTATCATTTAGTTTAGGTTTCGAAGTTCGAAATGAACTAATTTTTTCAACTCCTACCAAATAGATAACAATACCTTAAGTAGGTGAAGATTTTTTTTTAATCTGAAGTGCTTGCAGAACTTAACATTTTTGTGGAACACATATTTTTCGTCACAAATTGAAAATGACAATAGCGGGAAGTATACATATTAAGTTTTTACGCGCGAATAGACTGGCAAAGTTCGGAAATACATTACCAAGTTTGCTTCTTTCCAGATATCATGCAGGTGTCAGAAAACAAAGCTAGTCTTTTATGTTGCAGTTTAGGACTCGACATTCCTGGAACTACTAAAAGCTTGTTTGTTTCCCACTGAGATTCCTCATACTTTTCGAAGCGTTGTTGCCTCTATTTTATAGAAGTAAATTAGGTTAGGTGTGCGTGTTCAAAAATGAATGTACCCTTTCCAATAATCACAAATCGCTACTCTATTCTCCTCTTGATTTGGTTTTAGCAAACGTGGTACTAGGTCGGGAATACATTTTTCTTACTATTTTTACTGTTCTGAAAAGCTGAATACAAGATCAAAACCTATTTAACTGTTTTGAATTCAGCCTTTTAGCTTTCTCTATATTTTGAGTTCGTTAGGATTGCTATCATTACAATTCCTTTTAATTATGCTATTTCGTATTTAAAACTTTGAAATTGTCTAAATCTTTGATATTATAAAAAAAACATAGCAACAGCTACCGTGGGTTAAGATATTTTTTTAACCTAAAGCCATAAAATCGTATGGAAAATAAGGAAAAGCAATGAAATATATATGAAGGATCTGGACCCAATAAAATTACACAAAAAAGGAACTCCAGTTGCAGCCTGGAATCTGGAACTAAGAAAGATTCTGTAGAAGAAAAAAGAAGCAAAAATCCTACTGTAAAATAAAAAGAAATTGAGAAATTTTTATGATCGAACTTCGATACTACAAAAGGAGACGGATGGGGAAGAATGATGTGTGAAAGTATGGGCATATAATTAAACACTTTATTTAAATTGGTCGCATTAAAGAGGTGATATCTAGGCCATTATTTTTATTTTGTCAATATTTCTATAATATCTTTCGTCCACGTCTCTTTAGGTGTTGTTTCTTCAAGAAATAATTTGAGCTTCCTATAGCGTTCTTTTTTGTTTTTTTTCTTATTGGATTAGGTACCTTCGCCACCTAAATTGGGTGCATTAAAAATATATTTTGCCTAACTTTTTGTGCATACATGATGTTGACCTATTACTTTTTTCTTCTATACTTTTTACTTGGTTCTAAATTAACTCGTATTCTTTGGATAATGCTGTAATATCTTTTGTCCATATTTTTATAGGCTTTCCACCTTCTTGATATTATTCGAGCTCTTCCTATCTCGTTTTTGCTGGTTTGCTCTTCTTCTTTAGTTCTTTACCATTTAAAGTGGGTGCATTAAAAATATACGTGGTCTAACCTTTTTTTACATACATGATATTGGCCCATTACTTTATTTTTTAATCTTTTGCTTGGTTCCAAATTAGCGATGTCTTTCGTCCATGTTCTCTAGAGTCTCCCTCCTTCTAGAAATGATTCGAGCTGTTCCTATATCGTTTTTGGTGATTTGTTTTTATTCACTAGATTAGACGCTTTTACCATCTAAATTGGGTGTGTATTAAAAAGATATTTTGTCTGACTTTTTTCTGCATACATGATCTTGGCCCATTACTTTTTTGCTATATCTTTTGCTTGGTTCCAAATTAGCTCGTTATTTGTCAAAATTGCTGTACTGTCTTTCGTCCATGTTCTCTAGAGTCTCCCTCCTTCTAGAAATGATTCGAGCTGTTCTTATATCGTTTTTGGTGATTTGTTTTTATTGACTAGAGTAGATGCTTTTACCATCTAAATTGGGTGTGTATTAAAAAGATATTTTGTCTGACTTTTTTCTGCATACATGATCTTGGCCCATTACTTTTTTGCTATATCTTTTGCTTGGTTCCAAATTAGCTCGTTATTTGTCAATATTGCTGTACTGCCTTTCGTCCATGTTCTCTAGAGTCTCCCTCCTTCTAGAAATGATTCGAGCTGTTCCTATATCGTTTTTGGTGATTTGTTTTTATTCACTAGATTGGATGCTTTTACCATCTAAATTGGGTGTGTATTAAAAAGATATTTTGTCTGACTTTTTTCTGCATACATGATCTTGGCCCATTGCTTTTTTGCTATATCTTTTGCTTGGTTCCAAATTAGCTCGTTATTTGTCAATATTGCTGTACTGCCTTTCGTCCATGCTCTCTAGAGTCTCCCTCCTTCTAGAAATGATTCGAGCTTTTTCTATATCTTTTTTGCTGATTTGTTTTTATTCACTAGATTGGACGCTTTACCATCTAAATTGAGTGTATATTAAAAAGATATTTTGCCTGACTTTTTTGTTTGTATGCACGATTTTGGCCCATTATTTTTTTTATATCTTTTGCTTGGTCCCAAATTAGTTCGTGTTTTGTTAATATAGCTGTAATGTCTTTCGTCCCTATTTTTTTAGTGTCCCTCCTTCTAGAAATGATTCGACTTCTTCCTATATAGTTTTTGCTGTTTTTTCTTATCCTTTCTTTTTTGTATCTTCTATTCTTTCTACTATCTTCTTATTATAATGTTACATATTTTTGGCACCACTTTACTCAAGTTTTCTTTCATCCATTGTAGCTAGTCCTACCAACTCGATTGTCTCTGTTTTGTAAACTGTAAATTAGGTTAGATTTTCCGATATTTTCTTATTTGAATATTTCTCATTTTATTCTCTCTTTGGATTTCTTTCGATGCTTTAGTATTCCTTGTACATTTGTACTTTCACCTTCTTATAATAATACGAAATATGAACATTTAAAAACATATTTGATTTTAACTTTATAAATGCAAGTTATGATTTAATCAAGTTTCTAATCTCCCCACGACTGCAAACTTAATTTGAATTACGACCGAAAGTTTCGTTAAATATAAAAATACTTTGTTATCGGGTCAACACGTAAATGCAGCGCTCAATAAAATGGAGCCGTGAGTGTATGAATGCAAAATACTGATTGCTTTGAAATGATTAAAAGTTTTTAATGCTCTATTTGAACGGTACACTTTTCGGCGATTTTCCGGACTTTCCACCCAGAAATACACCCTAGACGTTCAGAATATTAAACGACGCGCGAATGAGACATCTTTCGCAATCTCGTCCTATCTTTTTTCATTTGTCAACCGAATCATCTTCCGGACAATTTGGAGCCATGAACATTTTATTAAAATAATCCCCTTTATGAACGAGTCCTCGCTTTTATTTCAAGTCGGTTTAATAAGACGACATTTTAAAAGATGGAAATATTTTGCAAGTTGATGAAATTAGCATTTTGCATTACTTATATTGAGATGGTAATTCCTTAGAGTTCTTCACGGTAAAACCGTTGACACTTGATTGTCACTTGTTAATATTTTGAATTTATTTATTCGTCAGAAGAATCCAATTTATACGACAAAATTTATGAAGTGAAATGTTCAGAATTCTTTTGTCGTATTCTAAAATAAATTCCGCGTCAATAATAAATCTTTTTATCGAAGATTTAAATAATAAATGGAAATATATAAAATGCGTTGTTGCTCTAAAACTGAGAGACTGTTTCAGATAATAGTATCAGTTCAAGGCAAAATTAGCTGCAGTTAGTCCTGAGGTAGTCTCATACAAGCGAGGTCGAAACGGCAGCAGAAGGAGTACCGTTTCCATTAAGTAGCTAAGAGGAAGAAACTATGACTTCTTTAATTTATTATCTTTTTGAAGTATTTACTGTTTTCAAGAGGCAAAATCTTTAGCAACGCGTAGTGATTTACATTCTAAGAATAAAAAAATCAGAAATATAAAATGAACCAAAAAGAGTGCAGTATGTACTTTAAAACATTCAAACCTAATCTGGTATGTAGGCTTCGGGCATGGTCCATACTATCTTCTTCTGGGCTTCCGGGCTAGAAGCGCGTCACTGGTATAACTGCCGACGTTTCGTACCCACTCGTATGGGAGTTTCAGTGGAACAAACAGTAGCAGTAGTTGAGCCCTGAAGACGTCCCATACGAGTGGGTACGAAACGTCGGCAGTTATACCAGTGACGCGGTTCCAGCCCGGAAGCCCAGAAGAAGATTCAAACCTAGTTTATAAAATTGCCACCATCTTTAACTTATATTTGATTAAAGATATAATTTGAAATAGAGATAATATTCAAAATTAAACACAAAAACAAAGTCGTGCGACTTTCAGAAAATATTTTTTTAGAAACTAATAACAATTGATTCTCCAATTAATTGATTAAGCCACAGTGTTTGCGAAACAATTGTTATTTTTTCTTAATAAATATATTTTGTGCAAATTACACAACCGAGTTTTTGTGCTTATTTTGTCGTGGATTTTTTTATCAAATGAAGGTCACATTAGAAAATCATTCATTTAATTAGAAGAAAACCACTAAGGTTGATATATAACCCCTTTCCACATTAACTTTTGTAATTCTGTATACGCATTTCGACAACTAAGTTGTCATCGTCAGCAGATACACTGTGTACACAGTGTACATTTTGGTTCTCAATGATGTAGATCGCGTACGGAGTTTCGTACAGGTATTTTTCGCTGTGGTTTACCAGGTGCGATACTTTGCGATTATCTACTGATGATGACAACCTAGTTGTCGAAATGCGTATACAGAATTACAAAAGTTAATGTGGAAAAG
Source organism: Dermolepida albohirtum (assembly GCA_031893035.1). Classification (NCBI taxonomy): domain Eukaryota; kingdom Metazoa; phylum Arthropoda; class Insecta; order Coleoptera; family Scarabaeidae; genus Dermolepida; species Dermolepida albohirtum. The sequence continues at coordinate 259,586 of JAVIWB010005660.1, read as the reverse complement.
GGCTATATATTAACCTTAGTGATTAAGTTAATCAACCACAGGCTCCATCAAATTCAACTAGAAGAAAACCAAAAAAAATAATTTTTTCAAACTGTTGTTATAAAAATATCATAGATTAAGTAAATAAAATATTCAGAAAATTATGTGAATATGTTCACACGGATTAATGGTAAAATTAGAGAGGAAAAGAAGTACTTTTCTAGGTTACTTTGATAAAAAAGAATTCGCGAAATAACATTTTCATGAATTGTTCCAAAAATAAATGAGATTATTATCTACATTTTAAGTTAGATTTTGAAGATAATTCGTTAGTTCTTACAAAATTTATTGTATTCCTTTTCGTATTAACTGGAATTTTTTATAGGATACAGGTAGGTCATCAGATCACCTTTTCATGGTTATGGTTTTCAATGAATACCTTAAAACTTCATAAGAAGTGGATATTTTAAATTACTGAAATACTTCGTCTTGTCAATGTATTGATTTCAAGGTAATACTGAGTCGTATGGCTTGGAAGTAAAGCTGAATTCTTGCCCCAGATATGGGATGAGTAGCAATCTAATTCTTGATCAAATAGTTGTTCCAAACTTGAATAGGAACCGCCAGTTAGGTTCTGTCCTCTATGAACTAACCACTAAGGCCATGTGGCCTTATTAAATTCCATCTCACTAAGGAATGAGTAAAACACTGATAGAAAAAGTGTTTCATTTATTTCTTTGTTTCATTTATTCCTTAAATATGACTTTTTTTTCTCTTCAGAACCATGTGAATGTAAATCTTTTCAATCGTCGATCAAATTGCCATTTCAAAACTTGAATAAGAATCGCTCGTCCATATAGAGCTTTAGGGCCACCACTTTGAACGAGGCTTGTCCAAAAAAAAAAACTGTGAAAAATAAGAAAAATGCCAACTCCTAACCATTGAAATCATGAAACCTCATTTAGTTTTGAGTTAATACCAAAGATAATTTCTTGAAAAACCAGGGAAGTGGGAATTCTTACAATTATTGACGATATGGTCATTCAAAAACTTTAATATGAATCTACGGTTATGTCACCTATGAATGAATGTCCAAACAATTTGTGGGTTAAATTATATATGATACCTCCATCGAGATTTCTTTATTGTAAAAATACGAATAAACCCAAAAATTGAAAACGGCGTTGAATATTTGTGCCTTGTTTGGTTGTGCGACTTTATTTCCTCTTCACCTTTAACCTTTTTATAGAATTATTTCAAAAGGTAATTCTACCATTTTTCCCTATGAAATTTGCTCAAAAGAAACAGAATTCAAGAAGAAATAACCCAAATTCAAGCAGAAATTTTGCACTGTGTAATGAATGTAGTAATAGTTTGATTATTATTCTTGAACGAAAATTAGTGGTGCCGAACAACTATTTCGCTCGTTTGAGGTATGTTAATTTTAACTGTGGGAAACAACGCCTTCTACTAGTTTTCCAGTCTCAGGGATGATTATTATCTTTGCCATTTTACATTCGGCACGGACAGAACCCAGTTTTAACAATAACGTTGAATATTTGTGCTTTTGGTTGGTCGTACTTTAATCTAATTTGTGAAATTATTTAAAGGGAAATTCGACGATTTTCCCTTTATAAAAATTGCGTAGAATTTAGATAGAAGTAATCCAAATCCCAGTAGAAATACTGCGCTGCGCAAGGAGTAATATAGTTATATATTAATAATATAGTTTCTGAACGTAAAATTGCTCTTCATTCTTTAGAAACACGTTAATCTCAATAACTGGTTCAAAAACCTTAGGAATAGTGATTAGATAATGGATTAAACCATCGGTAGAAGGCGGTGCATTATATTAGTTTTTCAAGCTTATAAATTATTATTTTTTGCCATTTTATATTGCCACGGACAAAACCCAGTTCTAAGAATAGCATTGAATATTTTTGCATTCGGTTGGTCATATCTTCAACCTACTTCATCAGGTTATTTAAAGAGCAAAGTCTGCGGTTTTCCCTTATGGATTTGCCCAGTTGTAACTCAGAGTTCAAGAAGACATAAACTCAAATTCCAGTAGAAATGCTGCGCTGTGAAATGAGCAATTCAGTAACAATTCTACGATCATTTTTTGATTGCGAATTAATAGTGGTTCTCTTTCTTTCTTTAGGAGCACGTTAACCTTGTCAACAATTTTTTCGAAAACCTTAGGGATAGTGAGTAGGTAATGGATTAAATCATAAGAAGAGATGCTTTCTATTAGTTTGCCAGGCTTAGGGATTACTATTACTTTTTGCCATTTTACATTGGCAAGGTAAAACCCAATTTTAAGAATAGCATTGAATGTTTGTGTCATTTCATATTTCCACGAATAAAGGTTGATATATAACCCAGTTCTAAGAATAGCATTGAATATTTGTGCCTTCGGTTGGTCATATCTTCAACCTATTTCATGAGGTTATTTAAAGAGCAAAGTCTACTGTTTCCCTTTATGAAATTTGTTGTAATTTAGGGTTCAAGAAGACTCAAATTCCAGTAGAAATGTTGCGTTGTGCAAACGAGTAATATAGTAAAACTTCGATGATCATTTCTGAACGCGAACTAGACGTGTCGAACTGTTCTTTCTTTCTTTAGAGACATGTTACTTAACAATTTTTCAAGAACCTTTGGAATAGTGAGTAGATAATGGATTAAATCGTCTTTAGGAAGCGATGCATTCTATTACTCTTCCACACTTTAGAATCATTATTATCCTTTGCCATTTTAACAAATCTAGTTTTAAGAATAGTATTGAATATTTTTGGCTTTAGTTGGTCATGTCTTTATCCTGGGACTCTGTAAAGAACAAAATTTGTTTCTACTACAAAATTTGAGCAGCTGACAATCAAATTAGAACTGTTGCATTGTGGAATAAACAACTTTCGTTTGAGAATGAAAGAGTGTTTGCGAGGAGATGGAGATCATCTATCAGACGTAATCTTGGACTGTGGAAAACATCAGAAGAAATTGAAGAGACCTGCAAGGAAGGAAAAGGAGGAAAGTGTAGGAAGAATAATCAATTTAAACAATTTGAGAAACGTGCGTATTAGTTGCAATACTTCTTCCCAATTCTAAATAAGATTTTGATCAGTTTAGAATTCTCCCATTGATTCAAGCACATACATATCTACATATACAGTTTATATTTTCATCGACATTTTTTTTAAATTAATCTTAACGAGTAATAGTTATAATTAAATTAATTTAAAGTTTAATTGGTATATTAAATATTTTAATGGCCCATTAATTAATTAAATAAGCTGGCAGTTATAGCTTTAATGTTTAATAATCGTAAAAAAGAAAGAGTTAAGTTTATCAAAGCTGATATTATCTACAAAAAGTTAGATCGTAATATAGGTTAGGCAGTAAAAATTTCTTTCATTGTGCAGTCATTACCGAATACATATATTTAATGCATACTTAATATAACCTCATTTTAAGTTCACTTTAACATAAGTATCACAGTCATCTCATAAACATAAGAATTTTCGTTCAGTAATTAATACATAGATCGTATGTTTTTCCTAAACATTTTCCTTTATAACGAACTGCACATTGTTTTAAGTACACATCATTTACGAACTAGTATTTACACAAGTAACCTGTAGATTAGGGCTAGAAATGCTAGTGTCACCGATTGTATACAGGTCATTGCTGACGGACCACTTTGACTTGTCACAAAGTCCTCAGCCACCTCTTCAATCCTCAGATGAGACGGATCTTCCTCTAGATGATAGATTTTTTCGCGTAATTGGTCTGCGACGTATAGCTTTTTGTCGTTGAGGAATTTCAGGTCGTTTTTTAAGTCTTCCATTTCTTCGTCACCGAATTTCAGAATGGAGGTGATTGTTATTTCGAATATTTTATTCGGATCGGCCGGCAATGTTGGAATTTCCCTCTTGCGTCTGCCGTAACCTATTTGTCCGGCGCTGCATTCCACCTGTAACGGAGAAAGAAACGTTTATTTGTTTTTTAAAAGTAATGTACATTTAATGCAAGAGGAATCGTTTAGAAAATTTTTATAAATTTTATTCTTTTTTATTAGGAGTTTTGACAATTGGAATAATAAAATATTAAATTTACGAGTATATTAAAGACGTTCCGAGGGAGAGATTCCCTTGTCTTCAATTTATTTTTCTTCAACCTGCAATATTTTTTGTAGTTATATGTTTTCAATTGTGAATAATAGTTATATACAGTACTGTGCAAAAAAAAGAAGCACCTTGAATTTTACAATAAAATATTATAAAAGGATAAATAATAATCTTACACAAGTTGAATTTTTTTTAATGTATAAAAACTAACACATAAACATTTAAACATAAACAACTTAATTTTTCAATATTTTGTATGACCACCTTCATTTCTTATGGTATCCTGCATTCTTCTTGGTAGGCTTGCCATTAATGAATTAATGAAATTTTCAGGAATATTAAACCACACTTCCTGTAGTATGTTCCATAGTTCATTTTTGTTTTTTGGCTCTCTTTCACACTTTTTTTCTGTCAAGAAGTCAGGACAAGTGGCCATATCATAGTTTGCAGTACCCCATTTGCTTCCTGCTGTGTTAAATAAGTTTTCACAAGTTTCGAGGTATGCTTGGGATCATTATCTTGCTGTAGAATGAAATTATTGTCAATAAGTCGCTGCCCTGATGTTCTGGCATGTTCTTCTAATACTGTTTTGTATTTTTCATTAGTTAATTTACCCTCTATTTTTACAATTTCACCCACACCTGCTGCCGAAATACAACCCCAAACTTGGTTTTACGGTAGTGCGTAAACATTATTCCAATAACAATTTACCAAGACGTCGTCTATCATACTGACGTCTGTTCGTTCCAAATAATCGATATTTAGATTCGTCAGTCCATAGTAGTTGTCGCTACTCATTATGTACCCAAATTTCGTGGTCTCTGGCATATTTTAATCGCTTCTCTCTATTACTTCGTCGCAGTAAGGGTTTTCTCACGGCCACGCATCCCCTCAAGCCTGATTTGAGCAAGTATCGCCTTTCTGTTGAAGCATGTACCGAAGTACCAGATGTTCGCGCGAGATCTTGAGTTAGTTCTGCGTTAACTTTCTTGCGATTTCTTAAGGAACTAAGTTTTAAAAACTGTGCATCAGCTTTACTGAGCTTTTTGGACGTCAACTCTTTGGCCTATCACTTACACTGCCGGTTTCAGTCACTCTATTTATTGTTTGTTGCACGGTATACCGGGAACATTTCACTAATTTATATTTTCACTTGGCTATATCCCTATTGGTGTAAAACAATAATTTTATTTCTGTCTAGCAATGCTATTCTAGGCATTTTCTATCTGCTATAACAATTTACAGCTCACAATTTTTTCTTAAAATAAAAATTTCAATCGTAGAAGCGTTTTTTAAGAATTTAAATAAATTCTACTGTGGAACAGTTTTGTATCGTCTATAGATAAATAACTCTCCCTTAAAATTTTATTGCAGAGCATTGCGATGCAATAAAATTTATTACTGTAATCCTCTTATCAGGCGGTCGGTCTCACCCCTACGCGGAAGTACGATGTTATAAATTTGGAAATTTCCAGTGATTATATTTCTACCAATAAGTGAATCGTTCTTGGAAAGATCTATTAAATATTATAAATTAAATTAATCCAAACATTATTATGTAGTAAAAACGTTTTAGTAAATAAGTTTTGGAAAATATTGTTAGGTGCTTTTTTCTTTTGCACAGTACTGTATATATTTGTGATTACTTACATTTGTAAAACTATATTCTTTTGTTTAATATTGTAAAATTTACTAACACACAGGCATATCTAAATTAACAATTTTTTTGATTATTTTTTAACTGTGTACTTGCCAAAAGACTTATTCATTCCAAATGTTTTCAGCTGATGTTTTCTAAAAGCCACATCTGTTATTTTCTTTTTCTTTTTATCTCATGTTAGGTATATTTGTATGTGCATTTGTAAATTCCTTGTCTTGAATACTTGTATATTCAGCGAGATGCAGACAATGTATTTCTAATTTTTTTATTTTATGATATTAAGTTGTTATAATATCATTGAGATTGATGTCTCTATCATTTATTTTGTTTTGGTCTTTTCTATGTATATCATTTCGTTTATTATACGTTTATTGTAATTGTTTTCTATTTCTGGAATTTCGAGAGAAACTATGTTTGAAATCAACATATTTGAACTTCAACAACACTTTTTACTAACAAAAATAGTCCACTGCCATGGAATCACCTATTTCTGCCGTAATATCAAACCTCGCAATGGAGAAACTAGAGAATAAATCGCTAAATAATCCTCCCTTCTACATATCCTTCCTCAAAAGGTATGTCGATGACTGTATTTTATCAATACCAATCCATGCAGACAAACAAACAATACTTGACATATTTGTTCAACATATATAAAATTCAGGCTTGTTCGAAAATTCAATGACTTATAATTTTGTATGTTTTATTAAATTACTTTTTCCTATAATATGTCTCGTTATTATTAAAATAACAATAATATATACATACAAGGAATAAATAAAATCAAGGAAAAGAATTATTTGTATACCACGCTCATCGCTGTATCTAATCAAATACAAATCTTACCAACTGCGTTCGGAAGATAATGTGTTTTCTATTACTATGTTATGAATGAGACATGCTCCGACCGCCAGTTTTGTTTACATATGTACGTATCCTTATTGTAGCTTATTCTTTTAGGATTTTTCTTTTTATGTACATATTTATATACATTTCGATTTCGATTATGTCCGCTGGGTGTTGCTGATCCAGCTTGATTGCCTTTGATCCCTCTTTCGTCCCTTCTGGACGTGTGAGCGTCGATCGTGTATCGTAAGGAGAACATCAGGTCGGACAGACGCCTTAAATATTTAGCGATCATTTTCTAGTACTCAATTGTAATTTAGAAGTATACAATATGTTTACAGATTTTATTTTTAAATTTTGAATAGACCGCTTTGAATTTAGTGATAATTGTCTAGTACTAGTAATACAATATATTGTTTTTGTAGGTAAATTTGATGGACCCTATGGTTCATTAAATTAATCATTTAAGATTGATATATAACCCCTTTCAAAATTAATTTTCTTATTCTGTATACGTTTCAACGTACAACTTAGTTGTCGAAACTAATATTAGTAGATTCATCACAGCGGATTCAAACACAGCATGCAATCAAAGATGGCTTCTTTCAGTTTTCTTATTAATCGTTTGCTTAGTCTCCCACTAAGTGAGATACGAAAAAAGTTGAACTTTATTAAGAATATCGCGAAATATAATGGTTTTGATTCGGAAATAGTAAATAGATTAATTAGGAAGGCTAACATAACATAAGAAAGACAATTTGGGACGCCACATGTCTGTCACCTCAAAGTAATCGAGACAAGCAGTTTATATGTCTACCATTTTACTCCTTGACGAAATGTTTTTAAAGAGCTCGGTTTTCAAATTACATTTCGGTCCACTAACTCCATCAAATTCCTCTTAGAAAATGCAGTGACAAAGTCGAGGATAACAAAAAAATCGGGAATTTATGGAATTAAATGTCTAGATTACAGTAAACAATATATCGCCCAAACAATATGATCGATAGAAACCCGGTATAAAGAACTTATTACGGACATCAAATTCAATCGGCTAGAAAAATCCGGTTTAGCAAAACATGTGTTGGATTGTTTGCATTTGATAAAGAACGTATGTAATTATCGTGAATTAGATGAGGGCCATGTGTTGAACACTGACATGGGTTCTACTTATAACTCATCTCTCTTTAACCTCTTATACGATAGACAAGGGAGTGTAAGTAAACGCATGCAGGTACTTTTTTTAGGGTAGTTTAAAACTAGAATACAATTTCTTTAAAAATTATGTGAAGAATATACAGTGTGCATGTTGGGTTTCGACGGTACAGATCGTGTACGGAATTTGTTTCGTGCGGGTGTTTGCCGTAGTTTCCAGGTTACTTGTCATTATCAGGTTATATATAATCCTTGAGTGGTTAAGAAAAAATATTCTCTTAGTGTTAATAATGTAATACACAGAAAGATTGCAGGTTAACTTTTGAATAAACAGTTTTGAATTTAATTTTGTAACTTACCAATATAAATCAGATATATGTATGTACGTTATATTTTTGGGGAAAAGATTTATTGATTCAGATATACGTGTACTATTATATTATATATTATATAGTACTCTTCATTTTATGTGCGGTATTTGAATATTTTAATCAATAAATATTACATTATTACATACATCTACTCTTGTGTTTGGTCTATGCATCAATTAAATAAGAACCCTTGCTTCGAATTCAGCGTAATAATAAAATTTACAGTAATTTTAAGGTTTCTATTCGATACACCCCATTAAAAAAGCATTCCTTGTAATCCCTCTTTTAGTACTTTCACCTTAAAAAGAATCGGTAAAAGTAACTCCCTTAAACCTTGTACATTGTTCAATTTTCCGAGCACTTTTTTTTTCCAACGTAAAACTACTCGCCTCCAAGTAGAGTTCGACAATAATTTTTCATTAAATACTCCCCCGAGCGTTTATTAATGGATAGGAAGCCTTCACTTGAAACCACTAATGGACATTTTAGAGCCGGGTAGTTCATTTCACCGCCGGAAAATGGAGAGAAAACGTAGCCGTAACACGACACCACACATAATTCTCATTATCACTGTTAATAATCCGTTATCAGTGTTAATGTCAAATAGTAACCGATACCGGATAAATAGACTGTCTGTTCGCGTAAAAGCTCTCGGAAGCGTTATCGAAATTTTATCACTAAACTCCACGTCAAATTAAATTCTGGAATCTAAGGATTATGGTTGAAATAAGTGGGAGTATTGTTCTTGATGTACATGTCGATGTATTAATATTGATTTCTATTTTGATGCAGGGGCTTATTTAAATGTTTTATTAAATATTTTTCTTTAAAGTCGTGTATTAAAACATAGATAAGAGGCCATATTTAAATTAGGCAATAGCAAAGGAATGTTAAAAGGAATCATTCTATTATTAATAACACCCTATCTACTACATATGTTTCACCGATATTACGGATCGTCAGGCAGATTTGTGTTGTTAATGAATGATTCCTTGGTAGCGTCTATCATATCATTTCGATACAAAAAAATAATGAATAACAAAAGCGCCTCCCTCTGTCGTCCACTATACTGAACGACAAAGCGAGAAACGCGTCTATCTCGCTTGTTGATAACTAGGTTATTAGAGCGTATAAGACAGACGCATTGGGTAACGGCTATTTGCCAATTAAAAGAATGTTAAAAGGAATCATTCTATTATTAATAACACCCTATCTACTACATATGTTTCACCGATATCACGGATCGTCAGGCAGATTTGTGTTATTAATGAACGATTCCTTGGTAACGTCATATCATTTCGATACAGAAAAATAATAAATAATAGAAGCGCCTCCTTCTGTTGTCCACTATACTGAACGACAAAGTGAGAAACGCCTAAAGGAGGCCGCATAAGTTTTATTAAACAACTTCTTATTTAAATACATTTTCAAGTAACAATGATACAGTAGAAGTATTTTTAAATAAATTTATTACATTAGAAGGAAATATGATAGAAAATAGGTAAATAATATCTCAAATTTAATTTAGTGGGTTATTTGCATTTGTTATTTGCTTGAAGGTAACTGAATATTTGAATGAAGCTTCGTAACACGCAGCTCTAAATGAGCATTTGTAATTTGAGTTCTTAAACTAGTTTTAATTGTTATCATGAGAGAAAATGTTGACTCGCAACAGTAACTACTTTCAAAGCAGGAATGTAAACGGTGTGCATTATCTCGTAGGCATGGATATTCAACAGCATTTCGCCATATTTATATGGGGTCATTTTTAGTGCCAAAAGAGATTTGAGGATTCTGTCTTCCCTTAACTCAAATAATTCCATTTGTAGTTCTGCAGGAGTCTTAGATATATCTACTGAGTGTGGCTCAAATGCCATCTTCATAGCAGGAATGTACTCATAAAAATCTAAAATCTTTCAGTGTATTCTTCTACTAAAGAATCCAAGACACCTACACATTCGTCGAATAAATTATTTTTACATTTTTGCTCATTCAAAAAAAGTCTTCCGCAGATATATCCGAGCCAGAGAGCGATGTTTAGAAAAACGATAATTCTCTTCAAAACGTTCGGATCTTTGGCCACATTTCATATTGTATATGCTTTATTTCATCTTGCAGGTAAATATTTAAATCGTTTTCTTTCGTCATGATATCAAACGAAAATGCAATATTTCTGCAAAGTGCTTCATCGACATGAAACAAAGTCACAGAAACATAATCAAGGCACCTCATGTAAATATTCTGGTTATGGGTATCCACATAAAGTTACTTTCCCTTACTCATAAACTTTACTTTTCGTATAAAATTTATAAAAATAATAGTTTTTTGAAATCTCTATTCTTTGGAAGTATTTATTGTAAATTTTAAATAGGTGGTAATTCTTCTAAATCATTCATAGTAGATAATGAGTCCAAAAGAGAACGAGTTTTAATTAATACAAGGTAAACTGATATTGAATAGAAGTAGCAATCGGAAAGGACATGTCAGCAAGTTTTAGATAATAAAAACACATTTCAAAATTATCATAGCGAAATAACTAAAACTTTTATTTTAATAGAAAAGAATATTTAGAAGAAGATACGAATTCATTTATAAGGGAACAGTAAGATATAGAAAATTTATAATGGGTTTATATATGGATGATAATGCAGAGATTTCAAAAAACTATTATTTTTATAAATTTTATATGAAAAGTAAAGTTTATGAGTAAGGGAAAGTAACTTTATGTGGATACCCATAACCAGAATATTTACATGAGGTGCCTTGATTATGTTTCTGTGAACACGGTTATCATAAAACTACTATTGCGAAGGATGTGCGCCATCCATTGTTTATGTGATAAACCTGTGGTTCTCAACTGCGTTGTAGTATGAGTTGCGGCAATAGGAAAGATAAGATATTCGCTGTAACTCTTGTTACTTTATTTCTTGAATTAATCTCGTATATTTACTTTTACTCCTACGATGGTGGTTCCATAAGTACCCGCCCTGACCTAGAGATGGCGGTAGTTGTTTGAAAAATATTGTATTAGAAAATACACAATCTATAAAGCATATGTTTCAAGTGTGAAGACGCCACGTTGTTCAGTATTTCTTTGCCAGCCAGTGAACGTTTTCAGTGAATTTGTAAAAATGGATAAAGTTGGTCATCGTTACGTGATGCAATACTTTTATTTGAAAGGCGTCAGCGCAACCGACATAAAAGCTGAACTGAATTCTACTTTGGTTAACTCTGCTCCTTCGTTTACAACAGTGAAATATTGGGTAGCAGAGTTTAAACGGGGCCGTACTAGCTGCCAAGATGAACATCGCAGTGGTCGACTAAATGAGGTGACGACTCCAGAAATAGCGAAGAAAATCCAGAAAGCGGTACAGGATAATCGTCGACTGAAAGTGCGCGAGCTAGCAGACACAGTAGGCATTTCAAAAAGTGCGGTACATGTACATCGCATATTATTTGAAAATTTGGACAAGAGAGCTGTTTGCAAGATGGGTGCCGCGTTTGCTCACACTCAAGCAAAAACAGTGTCGTGAAGATGTTTCAATTAAGTGTTTAGCGAAGTTTCACAGCAACAAAGCAGAATTTTTGCGTTTCATAACCATGAATGAAACATGGGTCCATCATCACTTCACACCCGAGATAAAAGAACAATCAAAACAATGGACTCAAAAGGGAGAACCGGCTTGAAAGTAGGCGAAGGCCGTTTCGTCTGCAGGAAAGGTCATGGCATCGGTATTTTGGGATGCGCGTGGAATAATTTTCATTGACTATCTTGAAAAAGGAAAAATTATGAACGGCGAGTATTATGCGAACTTATTGCAACGTTTGAGTGAAGAAATCAAACAAAAACGGCCGCATTTGGCTAAGAGGAAAGGGTTGTTTCATCAAGGCAATGCACCAGCTCACAAATCCGTTATTGCAATGGCCAAAATTAATGAATTAAAGTTTGAATTGCTACCTCATGCACCCAATTCGCCAGGTTTAGCCCCCTCGGATTATTTTCTGTTCCCAAACTTAAAAAAGTGGCTCAGTGGTCAAAAATTTTCCAACGATGAAGTAGTAATGTCGGCAGTTAATCGCTATTTTGAGAAGCAAGACAGTTCTTATTATAAGAAAGGTATCGAACTTATTAAATATCGCTGAGAAAAGTGTATAGAGCTTAAAGGAGATTATGTTGAAAAATAAATATATTTCTGTCCAAAATTTTTGTGTTTTCCTTGTTGGGTCAGGTTCTTCTGGGACCACCCTCGTATTTACGCCTTAAGTTGAACAAACTTTAACAGATCGACTGTCTGTAATTCACTTCCACTGGGAAAAAATATTTCGTAATTAATAGCAGAATCTAAAATAATTACTTTATTCCAGCAGATAAAGAGGATATAATTTCAAAATACGTTTACCATCTTCATCAGTGTCTTAATTACATATAAAATATTAAGAAATCATTTCTGCTTGCGTAATACTTAACGATTTTCTCTGAACATCATTACTTCGCATACAACTTAGATCGTTTCGTATCACAATATGTAGTTAATTACCAGGACATAATCAGCGAGTCGCTTTCTCATGCGAATTCGTAATTCCAAATTGTCTCTGGCAGAGAGATCTCGAGAAAATTAGAATTCCGTCTACACTGTTGAAGATATTCATTCCATACATATTGTGTAGTGTCGACAAACTTACACAGACACATACATACATAGTTCTACTTACGCGTTAACGTTAATCTAATATCCTTTCTTGATTAAAATTCGCTGATGAAGATGTTTAAAATTTAATCTTAACTCTTTATAACGCGTATGTTTGCTTTTATCATAAAAAAAGATTCTCGTAAATATAAAGAGGGCGGGTGAGTGTTCAATGTAGCAATCGATAGGCTAACGTAGCTTGTAATAGTGGACAATACTTCTCGACGAAGTTTGTGGGAAAAGTTTGACGTGTTAAGTGTGTTTTCCCAAAAACGCACTGAAGTTGTTCTACATTCCAACAAAACTGTTTACAAGTTGATGGCGAAATGTTTTGTTTTTGTTGGAAGTTCTTTTTTGAGTTTCGTCTGTAGCAAATGGAAGCACTAGATAAGTTTATTCGTAAGCTAGTTGGATTATATATAAATAAGGAAAAATATAAAACTTTTTCATGTGGAAAATATCAATTTCAACATTAAGAGGTAGTGTGTTGCTTAATTATATTAACAATTAACAGTTTTCATTGGAAAAAAGAGCTTTTTAATGTCCGCAGAAGTATGTGACTTCAAACATTTTGTATATCTCAACAAAGTTATTATTTTAATCACTAATGTTGATAATTAACCCCTTTCCACATTAACTTTTGTAATTCTGTATACGCATTTCGACAACCAAATTGTTATCATCAGCAGACAATTTCAAAGTGTCGCACCTGGTAAAACACGGCGAAAAAACACCTGTACGAAAAACAAACTTCGTACGCGATCTACTCCGCTCAAAACCAAGATGTACACTGTGTGTTTGTTTCACAAGATTTTTAAAAATTGCGTACGGAGTTTGTTTTTTCGTACAAGTATTTTTTCGCCGTGTTTTACCAGGTGCGACACTTTGAAATTTTCTGCTAATGATGACAACTTGGTTGTCGAAATGCGTATACAGAATTACAAAAGTTAATGTGGAAAGGGGTTAAATATCAACCTTAGTGATTAAGTTAATCAACCACAGCCTCCATCAAATTCAACTAAACTTATTATTAAATTTAATTCGGTGATTTTCAAATAGAGGATGAGAACCTTTTGAAAAAATATGAAAATCTATTAATATTTCTTCGAAAATTATTTACCGAAAGAAAAGTAATAAAGTAAATTCGAACATAAAATAGAAACTAGTTTAATAATTACTAGTAACCCCCTTGGGTCTGTGTTGCAGAGCAAAGTTTTTCGAAAGAAATTTTAATTCTTTAAATTGACATTCTGAGTTCTTTTTTTGTATTTAACTGAGATCTATATTTTGTTTTAAAAGCAACCACCGTAGAAAATCCGGTTTCTGTAATTTTGGGGTTTTAGAACGTTGAAAATAATACGAGGGCAGCCGCTTATGTTTCGGGAACTGGCAAAACTGTTAGTGTTGCCTCCGATCTGATGATTGCAATTCGACAATATATTTACCTTGATAGTTTTATTATCCGGTGGCTATTTCTATTGTTGATAGTAACTTGAAAATTTTATGGATTTAACTCGCGAACATTTTCGTGTAATTATTTTTCATAACTTTCAGCGTAGATTATCTCAACAAGAATGCATCGACGAGCTGAATTTTTTATATGGTGATGAATCACCATCGAAAACTACAGTATATAGTTGGTAGAGTGAATTCAAAGATTCTGTTTCACCAAGACAACGCTCCCTCGCATACCAGCACAGTTGCGATGTCCAAAATCCACGAGTTGCATTTCCAATTAGTACCGCATGCGCCTTATTCGCCGGATCTAGCTCCTTCCGACTTCCACCTTTTTCCAGAATTGAAAACGGCACTAGGTAGAAAGAAATTTTCGTCTAATGACGAGCTTCTCATCTTCGTAAATGAGTATTTTGCAAGCCTTCCGGAATCGCATTTTCGAGATGGCATAAGGGTATTGGAGCACCGTTGGAATAAATGTATTGCTCTTTCACGAGGGAGCGTTTTTATATTCGCGGAATGAGCGGGTTGTAGAGGGGTGAGTAGGCGCATTGGGTGCGTGGCCTGTGCAGCGACTCATGATTAGTATAAATACGAAGTTTCATTGTTATTAGACAGTTAGTCTTTGAGCTATCGTCAACCAAGTAACATAATCAGGAGTGAAAAGTGAAATATGGAAAAAATCGAATATCGTGCCGTTATAAAGTTCCTTACCAGGCAAGGAAAATCAGTCGCGACCATAATGAATGAGATGTCATTGGTTTACGACGACTCTTGTCCAGGAAAAACCATGGTGTACAAATGGCATAGTTTATTTAAACAAGGAAGGGAATCCCTTGAAGACGACCCGAGGCCGGGCAGGAGCATTGAGGTGACCACGCCAGCACTTATCCAAAAAGTTGAACAAATTGTACTCGAAGATGCTCGACTAAAGAAGAAACAACTCGCAGAAATGGTTGGAGTATCCGATACAAGAATTTTTAAAATCCTACACGATGCCGAGAATGCTCACGCCGCCGCAAAAACAACAGCGCGTAGAGTGTTCGCGTGCATTTTTGGACCTCTGTAATGAAGACAAGAATGGTGTATTGAGTGGAATTGTTACTGGAGACGAAATTTGAGTTCATCATCATGAACCTGAGTCCAAACAAGACTCCATGTAGTGGCATAAAAAGGGCACAGCACCTCCCAAGAAATTTAAAGTGTCACAATCAGCTGGGAAACTCATGGCAACGGTATTTTGGGACTCGGAAGGAATATTGTTGATTGATTATAAAGATAAAGGTGTTTCTATAACCGGAGAATATTACGCTTCAATATTAGAGCGACTAAAAGAAGCCATTAAAGAGAAAAGACGGGGAAAATTGATAAAAGGTGTTCTGCTTTTGCACGACAACTCGCCCGTTCACAAGAGCCGCGTTGCGTTAGCTGCCCTGCATAAGGTGGGCTTCGAAATTGTGAATCACCCACCCTACAGCCCAGACCTGGCCCCGAGGATTATTACCTGTTTCCGAAAATGAAAAAAGAGCTGCGAGGTAAAAAAATTTACTGCCTATGATGAAGTCAAGGAGGCAGTTTCGGCGTATTTTGCAGATAATGAGAAATCATTTTTTTATGAGGGTATAAATAAATTAATTGAAAGATGTGAAAAATGTATCCGTCTTGCAGGTGAATATATTGAAAAAGAAAAATAATTTGGTTTTTTTATTTCCACCCCTTGTCCCCTATTCCGCGAATATAAAAACGCTCCCTCGTAGGAGAACATATTGAAAAATAAAAATTATTTTGTATTTAAAAAATTCGTTTTTATTTTCCATTCTCACTACTTGTCAAACTACCCTCGTATATTTTATTTATTCTTAAAAAAACCGCGCAATTTGAAACAGCCTTTGTATAAGTGAGTGCTTTTTTTGATTATATTATTATACAAGATTTCATCTGTATAAGTTAATGCAAAGTAATTGATGATAACTCGATAATAAAAGGAACGAAAATTATTGGGTCCAAATTCAACCCCTGTAGAACTCTTGGAGTTGCTACGAAATCCTACGATAAAATATGTATCCAGCAGTAATTATTTTGTTTAAGGACAAAAATTGTTGGCGAAAATTAATTTTTAATTCAATTTTAATAGATTCTGTTCAGAAATTAATTCAAATGTTTTTCTATATCCATTAAATATTAATTTCTAATTGATTTAGTTTTAATTATAGCACATAATCTTACTTAGATTCAAAGGAAAATCAATAAGAAATGTTATTTTAAAAGTATAATTACCCCTTTGCATTTATCAAGGCAAACGTTTACCGTTCCCTTAAACTGAACATAAGTGGAATCGGGAAACTTAAATGCTTTGAACTTGGCAGTCAGGAAGTCTCCGTCTACGGTATTGAAGTTCTCGAAGAGATAGGGATCTACCGAACACCTGAAAATAAAATATTAAATTAATTACAATTTCAACAGCAGAAATGAGGGAATCCCCTCGATAAGGGCGATATCTTAAAAAGAAGTATTAGCACCTTTTAAGCAGATACTTTTCCCAACTTCGGCTTTCGATCTCGTTTCTGTCGTTTGCGCTGGAGGAATAATAAATCTAGAAACAGAAGTCGCTATCGATCTAGTTTTTATTTCATTTGATGGTTTTCGGTTCACAGATACGGTCGTGGTATCTATTTTCGCATTTTGTTTTGAGCTTTTAGGACAAAATCTTTTCCTTAAGTTTGTTTTTCTCTAACTATCAAAACAAAGTCGAGAATATTGCGTTTATTCTTCGGAAAATACAGATATAAAAGGAGTCTCAAATACAAACAACATAAAAGAAAATTTATTTTCTTCAACTTTTATCATACAAATTGAAGCGAAAGCATTTTGGAAACTTTCGTGATTTAATTCTTTTACTGTAGATTCTTCAATTATTACCTAAAGTCTCATATATGTTAAATAAATTTTGACATATTTCGAAATATTTTGACAATAAGTGCATAAGGTAAACTTTAATGGAAACTGGTTGATTAAATTAATAGATGAAGGTTAATAAAACCCCCTTCTGCAATAATTTTCGTAATCTATATACGTATTTCGATAACTAAGTTGTCATCATCAACAGATAATTGAATGATTCCAATACTCTAAGGCAGGAGTTCCCGAAGTACATGCCGCGGCGGCCGGGGGCGTCGCAAAGAATGCCTAGGGGCGCCGCGATAGCCCGGCCAAAACGAAAAAGATGTTGAAAAATATAAGTTTATAAAAATGAATTTATTAAACAACTTTTTTTGCACTTGATTGTACGAATTTCCCTTCTTTGGACCACTTACTTAAACAGAATAGCTTGATGTTAAAACATGAACTTTAAAATGTGTTCGTCAGCCACTTATCCTACTGGGAGCTCTATTTTCAAGAATATCTCCCGAAAGATTAAATAAAATCAGTACAGTGGGTAAGTGATCCCATGAACGCAGAGGTCCTTGAGAATTTCACAAACGAGGAAGCTGAACAGCTCATCGACATTTCTATAAACTCGTCATTAAATTCTAGACTCCAGTCTAAATCTTTGATTGATTTTTGGTGCGGTATCGAAGATGAGCATCCAGTAGTGACCAAGAAGCCACTTTGATCATTGATACCGTTTGCCAGTTCTTACCTGTGCAAATGTGGGTTTTAGCAGTTGCTGTTATGAAATTTAAATATAGAGGTGATCTTAAAATCGAAGATGAAATTCATGTTGCTCTATCAAAAATAATACCAAGATTCCACGAACTGATCAAAAATAAACAAGATCATCTCTGCCATTAGGACAGAAAACATTTTTTAAACCCTTATTACTTGTACCCAATTACGTTTAAAATGAGTCTCTGTTTTGTATTAATTCGTTATTATTTCTGTTCTCAAAATAAATGTGATTTTAATGAAAATTATATTATTTTCTGCTACTCCATCGTTAATTAAATACACAGAAATTAATTAAAAATTTCTGCGCTGGAGAAGGACTCGAACCTCTATCTGCCGTTTTCTAGACGACTGCTTTACCAATTAATTGGTAAAGCAGTCGTCTAGAAAACGGCAGATGAAGGTTCGAGTCCTTCTCCAGCGATGGAGTAGCAGAAAATAATATAATTTTCATTAAATTTCCTATCGTGAAACTAATTTATATATTTATATATAATTACGAAATGTGATTTTCTTTATTTTCGATTTATATACGATTTCCTTCTGCTCCTTATTACAATTACTAAAACAAAACAAATTTACCAACAACTATTCACAAAGTATTTAAACAAAATTAAAGTCATAAAAATCTAATAGTTAAATTTAGAGATCGTAGCATAGAATTTATTTAAATTTAAGATTTTAGACTTAAAATTATCAGGTCTCCAGTTTTGCTTCATATGAAGGGCGCCACCGGAAATAATCTGAACGTTAAGGGCGCCATGGCTTTAAAAAGTTTGGGAACCTATGCTCTAAGGGCGTATATAGTAAAGGGGATAACTTGGACAACCTGAGTAATCAACCAACTGGGGCGACATTAACATTGAAATAAACTGGAACGACATACAAATAAATATGAAAAAACTAAAAGGCAGAAAAGCATCAGGTTCGGATGGCATATCCAACAAAATGTTAAGGTATACTGGAAATGCAATAAAAGAAGAGATACTTAAATTTGTAAAAATCGTATTGCAATTTTAACGAATCCCAAAAGATATGTAAACGAGGAGTATAATACCAACTTTCAAGAAAGGTGATCGACAAAAAGCCAAAAACTAAACGACAATTACATTTCTAAGCATGCTATTTGATGTTACACATAAAATAATACTCATGAAATTAATTAAAAGTAGGATGTCAGGACAAATAAATCGACCTCTAACGCGACTTTCATTATTGGTCAAATATGCGAAAAATTCCTTGAGAATAACAATCCGGCGTACATATGTTTGGTCAATCTCAGAAAAGTCTTTGACCGTGTGAAGTTTTCCGATGTGTTATCTGTAGTGGATAAAAAGGAAATACCACAGAACTTAATAAATTTAATCCGTAACATATATCAAAACATCAAAACGACTAAAACCATAAACGGGTTAATTGATGAAATACTCATACGCTCTGGAATCCGCCAAGGTGACTCACTGTTTGTCGAACAGCATGAGACTGCTGTTTAGCACTGCCATTGATAGGATCATTGATGACATAAGATCAATGAAAGGATATAAGTGAGGCGTAAATTAATATAGTGTGATATGCAGATGACGTGCCGATAATGAACACAGAAGATGATTTGCAGAGGATGCTGCACCAATTTTTCAAATCAGCTAAGATGTATAACATGGAGATATCGAAACAAAAGATAAAGTACCTAACCATATCTAGGGAGCTTATAAGTTGTAAGTTTTAAATAGAAAGGTCCGCAAGAGCAAGTAATGACCTGGACGAAAACATATCAAGCTGGAGAGACGCATAGGCTGAAGTGAAAGACCAGTCACTCAAAGGTGCCGCCGCCTCAGGATACCTACAAGATATAATATGGCGAAACAAGTATATGTCATATATCAGACTAACCTAGGGGGCAGAAACGAGGCCAGATTCTAACAAAATAAGACAACTGATAACAACAACTGAAATGAGAACTCTAAGATGCATTACTGAGAAAACATTAAGAGACAAAATGCAGAATCGACAAATACGGGAGCAATGCGAAGTGCAGGATATCGCATAGTTCATCAAAGTAAGAAGGAAAGAATTGAATAGACATGTGGACAGAATGGTCATCAACAGACTACTAAAAGTTACCAAAGATACAAAACCACCAGGAGAGCGACCACCAGACAGACCTCCGAAGCGGTGGGTATAAAATTGGCTATCGTCCTTAAGAGAGTCACGTGATGGCCCAAAAACACTGTCAATGAAACAAACAAGCTATGAAGACGAAGAAGAGGTAAATAATTAATCACACCTACTTGGATCCACGGCTAAACCTGCAAAGAAACCAGTCTGTACCTGACCGATCGATAACGACTTCTGTTTCTAGGATTTATTATTTCTCCGACAGTGTGTGTTTTGACGATGAAAGTCTTTTACTAACTTGTTTCTGTGTGGGTTTTGTCGTGGATCCAGGTGCGATACTGTGATTAATTATCTGCTAATGATGACAATTTTGTTATCGAAAATTATTGTGGAAAAGGATATCAGATAAAAGGAAAAACCCACCCCTCATTTTCGCCACCACTACTAAACAATATCATCAGAATACAGCTTCGATAATTAAAAGTGCTCCGTAAACTTTTCATCGACACGTGTATAATCTGGAACCAAATATAATCACTGAGACTTTCTCGAGTTTCTTAATCTCAAAGAATGTGTGAAAAATTACTGAGTAGACATTCTGATCGACACTCGTCTTTTAAAGTGTTTTTCCTGGGAAGAAATGACTAAACTTCAGGTCAAAAGATATACGATGTGTTTCGACTAGCCAAGAGAAACGAAACGATTGAAGCATTTTTATATTACGCAACAGAATAGTCAATGTCTCAGCAATAAAATATCTGAACAACAGACAATTAATGGCTTGGCAATAGTATTGCTTTTTTTTAAGGGAACATTGGCAATCTCATGGGGATTTGAATCTGTTCATTTAAATAATTACAAACTAGTTTCTTTTTCTTGTCGTAAAGCCTATCTTCATGGAGGTGCAGCTATATACTCTAAATAAATGTATTTCTTGTAATTTAAAAGCGTTCGCTGTGCTTAATACAATTGAAGTTTTACACATAATGAGTACCGGAGTATGGTTTCTATTGCATCATACCGACCATCATCTGACTTGCGATGTTTTCTTCGAACGTCTATTCTGTATCCTTGATTTTATCCAGGGTGAAAACAAGTTTGTTATTCAAAGGAAGACTTTAATATTCACTTTTTATCAATAACAATTATTAGATATTTGTTGCACTTGTAATTATTACCACACAATAAATGTGCCAACTCGTGTTTATAACGATTCTGCCTCAGCATTAACAATTTTTTGTTAATTCTTTAAATGTGAATTGTAATGCTTCTTCTACGAACTATTGCCTCCAACTTTCAAAAAAATATATTATATCATCTTATATCACACTTAATACATTGGTACACAAGAGATTAAAAAGATCTAAAAATAATTTACCATGTATGCTTTCATTTTTGTATCTTTTTACCACATTTCATAGTCTATCGACTAAACCAAATAAAGAATGAATTGTTAGTTTCGTTTTTCAGAAAGAGTTTAAGTGGTATAGCTATATGTTAAATGTTAAATATTATAACACAAATATTTTAAAATATTTATACACATTAGCACGTAATGTATTATTCCTTAAGTATTTACACTCGTAATAAAGTAACGGTTTATTGCTTTTTCGCCAAAGAACTGAGTTCTGTTAAATATATATTTACTCAGGATATGTAATGTAACAAATTAGCAAGCTCTGAAATCTCCGCGATGAGTATGAAGTTATAGAATACAAGTGAATGAAGCTACTTGAATGAACACAAACTGAACATATCTTAAGAAGTTATATTACAAGACATGGTAATTTAATTACCGTCCTTTAGATTTTTTAAATTTATATAGGAATGAGTAACAAAATATTTAAAAAAATTGTTTACTATGTGAAGAAGGAGTTAGCATGTTCACAGTGAACGTAAGTATACTGATATTTAATTTGATCTAAAAGTAAAGCATATTCAGGGTGTTCTCTTTTCACTTTTTGTATGGGGATTCGAAAACTACAAGGGATATAAATCTGATTAAATGGGGAAAGAAGTGTAGTTTTACGAGCTTAACTAGGGCTGCTGTTATATTTCAATAAAAGTTCACAGCTAACTAGATATTTACGCAAAACTAAATTGCTTCATTTTCTTAACCCAGTAGAAGTATTTTTTTGAATTTAAAAAAAAATTGAAAAGGAAAAGCTGCTAAAGTTGCTATACTCTCTCTCAATTGGTGATAACGAATTTTTTATCGAAATTTACCTTTTTGTGTGATGACCCAAACTCTTGTTTTTTTAAATGGCGCCCATAGTTTGGCTATGCCTTCATTAAAAGGAGTTTATTTTCCCGTGTATTACAAAAATTTACATTTCATATGGTTATTATGTTAAGCAAATGAGTTATAGATATTTTTATTATTTCCTGTACTTAAAAACATAGTTGACTGCAACAAAATTGTACAGAAAGATAGATTTGTCATAACTTACATAAGTCACTTCACTGACAAAGTTGGTCGCGAGGTTAGTTGTCAGTTTTTATTGAGAAACGCACAATGTCTTTTACATGGTACAGGAATGTGTGCAGAGTAAATTCTCAGTTCCCATTTAAAGCTTTATGGATCAACGAAACCAATTTAACAAACTATGGGATATTCAACAGACACAATAAACACTTATGGATGCAACAAAACCCTCATAATATTGAACCAACAAAGACCCCAAGTCAAATTTGGTTTCAACGTTTGGTGCGTTATAATCGTCACAAAAATTCTCGGACCTATGATTTTGATGGAATATTATATATATATATATATATATACGACATGAGTTGTAATGGAGACCAGAACCAGGTTAAAATGGTTTCAATATGGTGGAACACTCCACATTTTAACGGTCAGATATTTCATGGGTGTAGAATTTACGAACTCCTGGATAGCAAGAGGTACACCTATTCAGTGGTCCTTCGTTCGCTGTATCTAACGAATTTAGGTCTTTTCTTGTGTGTCACGGTGAAAAAGAAAGTATACAAAAGAACTTACGATACGCCAAATGATCTGAAACAAGCGCTACAATACAAGATTTCAAGAATTGACAAACGTAATTCGGCGTAAAAAACCAAACATTTTATCACTTATTTTACGGTGTGATGAATGTATGTTTACAAGAGACGATGTCTTTAACAGTCACAATCTTCATTTTTGGACGGATGAAAATCCCAGAGCTATTCGAGAATTTGGACACCAAAGACAATTTTCTGTGAACGTTTGTACTGCCAATATTTCTTTCGAATAGACTAAACGCAAATGAACACGTAAATGTGTTGGAGGATATACTGAATTTTTATTATAATGCAAATTTTAAAAGCAAGTAAAATACTAGTAAAGATCAAATCAATCAATCTATAAGTGGTAATATCTATTGAACGATCAAGGTATATTATTATCATATAAATTTACTATTTAATTCTTCATATAAAAACATATTTATAATCAAATAACAGATAAAACATCTCGAAAAGATAGTACACTGATACCCGAAGAATTCTGTCACAGTTGTTGACAATTGTTTTCTGCGGGAAATTATCACGCAATTGTAATTGAACCTGCATTACCGCAGGAGCTCGTTTGCAATACGTCGTTTCAGGTCTCCCACACCACCGTCGTCATCTGTGTGGGCCTCTCCACCTGCCACTGTGACACAATTAGCGTTGTTATTGAGCGAGCACTAAATTATGGCACAGATCTGGAACACAGGGACAGGCGAAATTTTCCAGCCGGTCCGATGATATTTTAAAAGCCCGGAATCGACATCTATGATATCTTTGTAATTACCTGTTAATTTAGAGAGCAATTACCGGCCCCTGTTTGATATGTGCACGTTAATTAAACGGTTTGAATCAATTTAATTTAGATATTTTGGTGGAATATAAATCTGTGTAGACAGAAAGAAAAATATTGTGTCTGTGTAATTTGAATAATTTCATAAATTTGTAATTTACGTAATAAGATGTTAGAATACATAGAATTTGATGAATCGAAAGTGGCTATTAGAAGCAATGAAAGATGTAAAAGTCCTAATAATTAGAATTAACAAAAACTAAAGAAAATTCAACAACATTATTTCGAGTAACATCCAGATTTTGACTTAGAACAGGAGGACTTACAGTCAACTACAGCTGCTTAAAATGCTGTTTCAGAACTTTAATATTGGTAATACAAAACACAGTCTTACTGATCCTTGTATATATGTCTTTATACTATATTTTGTTGGGTGCCTTAAATTATAATAATAATAGAAATTATAATAAAAAAAACAAGGGTCTGAGGTGATGTAACAGTTTATTATATTTTAATATACTGCGCCGGTTAGCAAACTGGAGTAAACATATGGCGATACAATTACAAAAGGATGCTACTCCCTTTATAAGTAATAATTCTCAGAGCGAATCAGATTACGAAGGGGACACACACACACACACATATAAACATCTTTTATTTAGTTAGAGGAAAGATAAAATATTTACGCGTTCAACGAGAATCAGAATCGCTTTGAAGAGCTTTCTTATAATTAATAATGAAGAAAATAGAACCAAATTAACGTTGTATACAACATTCTTTTACCTTACATATTGTATGTTTATATGCATTTAAGTATTTTGTCCAACTGTAGGTGGTTTCCGCTTCAGACGTTTTTTTCTCCAATGCGCTGATTCGCACTCCTAGTTATTCACTCCTGAAGAATTTTAAACGATTCTTATCAATCTCCACTTGTAGGCGCCGATATATATATATATATATATATATATATATATATATATATAATCAAAATACACGCATTATTACTTTTTAGCAAATAATTGACTGATACGCTTTGTATCAGACAATTCGCACACCCTCGGAGATAGAACGGCCTGTTATACAGGTCTAGTATACCTCTCGAACGTCTTTCCTCTATCTCCTTTGAAGCCAAACTGTCAAACTTCCGAACTTCTTTGAGATCTTAGCCTCAACTCTCTTTTGTGAGCTCTCAAGCTCTACTTACTGTTGTTAACCTTCCCCGACTATTTATAAAATTACCAATTTCTGTGACGCACTCTAAACACAAAGGGATTATTCTCTTCCGCCCACCTAGGTTATTTCTTCTAAGTACATATCATAAACTTAGACAATATACTTACATAATACATTCAATAACTAAAATTAAAAGTATAGGATTATATAAATTAAACATTCTTCTTAAATGGACCCGATAAAATACAAAATAGGAAAACATAATATAACGACCATAAACATATCAATAAAATATTTCTGGTTTAACATTAGGGAAAATACAAATATATGTATACAGGTTTCGTGTCAGTGAAGCGGGAAAATTTAAAACCACTATATCTACATAAGTTTTTATTTTAACATTAAAGTTTTTTATAGTTTTCAGTTAAGTTAAACTTGCCATTTTATTTTTTAAAAACAGCACTTGACAGATGAGCACCATTACGATCTACGCACTCTTGTAGTGTTATTCGAAAATTTTCCATTACTCGCCGTAAAGTTTCCGGTGTGATACGTGTAACTTGAATTTTTAGTTTCAGGTCCGCTAACGTTTGCGGCCGCTCAACGTATACCTTCCTCTTGAACCAACCCCAAAGAAAAAACTCGCATGCGCACAAATCTGGCGATCTAGCCGGCCAAACAATGTCTCCATTTTTGGATATGATATGGTTCGGAAAGAGTTCTCGTAAAGCAGCAATAGACATGCGAACAGTATGACTAATAGCACCATCTTGGTAGAACCACGTAATCTCTGGAAATCGAACCAGTTTTTGTCTCAAAAATGGTGTGACCATGTTTGTGTAACAAACTGCAGTAATGGTTGTAGCATTTTATTGTTCGTCTTCAAAAAAGAATGGTCCAACAATGCCAGATGATGATAGGGCACACCATACTCGTCATCTTAAGACTATGTAAAGGTTTCTCATGCAAGTGAAACACAGCTAGCGGAATACATCGAAAAATCATTTAAACTTCACAAATAATCCACTTGCAATTTCAAAAGTTCATTTTTTGACATGATTTTTCAATTTTCTTTTTAATTTGAAGATTGAGACAAAAGAATTGGATAAATGTCAGTATAGAAATCATTTTTGGGACTTTCCGAAAATACCGATTTTTACGAGTATGCGCCTTTGGGAAAAATTGAGATTTTCGTGAATATAAAAAGTTCCGAATTTATTTGGTAAAACAATAGTTCTGAACTAGCAGAATACAAACTCACTACTTTTTATGGAAAAGTCATTCAAACTTTACGAATAATCCATTTACATTTTCAAAAGTTCGCATTTTGACATAAGTTTTCAATGTTCTTTTAATATCTGGGGATTAAGTCAAATGAATTGTATAAATTGTGACATCGAAATCGTTTTTGGAACTTTGAAAAATATCAGTATAACTTCTCAAAAATACCAATTTTTACGAGTGTACCCTTTTGGAAAAATTGAGATTTTCGTCAAAATAAAAAGCTTCGAATTTATTCGGTAAAACAATAGTTCATAACGAGCAGAATACAAACTCACTACTTTTTATGGAAAAGTCATTCAAACTTTACGAATAATCCATTTACATTTTCAAAAGTTCGCATTTTGTCATAAGTTTTCAAGTTTTTTTATATCTGAGGATTAAGCCAAAAGAATTGAATAAATTTTGACATCAAAATCGTTTTTAGGACCTTGAAAAATATCGGTACGCGAGAATTTGTCAATGTACGATAATTTTTCAAAAATACTGATTTTTACGATTATACCCCTTTGGAAAAATCGAGATTTTTGTCAAAATAAAAAGTTTCGAAAGTAGTACTTAAAACAATAGTTCTGAAGCAACAGTATTTAAACTCACTACTTTTTATGGAAAAATCACTCAAACTTTGCGAATAATCCATTTACATTTTCAAAAGTTCACATTTTATCATAATTTTTCAACGTTCTTTTAATATCCGAGGATTCAGACAAAGAATTGAATAATTTATGACTTCAAACTCGTTTTAGGAACTTTGAAAAATATCAGTGCGCGAGAATTTGTTAATGTACGATAATCTTTCAAAAATACCAATTTTTACGAGTATGCCCTTTTGGAAAAATTGAGATTTTCGTCAAAATAAAATGTTTCGAATTTATTCGGTAAAACAATAGTTCTTAACTAACAGATACAAACTCACTACTTTTTATGGAAAAATCACTCAAACTTTACGAATAATCCATTTACATTTTCAAAAGTTCACATTTAGACACGAGTTTTCATTTTTTTTTATATCTGAGGAGTAAGCCAAAAGAATTGAATACATTTTGACATCAATATCGTTTTTAGGACTTTGAAAAATGTCAGTACACGAAAATTTGTCGATGTACGATAATTTTTCAAAAACCTCAATTTTTACGAGATACCCCTTTGGAAAAATCGAGATTTTCGTCAAAATAAAAAGTTTCGAATTTATTCGGTAAAACAATAGTTCTGAACTAACAGAATACAAACTCACTACTTTTTATGGAAAAATCACTCAAACTTTACGAATAACCCATTTACATTTTCAAAAGATAACATTTGGTCATGATTTTTCAATGTTCTTTTAATATCTGGGGATTAAGTCAAATGAATTGGATAAATTGTGACATCAAAATCGTTACTGGAACTTTGAAAAATATCAGAATTGGTTAATGTACGATAACTTTTCAAAAATACCAATTTTTACGAGTGTACCCCTTTGGAAAAATTGAGATTTTCGTCAAAATAAAAAGTTTCGAATTTATTTGGTACATCAATAGTTCTGAGCTAGCAGAATACAAACTCACTACTTTTTATTGCAAAATCATTCAGATTTTACGAATAATCCATTTATATTTTCAAAAGCTCACATTTTGACATGATTTTTCAATATTCTTTTAATATCTGATGATTAAGCTAAAAGAATTGAACAAATTTTGACATCAAAATAGTTTTTAGGAGTTGAAAAAATGTCAGTACGCGAGAATTTGTTAATGTACGATAAATTTTCAAAAATACCAATTTTTACCAGTATACCCCTTTGGAAAATCGAGATTTCCGTCAAAATAAAAAGTTTCGAATTTATTTGGTAAAACAATAGTTCTGAACTAACAGAATACAAACTCACTACTTTTTATGGAAAAGTCATTCAAACTTTACAAATATTCCATTTACACATTCACAAGCTCACATTTTGTTTTATATTTATAACCATAATTAAGTTAAAAGGTTAGGTAAATTTTTACATCGAAATGATTTTTATGACTTTCCATTTATAATGTCAATATGCGAGTATTTGTAATATGCTATAACTGTTGAAAATACAAACTTTTACGAAAAAATCAGGTTTTTAGTTAAAATAATAAGTTTTATATTTTGTCTTCGCTAATATATTATGTATATATTGTATTTATAAATATAAATGTGGTACGTTTTAATTTATTAAATGAATTTATAACGTAAGATAGAACTAATTGAAAAAGGTAAAAAAAACATTGTATTTGCAAACGGTGCTAATATCTTAGCCAAGGACTGTAGATAAGAATAAAAATCTTCACTACATTGATAAGAGTGGATTTTACAAACCATCAGAACCGATTTAAATTCAAAATGAAAAACATCCTACTTACCCGTTATAAATGATCGTTTCCTCTTGAGTTTTAGTATCGGTAACTTGCATATGAGTAACCAGCAGTCCGTAGATCGGTGCGGAATCCTTACTCAAATATACTTCCATCTGAAGAGGTGTTCCCGGCGATACGTTCAGCTCTCCGGTGACCAACTTGCCGCCTTGTCGGACCCCAACACCCAGTTCCGGTTTCGGTGCTTTGGACATGTACTCCTCCGTCACCTGGACATCCCTGCGTAAGCAAATGAAATTAATACAGGAACGGATCGTACACAAATCTCGGCCGGGGCAAATTATTACTATCCACCCTGACACGACAAGGTTGTTCTTCGGAATTAGCTGGCCGCTAGGCAGACCGAGATTTACGATTACTGATCGGACATCAGGATGGAATTTGGGTAAACTAGGGATAGGGTTAGAGGATTAAGAGCGTTACGTAATTGTAAGCGGTTGTAGTTAAAGTAGCAATAATAATAATTTAGTGTTCTGTGAATATCAATTCCGAATAGGGGATTTGAATTTGTTGAATATTTAAATGGAAACCTATGGCTGACTCTATAAAAATTAATTAAAAAATAACTGCTTTAATAAAATGTCATTTTAAAATTTGAATACATATTTGACAACAAAGTTGTCATCATTAAGTAGAATAAATAATAGCATAAGAGATTTATTTTTTAATCAACTTTTATGGTGTATATATATATAAGGTGTTTCAAATTTAGGTTTTTTTTAAGAATAAATAAAACACATAATTTGCATTCACTTTCAAAAACCTTTTATTGGTAATTGAAGTATCAGTAATGACATTTATATGTGAAGAATAATATCTGCCAAATGGCCTCCTCTTGCAACTCTTTTGTTAAAATTTTCAAAGACATTTTGACATAATTGAGGTTCTATCTTACCAATGACACGAATAATTTCATCCTTCAAAGCAGGAATTGATTGTGGATTGTTTTCATAAACCCAACTTTTCACATAACCCCAAAGAAAATAGTCTAACGGTGTCAAATCACATCATCTTGGTGGTCAATTAACATCACCGTTTCTTGAGATTACACGTCCAGGAAATTTTTCTCTCAATAAATCAATTGATTCGTGTGCAGAGTGAGGTGTAGCGCCATCCTGTTGAAATTACATATCCTCTAGATCAATATTCATTAATTCAGGCCACAAAAATTCGGTTATCATCCGACGACATCGATCACCACTGACAGTTACAGCTTCACTAGTACCCTTTTCAAAGAAGTAAGGTCAAATTATACCACCTGACCATAATGCACACCAAACAATAACTCGTTTAGGATGCATAGGTTTCTTATGAATAATAGGTGGATTTTTCTCACCCCAGAAATGGCAATTTTGTTTATTAACATAGCCACCAAGTTCAAAATGTGCTTCATCGGAAAACATCATTTTTTGAGAAAAATCAGCTGATGAACTTGACAAATGAACGACGTTTTAAATGATCTAATGGCTTCAATTCCTGTGTTATTTCAATCTTATATGCCTTCAGAGCTAAATCCTTGCGTAAAATACGTCATGTTGTTGATCCACTAAGTCCAAGTTGTTGTGAACGTCGTCTAATGGACATTTCAGGATCTTCAGGAACACTTTCACGAACCAAACCAATATTTTCTTGTGAACGACCACTACGACTGTATTTTTCACTTTTTTGGTCTTCCACGGAACAGGTCTCTTGAAATTTTTTAATAATTCGACCAATAGTGCTTTCAGATGGACGATTATGTAAACCATAAAATTCACGTAATTTTCTAAAAACTCTTCACAAAACACTGATTTTCATAAAATAATTCAACAATTTGAACGCATTGTTGAACCATGTACGAAGCTATTTTTATAAATGTCATATGTTACATCACACTTTTTAAATACCCACATACCCAGACAAATTCAGAGCGCCATCTATATTTTATTTATTCTTAAAGAAAACCGCGCAATTTGAAACACCCTTGGTAGATTCAAAAGTACTCCAGATCAGATCTTATAAAATTTCACAAAAGAATTCCACGATAACGTAGATTCTATTCTTAAAATTTATAGATAAATCTTCGCTAAGTAAGAGGGTAAGTAATAGCTCATAGACCCCAATACACCAATATGTATGAATTCTATGAAATCGTCGTTACAAATGTATTTTTCTAGTAAATAGAATTCTTAGTTTTGAAAGAAGATGGTGTGTTGGTGGGAGGGAGGGAGGGCGATTCTCCGAAAGTGGTAGTAGCTACAGGAAAACTATGGACCAACGTATAAAAAGTTATTTCAAGTATTTTCTAATGTTTCTCATAGTTTCGGTGGTATTCACGTAAATTGTTAAGACTGGCATTGGGTTTATATGATTCTGCTATCAAAAAACAGGCGATTAGGTACCTAAAAAATTACCGTTAAAACACAGAAAAATATTAGTGTAAAAGCGATTTTTTTTTTTCTGTTTTCAAATAGGATTTTATGGAAAAACTAATGTCTTTTATACGTAACATTTAAAGGTATTATTTTGTATATTTTCTCTTGGGAAAAAGTGAAAAGCTTCATTTATTAAAAATACAGGTTATCTTGAGTTAATTAGGAATGCATATTAAATTTAAAAATAAAAATTTACTGTTCTTGGAATCCAACTGGAAGGACGTTCCTCTTGGCGATCGTGTGGTTCTTCTCTGGTGTCGGAGTGGCGCATTTCACGTGCAGAATCTCACGTGTAAAAGCATCCCCTTCACCCTCATCGACTATGACCGTCTGGTAGTAGATTTGCCTGTCCTGAAAGTAGCAACATCATCGGTTAACTTACTTGGATAGAAACATAATAATAAAGATAATCATGCAAGACAGCAGGTGTTGATATTAAAGCCGCGATGCGGATATAAATGCATATACATATTATATACGAGAACTACGTACGATTTTTTACGTTTTATTTCAAGTCTAACCGCTTTTGCGACACTAAGAACTTGACCGTACATAATTTGTAATTATAAAGTTTAATTTCAATGTTCCGCATTTTCTCTGTATACGTACGTTCTGTCCCACGTGGAATAATTACGAGGAACAATTATATGGATGTAATATATACAGTATTTAGTAAATAAATTGGCCCAGATCTCAGTTATCAACAATATACTTTAAATGCATATTATTATACTCCACCGGAAAGATAAACTTCTATATTTCTTAAATATGTAGACAGTCTACAATTTATAATTTAGTATATTTATTTATTTCATTCGTAGTATGTGTATTAAGTTACGGGATGGTTAATCCTTTACCAAACTCGTAATATTTATCTGCATTCGCTAAACTGTAAGAACGGTAAGAAGGTAAAGTGGTGTAATGCATTCATACAGGTAAAATTTACTCAGAATTGTTAGAATACTCGAAGTGTGTTTATGATGACGTATTTACTGTTTCCAGTTTAATGTCTTAGAGAATTAAACGTGGTTCGCATGTGAGCGTGCACAAAGCGCTTCTCTTTCTATACTTTTCTTGCTTAACAATACAATTGTCTTTTTTAATTATCGGATCTAATATCAATCTATAGTTGAAATAATTACCTTTCATTCGTGTATTTTGTGTCGTGGTTTAGTACGTATTTACGGAGATATTAGTGTAAGTTTGATTGCTCAAGCAGCGTGTCTTATCAATCTTTTCAACATCTGCATTTCTTGCCTGTCTAAGCTTTTGTTCCCTGGAAATATTCATTGAAGGTTGTGCATGCGACCCAAGATTGGATTCAGTGCCACATATGTCAAAAATGGTGGCATAAATCATGTACGAATTATTCTAAGAGATGGTACCTATGTGACTTATGTTCCTAAATGCTTAATATCTCATTTCAAAAATAGAAATGTCGGATATTATGTGATGCGCGCTCTTAACGTGCCCTCTGAGCATTCTTAGCAAGACCATTCTTAACAGTACGCAAATACATATATTAAAATAATGTAAGATTTATCAGTTATTAACTGCGTTTGTGTTTCTAGTTATTAATAACCATGATCGTTATTCTTGTAATTTTTGCTTTGCTTTTCCAGTTTGCTGAAACATTCGAACAATTTTGTACAGGGAGCTAATGGATGTCCCAAAATTAACGCAAGATTTGAATTAAGTAGAAGACACAGTTTTTAGTCTTTTAATTGCTCGTTTTTTATTGAATCATAAAGTACATAGGATAGGGTTATTTATGGAATAACACATCGGGCAAAAGACCTCCACGGCTATGCATGCACATACGCACTCGTTTGTCGAAATTTTGTATAACCATTATGCATAAATGAAGTTGAATTTCGTTGATGCAGCGTTGAATCTCCCCCTTTAATGCACTTGTGATTGTGGGCTTGTTGACATAGACTTGTGATTTCAAATAAACCCATAAAAAGAAGTGTTAAATCACACGATCTAGTGGGTCCCTTCTGATCATCGAAACGAGAGAGTACACGATCTGGAAATGTCTCACGCAGTAATTGGATTGTTTCACGGGTTGTATGGCATGTGGCACCGTCTTGTAGAAACCACATATTGGCCACATCAATATCATCCAATTTCGGCAGAAAGAACTGTGTTATCATGTCGCGATATCGAGCACCAGTAACAGTCACTGCTTGACCAGCCTCATTTTCAAAAAGTATAGTCCAATTATGCCTCCAGCTCAAAATCCACACCAAACAGTGACACGTTGTGGATGCATTTGTTTTTCGACAATCACATGTGGGTTCTCAGAACCCCAAAAGCGGCAACTTTGGCGACTAACATAGCCATTAAGGTGAAAATGTGCTTCATCGTTTAGGATGATTTTGCTCGAAAAATCAGCATCCATTTGTTGGTGTTCAATAATCCATTCAACGAACTCTCTTCGCTGTGCATGGTCATTAGGCTTCAGTTGTTGTGTTAATTGAATTTTGTAAGCACGGAGACACAGATCTTTAGTGAGTATACGCTGTAGAGAACTTCTTGAAATTTTCAATTCTTGTCCACGACATCGAATTGAGGTTCCTGGATTGTCACCGACACTCTCTTGCACTGCTTCGATATTGATATTTGAACGGCTTGTTTTTGGACGATCAGTGTGTTTGGCGTCTCCAACGGATCCAGTCTCTCTGAATTTTTCAATTAATCTCTTCACAGTTGACGAAGATAAAACACTATTCCGACCATATTTTGTATGAAATTTTCGAACTGCGGCCGTCAAGCTTTCATTATTTTTGAAATATTGTTCAATAATGAAGACACATTGTTCTGTCGTGTAACGCTCCATTTTTACTAACCCTAAACTGTCAGCTGTCGAATTGTTTCTTTTTTTTAGGGTTGCCAACACTTTACTGCACAAATGGCGACAAATGCAAATCTTGCGTTAATTTTGGGACACCCATTATAATGAGTTAGATGCGTACTCTTAGTGCTGCATCCCCTAAGTCCCTATAGATTTAAAAATATAAAATTTTAATTTCAATCAAAATTAACATACGAATGTTGCATATCCACACTTTGTACCTTCACTCTATAAAATTTTTAGTTAATATTCAGTCATTAAGCTTTAACAACCAAATTTCATCTATCCTAACATTGTATGTGGTAATAAAATGTCAATTTGATGACAACAAACTTTAATTACATAATCGCTCCTCAAGATTTTCATCAATTTGGCATCATAAATTCTAATTATTCGTGTTGCATCAGTCAGGGACTCAATATAATTACCGGCAATATATAAAATTATCTTTAATAATAAAATTCGCCGAGATGCGCCTTAATGTATTTATAATTATCTTGTTGATGGTATACCAATTGCACCGCTTTAAAACATTTAAAATTAATTGGTAAAATGACGAAAACACTACGTGTATACATTTATAATGTACAAGCTGGTCAGAAATTCACGGGTAATTGTCTGGTAGGGAGAGTCTATGATTAATTCTGAGTCGACAATCCTAATACAAAAATCTAAAGGGTGTTTCAAATTGCGCGGTTTTTTTTAAGAATAAATATATATGGCGCACTGAATTTGTCCGGGTATGTGGGTATTTAAAAAGTGTGATGTATGACATTTATAAAAATGGCTTCGTACACGATACAACAACGCGTTCAAATTGTTGAATTATTTTATGAAAATCAGCGTTCCGTGAAAGGAATTTTTCGAAAATTACGTGAATTTTATGGTTTACATAATTGTCCATCCGAAAGCACTATTGGTCGAATTATTAAAAAATTTCAAGAGACCGGTGGAAGATCAAAAAACTGAAAAATACAGTCGTTGTGGCCGTTCACAAGAAAATATTGGTTTGGTTCGTGAAAGTGTTGCTGAAGATGATGAAATGTCTATTAGATGATGTTCTCAAAAACTTGGACTTAGTGGATCAACAACATGGCGTATTTTACACAAGGATTTAACTCTGAACGCATGTAAGGTTCAAATAAAACAGGAACTGAAGCCATTAGATCATTTAAAACGTTGTTCATTTGTCAATTTCATCAATGAACAACCAGCTGATTTTTCTCAAAAAATAATGTTTTCCGATGAGGTACATTTTGAACTTGGTGGTTATGTTAATAAACAAAATTGCCGTATCTGGGGTGAGGAAAATCCACGAATTATTCATGAGAAACCTATGCAACCTGAACTAGTTACTATTTGGTGTGCATTATGATCAGGTGGAGTAATTGGCCCTTACTTCTTTGAAAATGCTGCTGGTGAAGTTATAGCTGTCAATGGTGATCGACCTCGTCGAGTGATAACCGAATTTTTGTGGATAGAGGATATGTGGTTTCAACTGGATGGCGCTACTCCTCACTTTGCACACGAATCAATTGATTTATTGAGAGAAAAATTTCCTGGACGTGTAATCTCAAGAAACGGTGATGTTAATTGGCCACCAAGATCATGGGATTTGACATTCTTTGTGGTTATGTGAAAAGTCAGGTTTATAAAAACAATCCACAATCAATTCCTGTTTTGAAAGATGAAATTATTCGTGTCATTGGTGAGATAGGGCATCAATTATGTGAAAATATCATTGAAAATTTTAACAAAAGAGTGGACATCTGTGCAGCTGCAAGAGGAGGCTATTTGGCTGATATTATTTTTCGCATATAAATGTCATAACTGATACTTCAATTACTAATAAAAATTTTTGAAAGTGAATGCAAATTATGTGTTTTATTTATTCTTTAAAAAGCCGTGGAATTTGAAATACCCTTTATATTTAGTCTATTCTTAAGAAATATAGGTGCTACAATTTAAAGGTTTAAGATGCCTGGCCAAACAACATCAGAAAACTTTCTTTGGTATCCAAATTCTCGAATAGTTCTGTGATCTTCATCAGCACAAAAATGTAAATTGTGACTGTTGAAGATACCATCTCTTGTGAGCATGCATTTGTCACCCCACAAACTGTTATTTTCATATAATGGTTGTATTTTTGTAACATGAAGCGGTGTTAAAAAGTTCTCCGTAAGTACCGTAAGAACTGTTGTCTTAAAAGGGATGATCATTTTCAGGTTTATCTCTCTAGTACTGCAACTAGGATCCTGATGAACAATATCCAGAAGGCAAAGTATTAACATAAATTAATTACACCAACGTAATGTTGGATAATTCTATTTGACAATAAAAAACATGTTTTTCCACAGAAAATTTTAAAAATTCGAAATATTTTTATTGTATGCCTTAACAACTGACAGTAAAACATTTCTGTATTAGGATTATCGACTAGAATTAATCATAGAATCGCCCTACCTGACAATTATTCGTGAATTTCTGACCACTGTAGGTTTATAATCCAAAACGTACACTGTATTGAGTGTGTGTTTTGGCTTTCGACGGTACAGATCATGTACGGAATTTGTTTTGTGCGTGTTTTTGCCGTAGGTTTCTAAGTGCGACACTGTTTAATTATCTGCTGATGATGACAACTTAGTTGTCGAAATATGTATACAGAATACAAAAATTAATGTGGGAAAGGGTTATATATCAACCTCAAGTGGTTAGAGGTACAAATTTAACCAAATTTGATCAATGTTAAATAGATATCCAATACAATTATGACGTGCCTACTAAAGCGCAAAGTCTCGTTAAAAATAATAACACGCGCATATCTCAATGCGAAAAATTTCGACCTGTTAAGAAAATAGTAAGCGTCTTCTTTACCCTGAAGAGGAATAACAAATAAGCGACTACTATTTCCAGGGATTTTATTAATTTTCAAGAATAAAAAATGATAAAGACACGAAATATTTTTTGGTACGTAGACTTCCGCGGTCGTGGTCCATGCTATCTGCTTCTAGGTTTCCGGGCTGGAACCGCGTCACTAGTATATCTGCCGACGTTTCGTACCCATTTGTATGGGACATGTTCAGGGCTGAACTACTGCACTGAAACTGGTGTAAGTCGATGGGGGACGGGTTTATATATGGATAATGGGTCAGGGCTCCATTGACCCATTGACTCCATTGACCCTCTATTGGCCCATGACCCATCCATATATAAACCCGTCCCCCATCGACTTACACCAGTTTCAGTGCAGTAGTTCAGCCCTGAAGATGTCCCATACAAATGGGTACGAAACGTCGGCAGACATACTAGTGACGCGGTTTCAGCCCGGAAACCCAGAAGCAGATAATGAAATATTTTTATTCATCTTGTCTTTTATATTTTTAACAATTCAATTGACTATTTCACTTTTTAATTTAAAAATTTATGATGATCTTAAAGTAATTTAAATTTAATTTGTTTACAATGAGACTACTTAGAGTTTTCACAAAATTTTGCTGAAGTAATTTTTAGTACCCTGACATTTTATATTGAATTTCTAATTTTGTTTAAAAATTTCATATTCTATTATAATGGGTGTTTTTTAAGCTGCATGAGAACTATCGATATCGATAAGTATGGTTTGGTAGCTAATAATGTCAAACTGTGTTGACATTTCTGTTCAGTAAGATTTGGCAAGTCATCTTGAATCGTTTAACGCCAGAACAACACATTCAAGTTGTGGAAATTTACTTACTAAATAAATCTGTTCGCGAGGTTCACTTCGTCTATTTTACGGTCAACATAATCGGCCTAGTAAGCAAGCAATTCGTGCAGTTATTGATCGTTTTCGGCCTAATTTTATTCTTCTCGATTCAAAACCATCAATAAGACAAGGAAATGTACGTACCGAAGAGAATATTTCTGCTGTAGCGCGAAGTATTGAAGAAGACGCCGAAATGCCTATTCGTCGTCGTTCTCAACTTGTTGGCCTTTGTCCTTCGACTACGTGGAAAATTTTACGTAAGGATCTTGGCTTACGTGCCTATAAAATACAGCTCGTGCAAGAATTGAAGCCTTACCATCGCTGGCGTTGCAGTTTTGCTGATTGGGTTCATTTGAAACTGGCCGAAAATGAGCATTTTTATCAAAGAATTGTGTTTAGTGATGAAGCTCATTTCGCCTCAATTGCCGTATGTGGAGCAAAGACAATCTTCAAGCTGTTAACGAATCACCATTACATCCATTAAAATTGACTGTTTGGTGCGGTTTACACGCTGGCGGCAACACCGGTCCTTATTTCTTTCGAATTGAGGAAGGAGCTGCCGTTACGGTGAATGGTGAGCGCTATCGAGCCATGCTGACTGAATTTTTGTTTTCAAAAATTAATCAGCTAAACATCGACGACATTTGGTTTCAACAAGACGGCGCAACTTGCCATACAGCGCGCTTAACAATCGATTTATTGCAAAATCAATTTGGTGGCAACTTTATTTCCAGAAGTGATACTGTTCACTGGCCCCCTCATTCGTGCGATTTAACGCTTCTGGCTTACTTTTTATGGGGCTATGTTAAGTCATTGATTTATGCCGACAAACTAGCAACTCTTGAAGCATTGGAAGCCAATATTCAAGCCACTATTGACGCCCTACGGCCAGATTTATTGGAAAAAGTACTAGAAAATGAAATTATCTACCAGATTATAATAAAAAAAATTTCATTCCAACAATATTTTTGTCTTTTATTATCATTTAAAGTTCTCAAGCTCTTAAAAAAAAACACCCGTTATATAAACCTTGCTTATGTCTCATTTCGTTTCAACCTTCAATTTCTCATTTAAAATATTTATTGTTTTTTAGTTAGCCTAGATATTAGACTTCACGTTTCGAAATGATGACCCGTCCCTAATTGTTTTCACAAAATTAATTTCACCAAGCAATTATACAATTAAATTAATTTATTTAATTACTTAAGCACATAATAAAAGTCCTCTGTATTCATTTTTGCTGCGACACAAAGGATTTAAATAAAATGTATTTACCGTAAGTTTGTTCGTTATTCTAGTCGTGGCACATCTAAAAACGTCGTTCAGGTCCAGTTCAAAGACTGTCAGGGTGCCCGTAGAGTCCTTTTGCGGTCGACAGGCGATGTCAGGATAGTCTTTGAGGCCTTCCAAATACACGTTTCGCGTGGCCTCACTTATTGGTACTTCAATTTTCATCACTCCAGAGGTACATTTGATCTTGGGCGATACTGTAACAAAATAGTAATGATAGTAATTACGAAAGCAGCATTTATTGTCGTAAATTGAATGATTTCATTCTATTATAGTTATTTTACTTCATTCTGCGAAGGAAAAGAATAATTACGAGGTGTCCACATGTATAACACGAGCACAGACAAATTTATAGTAGGATATTGCATTAATAATAAAAATATAAAATGTTTAGATGCGTTTCGACAGAGTTCTTTTTATAAAAAGCCATACGAGAGGGCATAACGAGAAAACGACTGTTAATTTTTTTAGACATTATTGAGCGCGTGGCAAATGTATTGGACCTGGTAGATTTTATGATATAACATACAGCTGGCGGAGAAAATTAGATTTATTCGGAGAAAGTAGTCAGTTGATTGGGTCTCCCAAAATGAACTAGTTTCAGCAGAGTTGCTTCTGAAAAAGCCGTACCGCGAAAGTAGTTAGTAGTTAGTTAGTAGTACAAGTACACTGCAACTATTATTCTGATTGATTATAACGGTCAATTCTGAATGTCATACTATGCTGTGTTTTTCCCTAAGTCTTTCAAAAAGTCGTAATCGACCAAAGAGAAGAACTGTGCTGAATCAACAGATCTAATAATAATAAAAATAACAATCTTTATTTGTCCAACAGATAACCAATTACAGTTAAAAAGGAATCATTCAAATGTTAATAACACCCTGTCTACTACATATGTTTTAGAGATTCACTCTTCATCAGGTAGACTTGTATTATTAACGAACGATTCCTTCGTAGAGTTTATCGTATCTTTTCGATACAGAAAGATAATAAATTAACATTGCCTCTTTCTCTCGTCCAAAACACGAGAGAGGGAGGCAATGTTAATTCATTATATTTCTGTATTGAAAAGATACGATTAACTCTACCAACTGCAAATAATATTCAGACGATGTTGGAAGTTCAGATAATCAGAAATAAATATAACTAAGGAAAATATTTTGAAATCATCGGCATAAGCAAAACTTTGACAAAAGGTTGAACATAAACATGAATTAGGTAACCGCGATAGACGTTTTTAGAATTTCTTTTAATTTTCTTCCATAGACCTCTAAACTTATTCAGGTTGTACGATAATACGATATTTATTTTTGTCTTTAAATCGCGTATATGATCAGGTGTAAACTAAGCCGACCTAACTCTACCTTTTAAACGTACATAGAATTCCAAACATTCGTGGATTGGTTTGACAAACTTCATTAACATCCTGAAATTGCTCAACGAAAGTCCAATCAATGTTAGAGAGAGCGTTGTAGAGATCTATAAAATTAGTCACGATTTACGTCGTTTGTTACGAGTTTTTCAATGCAATTGTATGACAATTAAAAGGCATTTAATCACTGAAGGTTGAAATATAACCACACCTGGCAAACCACGGCAAAAAACACCCGTACGAAAACAAACTCCGTACGGGTGTTTTTCGCCGTGGTTTACCAGGTGCGATACTTTTTAATTATCTGCTGATGATGACAACTTAGTTGTCGAAATACGTATACAGAATACGAAAATTAATGTGGCAAAGGGTTATATTTCAACCTTCAGTGATTAAGTGAATCAACCACAGGCTCCATCAAAATTACCAATTAAAAGGCAGTTTTTTTTTAGTAAAAAAGCCTCTATACCAGGATCCACTTAATAATTGTCAACTTCATTCGTGAAATTACCTTCTACAATGCTAACGTTTCTCAATTCAATTTTCAGACAACAATCAGTTCGTTCCTTCATATTAAATGAACGCTTCATGATAACTCACAATGAATGATTCTATAACTCTACCTTTATATATCTTTATTCGCGCACTTAATTATTTACTCATCGAGCTCAGCCGATTCTAAAACCTCATTGATCTAGAAATAACTTTGCAATGGCCCGAAAGTTACTAAACCCCCTCGGGCTTAGCCGATTCTAGAACCTCCTCATTAACTTTGTCATTGAAATCACCTTAACCTTTAAATAATCTTAACACTGAAACCTAGTTCTAGGTAGAACCTCCTCATGGACCTTGATCGCTTCAAAATGCACTGTGGTCAGGGTCAATGAGGAGGTTCGAGAATCAGCTGAGTCTCTCTACTATAAGCACGTAGTGATCCCGGCTTTTTTTGTTACTCTATATCAGGTATGGGACCCTTTTGTCATGTGGGTCAAACTTTAATGTGCAAATACGTTCGCGAGCTGCGTTTAAAAGTAGTGCATTTTAAAGTAGTGTTCATAATTTTTAGCGATAGATATCAGGCATGAAATAATACGACGAATGTCTCGTGGGCCGGATCAAATCTTACAGCGGGCCTGAACCGGCCCGCGGGCCGGTTGTTGGCCACATATGCTCTTTATGTTAGTGGATTAACGTATAGATTTTTAAATCTGTCAAGTGTTAGTATTCGTTAACCTTTAAAGTGTATTTTATCCAATAAATTTTACACAAATAAATAAGCGGTCTAGAAATAATTGAATTAAGTGTGTACACCTTTCGTATTTTCTAATTATAACATATTGAAGAAACAGTATTAGAACTCATTACAAAACCGTATTCTCTGTTGTACAAAATACATACTTACATACACGCATACATCATATGGCTTACCTTAGGTAGGCGGCAACTAAAGTAAATGCATTTTCATGGAAAATGTGTATTCACAATAATGACTTTACAGAACACACATGAATATCCATCAGAATAATGAAGATACAAACAATTACGAGACTATATAATTTCATGTAGCATATGCTATCGTTAACAAATCCATCCAATTAGACTGAAATATACAGTTGCATAAAACTTCAGAGTTGGGAAATTAACAATATGCTTCGTGATATTAAAGTGTTATTAATAAGTAAACGGAACTTCGCACAATATTCAGCAAAATATCATATATCGTGGGGTTACTCTCCCATTAATATACCTGAGTAGCACCATTAACACTCAAAGTACTTTGAAATTAACGATGGAATTTCTATGGTTAACAAATTTTGTAATCTCGGATTATGTATGTTTCAAATAGATGATTGCTGAGGTCATTACTTTGTGAAATTCCATTAAATTAGGGAATAAACAAAACACTTTCTATAAACGTCACTATTATATATTTACCGCGTGTATAGTCTGTATCACGAACAGATAGACTAATAAATATGTGTGATCAGCACATGACCGGTTTCTGATTGATTAAACACATATAAACATTGCAAAGTTGAAGCCTTGTTTGCACACAAGCGCTACATGTGTTGCAGCTGAGTTTGTTTTGAACAAGTTTGAAATTATATTAAAGTTTCTGTCATCTTTTCTATATTTGATTATTACTAGAATTTAAGTCTTGGAATTGTTTTATCGAGATATTGAAAAGTATAGTAAAGTCTTTGTAAGAAGTAAAACATAACATCCAAATTTCGTAGAAGGATAATTTTTTGTAGTTTTAGAGAACGTGCGTTTATTACATGTAATCGTAAGGATAGCGGTGTCACTATTAAGAAACATATTCAAAATATCTTACCTACGAGGGTAGTTTGACAAGTAGTGAGAATGGAAAAGAAAAACGAATTTTATAAATACAAAATAATATTTATTCTTCAATATATTCTCCTAAAAGAGCAATACATTTATTCCAACGGTGCTCCAATGCCCTTCTGCCATCTCTAAAATTCGATTCCGGAAGGCTTGCAAAATACTCATTTACGAAGACGATAAGCTCGTCGTCAGACGAAAATTTCTTTCCACCTAGTGCCGGTTTCAATTTTGGAAAAAGGAGGAAATCGGAA
This sequence comes from Dermolepida albohirtum, assembly GCA_031893035.1. Lineage (NCBI taxonomy): Eukaryota > Metazoa > Arthropoda > Insecta > Coleoptera > Scarabaeidae > Dermolepida > Dermolepida albohirtum. The sequence goes on along the minus strand of JAVIWB010005660.1, from coordinate 216,621 downwards.
GGGGCTAGATCCGGCAAATAAGGCGCATTCGGTACTAATTGGAAATGCAACTCGTGGATTTTGGACATCGCAACTGTGCTGGTATGCGAGGGAGCGTTGTCTTGGTGAAACAGGATCTTTTTCTTTGTCACTCCTGGCAGTTTAGCACGAATCTCAACATTTAATTTTTGTAGAAGTTCAAAATGCCCTTTGAATCCCAAAAAATTGATGCCATCAACTTGTTTGCCGATAAAGTGTTTTCCGCTTTCTTGGGAGGTGCAGAACCACGTTCTAACCATTGTTTCGACTGTTGTTTAGTTTCGGGTGTACTGCAGTGTATCCAAGTTTCATCGCGAGTAACAAATCGCTTACAAAAATCAACCGGATTCCGCTTATAAAGGTCCAAACACTCATTGGAAATGCGCAAACGAGTGAACTTTTGATCAGTCGTAAGCAATCGCGGCACCCATCTTGCCGAAAGCTTGGAAAGGCCCAATTCTTTCATTAAAATGTGGTGTACGCGTTCTGTTGAAATGTTTACCATGTCTGCTATCTCTCTCACTTTGAGTCGTCGATCTTGCGTAATAATATTATGAATTTTTATAATCATTTCTTTAGAAGTCACGATTTTGGGTGCTCCAGAGCGCGCTACATCAATACAGCTTGTTCTACCACGTTTAATTTCATTGACCCATCTACTTATTGTGACTTATGTTTCCCGTAACTCATCTTTTATTTCGGTAGCTTTCATACCCTTAATTACGAAGTATTTAATCACCGCACGATACTCTGATTTTTCCATTTTAACAAAACGACGTGTTGCTTCTTTTTCAATCAGCTGTCAAAAATAAACTAATCAACCGATTTATCTAAATATCGGAATGTAAACATATAAATAGCCAACCTAAATTACAGTGCATTTGTTTTACCAATTAGAATGCCACCTATCTGTCATTCTCACTACTTGTCAAATTATCCTCGTACATCACCAAAACACAAGCTGTCCAGTCAACTACCGAAGCAGCTGTTAACACTGTTATAGAATTAAATTAAATGCTTATATTTATTTAAAACTGTTTCTACAGAAATATAAAGAGCTAGTGTACGTAATATTTGTCTAGACTAAAGCAATTTAGGACGGAAAGAAGAAAAATTTATTTTCTCGATGAAAGATGGATAAATGAAGTCCACACAAGATCAAATGACTATTAAAAGATACGACTGTTAAAAAAGTCTATAAGTGGAAGCGGAAGTGTACTTAAGTATAAGTGTTAGTCTTAAGATTAAGAAACATATTAATGACACTTGTTTTTGACCTGTTTTTGGCATTTGAATGGAAGACACCAGTTTACCTCTTTATCCCAAAAGTCATACAAAACGTGTACAGAAAGGAAAATAAAGGAAAAGATTACTAAATGTACTGTTCAGAGAGGATAATTTTATTCGTGTAAATTTCGCTTACAGCTTTTGTTGGAGTGTTCAATCTTCCTCGGTAACAGTGAACTCTTTATCAACACCTCGAATAAATGTAGCCAGTTGAGCTGTGTCAGACAAATCGCTGCTCTCGTCTAATGCTCTGGAAAACGATTCAAAACCAGCCATACGGTCACTCAATGTTGTTTTTATATCATTAGACATCATTTCTATACGTCGGACAAACTATTTTTTTCAATTTCATTTTTCTTTTCAGGGCACAAAACACTGGAGGAGAATTTATCAGGGAGTGTATGCTAGAAGTTTGTAGCATACACTCCCTGATAAATTCTCCTTCGGCGAATGGTTTTAATGACTTTTCCAACTTTGAACTAGCTATAAAACTAGCTTTCACAACATTATCAAGTTGTGTTCTTTGTTTATGAAACATTTGCTACTGTTTTTCCAAATTTGCGGTAAGCTTCTGGATTTTGTCTTTTTTTATTTGTCCTGTCAGTGAGTGCAGCGTAGGATACTTAGCTGAGTAATGCCTCTTTATATTGAATTCTTTCATCACTGAAATGGATTTTGAGCCGGCAAACATCGAAGCCTTTGATGTTTGCCGCGTCACTCTTTGATGATAGCCGCCAATCGGCTGGCTCGATCGCTTGATTCCGTGACTATGAGTAAGTAGTGTAATATTTTTTTTAATTGGGTTTTTGAAAATGTTTCGCGGGCCGGATCAAATCTTACAGCGGGCCAGTTGTTGCCCACATATGGTCTAGACAAATATCAACCTGATGCTAGTCAGTTACGGAGTCATTCGCCCCTGCCCAATTGGAGAAGGTTTACTTCAGCCAATAGGAGAGCACTAGTGCTTACTATGACCCATGCATGATCCAGCGAAGGGTGGTGATATTAATATAACTTGTAGAGAAAGAACTTGACGTGATGAAAACTTGACTTGATTTGAAATCAGTATGCCTATTTAACTTGAAAACAGCTGAAAAATCAAATACAACAGAAATTATGTTAAAAATTGTTCCCCAGTGTTTTCAGTCAAGTAGGTGTAAAAGTATTAGTATTTGGTGATTTTGCAACAATCTCTTTCGCATGGTTTTGATGAAGTTTTATTTTGCAAATACTAAATAATAGCTTAACACACTCTAATTTTGGATTAATATTTATATTGCTTTTAATGCAAGAATATAAATAAATTGTTGATAATTTTCTGTTTTCTTTTGAAACAAAACACTTTAGTCGTGCAAATTTATAGTAATGGGTTCCATACGCTTAGTTATTGCTTTTTTCTACCAAGAAGAGTACCAGTAAAAGGTCATAGAACTTATTCTTTTTCTTTCTCATCTTATAATAAAAATGATGAACGAAACACTGCCGTTTTTTATTGTCCACAAACCGGTTTCAAACACTACATTTATCTCTAGGTTTTAACATATGAAAAAACAGAGCGTTAAAGGAGAAAAAATACAGTTTCGTCATAAAGAGAGGGAACTAATGTAATGTGAGGAAAAAGGTTCCTTTTTTCGTTCGAGTAAAATCTTTTCGCGCAGTTTCTCGAGGTGCACAGCACATAGCACCTCCTTTTTATAAACAGTCATTTCAATAATGTGAACGACTTCAAAGGAGAATTTATTTCCCTTTTTTACCAATACTGGAACAGTTTCCTTTCCTTTTCTACTTTCCCCCGATTTCGTTTCGTCCCTTTCTATGGAACATTTTTCGTTAACTGTTGAAATAGCATTTATGTATGTACGTTCGACTTGTATGCCCGATTATATTTGTCTCGCCACCATTAATCATTTAATCGTTGGAAGGGTATGTCGTCAGGTGTAGAAGAATATTCGTTGATAGTTGATACGTATGTATGTATGTATATGTGAAACTAAACAGGTTCGCACGGTTTATTATTAGAATTCTCCGAGAATGTAAGTTATTATAATTATATAAAATTGATGATGATACAGGGTCCCATGACATGATTACTACAGCTTGAGGATCTGGTATATTTTTTTCCGTAACTGTATACGGTATGACAACAAATGTTATTACTGTTCTATGCGATATTGTTTTTTGATATAACTAGCAAAATTTCAAGTAAAACTGACAATGTATGCACGAGGATAGTTTGACAAGTAGTGAGAATGACACATAGGTGGCGCTCTAAATGGTAAAACAAATGCACTCCAATTTAGGTTGCCTATTTATATGTTTACATTCCGATATTTAGATAAATCGGTTGATTAGTTTATTTTTGACAGCTGATTGAAGAAGAAGCAACAATTGTTAAAATGGAAAAAGCAGAGTATCGTGCGGTGATTAAATACTTCGTAATTAAGAGTATGAAAGCTACCGAAATAAAAGATGAGTTACGGAAAACATTAGGTGAATCTGCTCCATCATCCGCCACAATAAGTAGATGGGTAAATGAATTTAAACGTGGTAGAACAAGCTGTGTTGATGAAGCGCGTTCTGGAGCACTAAAAATCGTCACTTCTAAGGAAATGATTATAAAATCCATAATATTATTACGCGAGATCGACAACTCAAAGTGAGAGAGATAACAGACATGATAAACGTTTCAACAGAACGCGTACACTACATTTTAACGAAAGAATTGGGCCTTTCCAAGTTTTCGACAAGATGGGTGCCGCGATTGCACAGCTGCGATGTCCAAAATTCACGAGTTGCATTTCCAATTAGTACCGCATGCGCCTTATTCGCCGGATCTAGCCCCTTCCGACTTCCACCTTTTTCCAAAATTGAAGACGGCACTAGGAGGAAAGAAATTTTCGTCTAACGACGAGCTTATCATCTTCGTAAATGAGTATTTTGTAAGCCTTCCGTAATCGCATTTTAGAGATGGCATAAGGGCATTGGAGCACCGTTGGAATAAATGTATTGCTCTTTTAGGAGAATATATTGAAAAATAAGAATTATTTTGTAACGGTGAGGCAGAATAACGAGCGATTTTAAAAAGGCTGTAAAAAACAAGAAAAACAATTTTTAGGAATAAATTCATTATTTTTTCAAAGAACATAAAAAAGCATTAATTATTTTATTTTTTAAAAATAACTCTGGAAAGATGACATCCGTTCAGGCGTACACATTCTTCCAATCGTGTTTTGAAACTATTCATTACATTTTGCAGCATTGCTAGGGGAATGTTTTCCACTTCCTGTCGGATCCGTTCTTTCAGGGCTTGAATTGTTTGTGGTGGGTTATCTTGAAACACTTTACTTTTTAAGTACCCCCACAAGAAAAAGTCGCACGGTGTGAGGTCCTGTGAACTGGAAGGCCAGGTGATGTCCCCATTTCGAGAAATCACATGATTTGGAAATAATCTGTTAACAATATTCATGCATACTCTGGCTGTATGGGAGGTTGCTCCGTCTTGTTGAAAAAATGTTTCCTCGTTAACTTCATAGCGTGCAAGCTGTGGTTCGAAAAAGTTTTCCAACATGTCGGCGTATCTTTGTGAGGTTACTGTCACAGCATTGCCACGAGCATTTTCAAAAATGTAAGGCCCTATGATCCCCTTTTGTGGAGTGAAGGGGTTTTTGATGCATTTGTCTAGGATTTATGTCACTCCAGTATCTAAAGTTCTGCTTATTGACGTAATCGGACAAATGGAAATGGGCTTCGTCACTCATCCATAAGTTGTTTACAATATCCTCATGTTGATTAATTAAATCTGAAAACTCTTCACAGATTCGTTGTCGACTCACATAATCCGTGCCTTTAAGAGCCTGTACGATTTGGATTTTGTATGGATGAAGGTGGAGATCCTTGTGTAATATTCGTCTGACAGTTAGGTTTGAAAGTGTAGTGCTATGCCGGCGAGCTGAACGACGCGGGCTTCGCTCAATAGCAGTTCTTACACGGTCGATATTCTCGGGCGTACGCATCGATTTTGGCCGACCAGGTTTCTTTTTTGTCGTTGACGAAGTTTCCTCAAAGTTCCTAACCCATTTTTTAATGGCACAGGCAGACGGCACTGGTTGATTGCGATTAATGTTAAAATGATTTCGAAAGGCACGACGCGCGCGTATGTAAGAATTATCATTTTCATAAATCGCCTTAACAGCGTACGCACGCTGTTGAGGGGTCCAACGCTCCATTGTTACTAAATGCTAATATCAAGGAAACATGGTCGATAGTGTCCCTACCACCTCCGAATGACACGGCGCGAATCGCGGGCTTTTTAAAATCGCTCGTTATTCTGTCCCACCCTGTATTTAAAAAATTCGCTTTTCTTTTCCATTCTCACTACTTGTCAAACTATCCTCATATGTATCAGAATCATTAATTACAGCTTAATGAATAAAATAATCGAGATATACATGAGTAGAGAGTTCAATTTAGTTTAGAAAGAAACATTAGAGAAGGAGCTAATTTACAAAGTAACGGTGCACTTTACATTTGTCAGTCTTTCATATATTTAATTTTATATTAATCCTGGCAGTGGAAGTTAACTTTATAATAATCGAACGCGAAAGAAGAAACATAAAACAACATAATTTATGTTTATTTATAGAAACTTATTTCCTTGTATTACATTAATTTTAAACTCATTTGTGTGATCCGCACTAGTTTCTTTTTCTTTATTCCAATCGCGACACTGTCCTTGTTTGATACAATATGAAGCAATAAATTTGAAAATGACAAAAGGAAAGTTTCGCGTAACGGTCTTTTGTAAAGAGCTTTTAGAAAATAATGTGAATTTTATGGTTTACATAATCGTCCATCTGAAAGCACTATTGGTCGAATTATTGAAAAATTTCAAGAGACGGGTTCCGTGGAAGATAAAAAAAGTGAAAAATATAGTCGTAGTAGTCGTTCACAAGAAAATATTGGTTTGGTTCATGAAAGTGTTGCTGAAGATCCTGAAATGTCCGTTAGACGACGTTCACAACAACTACTGGCGTATTTTGCACAAGGATTCAGCTCTCAAGGCATGTAAGGTTCAAATAACACAGGAACTGAAGCCATTGGATCATTTAAAACGTCAATTTCATCAATGAACAACCAGCTGATTTTTTTCAAAAAATAATGTTTTCTGTTGAGGCACATTTTGAACTTGGTGGCTATGTTAATAAATAAAATTGCCGTATCTGGGGTGAGGAAAATCCACGAATTATTCATGAGAAATTTATGCATCCTAAACAAGTTACTGTCAGGTGGTGTAATTGCAGCAGCAGCATTTTCTTTGAAAATGCTGCTGGTGAAGCTGTAACTGTCAATGGTGATCAATATCGTCGGATGATAGCCGAATTTTTGTGGCCTGAATTAATGAGTATTTATCGAGAGGATATGTGGTTTCAACAGGGTGACGCTACACCTCATTCGGCATACGAATCAATTGATTTATTGAGAGAAAAATTTCCTGGACGTGTAATATCAAGAAAGGGTGATGTTAATTGGCCACCAAAATCATGTGATTTGACACCGTTAGACTATTTTCTTTGAGGTTATGTGAAAAGTCAGATTTACAAAAACAATCCACAATCACTTCCTCCTTTGAAAGATGAAATTATCCGTGTCATTGGTGAGATAAAGCCCCAATTATGTCAAAATGTCATTGCAAATTTTAACAAAAGAGTGGACGTCTGTGGAGCTGCCACAGGAGGCCATTTACCAGATATTATTTTTCGCATATAAATGTCATAACTGATACTTCGATTACCAATAAAAAGTTTTTGAAATTAAATGCAAATTATGTGTTTTATTTATTCTTTAAAAAAACAGCAAATTTGAAACACTATGTTGTAAATCATGTGTTGTTATAAAAATTTTAAATAAAGGTAAATGCAATCACTTTACTTAATTTTATAACAATGTTACCAGCTAATACTACAGTTGACTGAATAGCTTGTGTTTTGGTGTAATTTAGGTGTTGTAGTTTATATATTTTGAATATATTCAATATCGACTGCTTTTCAGTCACGTTAAAATGGCTTCTCTTCCGCTTCCTTAATAGTGACTCCGCCACGATTATACGTAACAAATGCACGTTCTCTAAAACTACAAGAAATTATCCTACTACTAAATTTAGATGTTATTCCATTTCCCACTATCACTTTTCTAAACTTTTCAATGTCTTGAGAAAGACAATTACAAAATAAAAAAGCTAGCAATAATCAAATAAGGAAACAATGGCAGAAACTATAGTATAACTTCAAACGCAATGTTTATATATGTTAAACCAATCAGAAACCGGTCACATGCTGATCACGCATATTTATTAGTCAATCTTTCGTGGTACAGACTATAATTACAATAGTTGTTGTAGCTTTTTTCTCCATCATAGAATCTTTTGCTTTTCAAATACCAGAGTCAATTATACGCCATAAAGTCAATTATTTTATGTAATTATTAAGTCAGTAGTGAACTGAAACTTATTTTCTTATGTGATTTAATGTTACTCTTTTGTTTTTTTTGTTGTTACAAAGTTCTCAATAAATGGCATATATATCCAAGAATATTTTGATACCGTTAGTAAAAAAACAATTACGCGTATAGGTGGGGATGAGGTAATAGGGTTTCGAACTATAACATAGATGTTTGTTTATTGTTTTAAATGCCTATTATATATACATCCTTTTTTTGTTTACCATATAATACAAAATGATAGAACAGACACAATAAACTTATATTAGTGCCTAACCTTCCCTTTTTTGGCTAGAAAAGGGACCCCTTGCTTTTTTTCTTAGTTAAACTAAATGTCAAACTTATTTCATTGTTGCAACTTTTGCTTCAGTATTGGTTTACGGCTTTCAGAGTAACAATACTGTGATGTCATATTTGATCTGATTGACAGGGACCCTTCCCCCAGCTCTCCGAGTCCATTTTTTGAGCTAGTTTTAGCACCATGGAGGTCAAGCAAAGGGATCATTTAAGGTGAGAATACTGTCATTTATTTATTGTTCTACTAAGCGCAGGACGGGACATTACACATATTAGATTTAAATCTAATATTACTTTTAGTAAGCTATTCGTGAACACCACTTTTCTTTGTTGATGAATTTTATATTTTTTCTAATTTTCTAGAATGGTAGGAATCTTTGTCCATAACCACCAAACTTAATTTCCAATTGAAGCAAAACTTTTCAAACCAATTTTCAAACAATTATGCATTCATCTCTTCATGGCTATCACCTATTTTATTTTATGGAAATAAGAGTAGGCCATTTACAAGAAAACCATCCTCACAACCTACGAGGGAGCGTTTTTATATTCGCGGAATGAGCGGGTTGTAGAGGGGTGAGTTGGCGTATTGGGGGCGTGGCCTGTGCAGCGACTCATGATTAGTATAAATACGAAGTTTCATTGTTATTAGACAGTTAGTCTTTGAGCTATCGTCAACCAAGTAACATAATCAGGAGTGAAAAGTGAAATATGGAAAAAATCGAATATCGTGCCGTTATAAAGTTCCTTACCAGGCAAGGAAAATCAGTCGCGACCATAATGAATGAGATGTCATTGGTTTACGGCGATTCTTGTCCAGGAAAAACCATGGTGTACAAGTGGCATAGTTTATTTAAACAAGGAAGGGAATCACTTGAAGACGACCCGAGGCCGGGCAGGAGCATTGAGGTGACCACGCCAGCACTTATCCAAAAAGTTGAACAAATTGTACTCGAAGATGCTCGACTAAAGAAGAAACAACTCGCAGAAATGGTTGGAGTATCCGATACAACAACTTTTAAAATCCTACACGATCATCTCGGCATGTCTAAGGTCAGCGCAAGATGGGTGCCGAGAATGCTCACGCCGCCGCAAAAACAACAGCGCGTAGAGTGTTCGCGTGCATTTTTGGACCTCTGTAATGAAGACAAGGATGGTGTATTGAGTGGAATTGTTACTGGAGACGAAACTTGGGTTCATCATTATGAACCTGAGTCCAAACAAGACTCCATGCAGTGGCATAAAAAGGGCACTGCACCCCCAAGAAATTTAAAGTGTCACAATCAGCTGGGAAACTTATGGCAACGGTATTTTGGGACTCGGAAGGAATATTGTTAATTGATTATAAAGATAAAGGTGTTTCTATAACCGGAGAATATTACGCTTCAATATTAGAGCGACTAAAAGAAACCATTAAAGAGAAAAGACGGGGAAAATTGACAAAAGGTGTTCTGCTTTTGCACGACAACGCGCCCGTCCACAAGAGCCGCGTTGCGTTAGCTGCCCTGCATAAGGTGGGCTTCGAAATTGTGAATCATCCACCCTACAGCCCAGACCTGGCCCCGAGTGATTATTACCTGTTTCCGAAAATGAAAAAAGAGCTGCGGGATAAAAAATTTACTGCTGATGATGAAGTCAAGGAGGCAGTTTCGGCGTATTTTGCAGATAAAGAGAAATAATTTTTTATGAGGGTATAAATAAATTAATTGAAAGATGTGAAAAATGTATCCGTCTTGCAGGTGAATATATTGAAAAAGAAAAATAATTTGGTTTTTTTATTTCCACCCCTTGTCCCCCATTCCGCGAATATAAAAACGCTCCCTCGTATATGTAATAATATTAACCGTTTTCCTATTGCACTATTAGATCTGATTCTATCCGTCTATAGAGTCAGACAGCCTGAAGAGTGGAGGTATATAACCCTTTCCACAATTAACTATTTGTAAATTCTGTAACATTTCGACAACCAAGTTGTCCTGTACTTTTATCGACAACGAATGATTAATTTCACCTTGTATATCTTGATTATTTACTATACTATGTGAGTTTTACATATTTAGTTTGGCGACGAATACTATACGGGTAAATATTCTAAAGAAGATATTGCCACTTGAACGAAGCTGTGAAGATGTATTAAATATTGTACGACTATATTTTTACTTCGTAATATAATCGTGGAATATTCCCTCAGAACATGCCTCCATAAAATATTTTTCCAATACCTCTCCACTGATAATAGAGTTAGATATCGTTTCAATACAAAAGGGAAATAAAACAAGGAAAAGCGGAAATTTCAAATACATCGAGCATAAATTTCATTTGCAGAGAAGCGTCGTTTGCTAAATAGTCCGTATTGCCGTTCCTCCGATATAATTTATTCCAACCTCTCTTTCTGTTCGTTGCTGACGCGACGCCCTTCGTTTATCATTGCACCCGTTGATGTAGATGTCGCCTCCGTTGATGGCGAAAGGAAATTCAATCAAATCGGGAGGGGAGACGCGGAGACGGCGACTTCGCCCCGAACCGAGAGCTTTTTTCCAAACGCAAAATATATGACTTTCATTAATTTTAATCGCGAAGGACTACATGGATTGATTTCTTTGCCTGTGTCGAATGGCGCTTATTACGAAATGGTAATGAGTGGATGGGAGATAAAACTCCGAGTTCATTTCCTTCCGGTAAATATTGTCCGTCAGTCGACGCGATGGGAGATTGAGCGGTTTCCAAATTGAAATTTTGCCCTTTCGCAATATCTATAGATTTTAACTAGAAATTTCAATTGAATGGCTGGAGCCATGGAATGCTCCTTTACACCGAGGTATTTATAATTTCAATCCAAAAATGGGTAAATATCCAATGCGAAAGTATTCTTGTAAAGTATTTAGAAGGGACTTTATATTAGCATTGAAAGCTTCCATTCCGTTTGAATCGTAAGCACTTTTGATATACCGAAGGGTAACATGGATCTTTTTATCAAATTATTTCTCTCTTGGAACAATTTTTAGCATAGATATGGACAAAAACACTAAATACTAGAAATAGGTAGCTACAGTTTTAGTTTCACGGAAAATTTTTTTTTTATTATTTTTTACAATGCACCTAATCTTTGAGATTAACTAACATTTTGTTTTGTCCTAAATTACTACATCAATAATTATTAGTCTGGATGTTTCCGTCGACCTATCCTAGTTTCTGGAGATTTTTTGCACACAACCTTCCCATGGCTACACTTGCACCATTCTCTGCTTTTCACTGTTTCAATGCACTTCTCACTACACTAGACTAGTTCGAAAGGTTTTGTTCTTTTGAGCCTGCGAATAAGGTCCTGATTTACTAGTAGCTGTAGAACTTCTTGATTTGGATGTTCATGAAGCCTCTCCTCGTGTCTTCTGGCAAACTTCCCAATCACGCCCTCCACCATCTCCACTTGGAGTTCCCGCTGCAAATCCCTGTCTCGCACGTACCAAGGAGCATTTACCATATTACGTAAAACACGATTTTGACATTTTAGGATGCAAGAATAATTACTTTTTTTTTGTGCAGCCCCTCAATTGTATGCCATAAGTCTATACTGGCGTATCACCTGTTTGTAAACCAGTACTTTATTACGGATTGATAATTAGGATTTCCTTCCCAATAGCCAATACATGCTGTTATATTTTAAGTTTAGCTCAGTTGTTTTCTTTTTAACATGCTCCTTCCATTTCAATTTTGCATCTAAATTTAAGTCTAGATATTTGGCCGTTCCTCGATGTGGAATTGTGTTGTTGTTCAATTTCACTGGAAGATTGGTTATTTTTCTATTCGTGAAGTTAACATGAGTAGATTTTTCTTCATTTGTACATGTACATATTTCATTAATTGCGCCTTCGAGATTGGCCGTTGTTTCTTCTATATTATATCCAATAGCTAATAGTACATAGGTATCATACTGGTCCAAGAACATAACACAAGATATATTATTTATAAAAATTATAAACGGCAGTGGCCCCAGGATCGATCTGTGGTATAATGCACGGTCGTTAATCAACATTTTACTGTAAACCCGTAGAAAGTTTGACGAGGATTTACCTTACCCATCATGTACTTTTATTGTGTATTATATTATAGCAAGCCGTGTGACTTATTCTAAAGTATTTTTCACGACTAAGCTTTTAATGATATTTTTAATAATGTCAATGTCTCTTTAATTATATCATATTTATTTGAAGGTAATTTTGATGGAGCCTGTGGTTGATTAACTTGATTACTGAAGGTTGATATATAACCCCTTGCCATATTAATTTTCGTATTCTGTATACGTATTTCGACCTGGAAAACTACGGCAAAAAATATCCGTACCAAAACAAACTCCGTACGCGATCCGTGCGACACTGTTTAATTATCTGCTGATGATGACAACTTAGTTGTCGAAACACGTATACAGAATACGAAAATTAATGTGGCAAGGGGTTATATATCAACCTTGAGTGATCATATTTATTTATTTCTAAATTTTGGTATGAGTTTTCTCTGTGGGGATTTGTCAATCCCTAGTTTACCGCGAAAAATGTCCTTTCCCAGACCCCTTTAAGTACACAGCCCAACCCTCGCTGTTCAACGTGTATCGCATTCGTGATATACAACAAGCTTTGGCCAGAGATACACAGATGCAAATACAACTACGTATTTTCGATACCAATTTCTTTACAAAATCTTGTATATTTTACGCTTGCACCTTAATTGCATACTTTAGCACAGCAAAAGCAACTAATTACATTACTGCTTCGTTAATGTAATACATTCCTCATCGCCTTGATAGAGCAGTGAATTTCGAACTGGTTACCGGATGGAATGTGCGTGTGATAATACGATTCATGCACATAACTAAGCGATTTTAAATGGGCAAATTAAGGTTGCCTCCGCTGAAGATAGAGGGAAACTCGAAATTTAAGATTTTTTAATAATTTATTGGGTTGGCAACTAAGTACTTTCGGTTTTTACTGATAGAGACCGTTGCTTTATTTTTTGTATAACGTATGTTAGTGCTGTACTTTACCGTTTGTCGCGTGATACTAGTCATATTGACGTAACTTCAAAAGCAAGTAGTGCGTGATTTTTATTAAAGCTATTAGTTGTGGGTTAATTTTAAATGGAGTGCAGAAACGAACATTTTCGACATATTTTACTATTTTATTTCCGTAAAGGAAAGAAAGCTGCTGCGGCTCACAAAAAGATATGTAAAGTTTATGGTGCTAATTGCTTAACAGAGCGCACGTGTCAGAATTTGTATAAAAAATTCCGTTCTGGAGATTTTCCCTCGAAGATGAGCAACGTTCTGGTTGGCCTACTGAAGTTGATGATGACCAAATCGAAGTCATAATTGAAGAGGATCGTCATATAACTGTTCGAGAGGTTGCGGAGAGGCTACATGTATCGCACACAACAATTGAAAAACATTTAAAATGTCTTGGGCTAGTTAAGAAGCTTGATATTTGGGTACCTTACGAATTGAAAGAAATTCATTTAACACAAAGAATTAACTTTTGCGATATGCACCTTAGACGAAATGAAACCGACCATTTCTTAAAAAGAATCATCACTGGTGATGAAAAATGGGTCCTGTACAGTAACATAGTTCGAAAACGATCATGGAGCAAACACAATAAACCAGCTCAAACCACATCGAAAGGTGAATTGCATCCAAAAAAGATCATGCTGTCAGTTTGGTGGGATTACAAAGGTGTTGTGTTTGTTGAGCTGCTTCCAAGGAACCAAACGATCAATTCTGATGTTTACTGCCAACAATCAATAAAACTGGATGAAGCAATCAAAGTAAAACGGCCAGAATTGTCAAATCGGAAAGGTGTAGTTTTCCACCAAGATAATGCAAGGCCTCACACATCTTTGGCAACTCGTGGGAAACTATTGGAGCTTGGCTGGGAAGTGATGCCACATCCCCCATACAGCCCTGATCTAGCACTATCTGATTACCATTTATTTCGAAGTTTGCAGAATTCTTTGAATGGTAAAACTTTCACTAATGACGATGACCTTCACTCGCACCTGGTTCACTTTTTTGCTGATAAGGACCAGAAATTTTATGAGCGGGGAATCATGCAGCTGAAAGAAAGATGGCAAAAGGTCATTGAGCAAAATGGAAAATATATAATTGATTAAAAACTATTCTTTGTTTAAAAAAAGTGTTTTATTTTATACTACAAAACCGAAAGTACTTAGTTGCCAACCCAATATTAGGATATAAGAAAAAAAATGTATCATTCAGTGAAATTACTAAACCGCTAGCATTGCACTTTCTCTAACTACCTAAACATGCAATTTTCTTATTAAGTGCAATCTTTCTTTTTATCTCAGTCCTCGCTTCTATCCAATCCCCTCCAAGAAATGGAAGACAATTTTGTAACGTAATAAATACAATCAAGACAGATTGTTAGTGAGGTACAATGTGGGATTTTCAAATTTACATAGATATTTGGAACGCCCTAATTTTTTATGCAAAAACATTCTTTGTTGGAGCACCCCTTTGAATTTTAAGTCATGCTCGTATTATGCAATAAGGCGTTGGTTATTAAAATAATGCAAAGTGTGTGACGGTTTTTTTTTTTTGCGCGAAACTAATGTTATATAAGACCACTCTAACGCTTTATTCCTACGTGAATGTGTGCTCTCTTTTTAAAATAAATTTGTTCTCTATTCAAGTGATTATAATAATAATTTTCTTTATTGTTCAACAGATTACTTCAATAAGAGGACAATACAATAATGAAGTACAGCGTTAAATTAAATTGTAATCTATAAAAAATAATTTGAAAAGTTGAAAATTTTTTAAAATACTCGAGGAAGAAGTTCAACGTAAACTTTTAAAGTTTTGTATTTATCCGGAGAGAGGAATTGAGTACATTTTTTTATTGTAACAATATACGAGGGTAGTCGTTTATATTTCGGGAACTGGTAACACTATTAGTGTTGCCTCCGATCTGATGATTGCATCGTGAAGTTTGTCATTTTTGACAATATTTTGATAGTTTTATTATCCGGTCGCTATTTCTATTGTTGACAGTAACTTGCCAGCGCGAAAAAATGGAATTCATTCGCGCACGTTTTCGTGCAATTATTTTTCATAGATTTCAGCGTGGATTATCTCAAACAGAATTCATCGACAAGCTAAATTCTTTATATGGTGATGAAGCACCATCGTGATCTACAGTATATTGTTGGTATAGTGAATTCTGACTTGGACAGCGTTCTTTGGACGATGAATATCGTGAAGGTCGTCCCACAAATGTTGTTGTGTCGGAAAACATTAACGCAGTATCTGAATTTATAATGCAAGACCGTCATGTGACATACCGTGAGACCGAGGCATCTCTAGGTATTAGTAACACCAGCGTGCGTAAGATTTTGCATGAACATTTTGCCGTTAAGAAGCTATGTTCATGTTGGGTAGCACATAATTTGACAACCGCTCCAAAACGGACTCGCGTCGATTGGCGCCAGTGGCGGTGCTTCAAAGAACATTTACAAAGTCGTCACAGGTGATGAATCTTGGATCTATACGTATTAGCCCAATAGTAAACAGCAGTCGACTGTGTGAGAATTCCAAGATGAGCCAAAACCAACAAAAGTTGTTCGCGCTCGAAGCACATCAAAACAAATGGTCGCTTGTTTTTTCGCAAAAAACCGGTCACGTTGCAACCGTGCCTTTAGAGAGTTGTAGAACGGTCAATTACAAAAGGTACACAACTATTTGTTTGCAAAAATTTTTGAAGAAATAAGGAAAACAAACTGAAAAATACAGAGCATTCTCCACCAAAACATTGAATTGATCAGCCATCCTGTGATTGGTTTTTGTTCCCATATCTGAAGAAAGAACTTCGTGGTCAACGGTTTTCTACGCCGGAAGAGGCAGTTGAGGCATTCAAAACTCATATTTTGGAGATACCGCCTTCACAGTGGCAGCAATCGGATTGGTTTAAACGAATGTAAAAGTGCATTGATTTTCAAGGAGGATATTTTGAAAAGAAATAAAACTATTTTCGATAAAAAAAATTCTTTTCCTTCGTATGAAGAAAAATACTGCAAATATCATTAAAATACATTTATTTCCATATTCTACATATTTTCATCTACTTTTCTACACAATTTTCATTTTCATTAAAAGATATGTAATACTGTTCAACAAGTTTTTGAATTTCAATGTCAAAGAAATCTGCCACCTGTAAAGAAGCCCAATCCGTTAGTTACTGTCAACAATAGAAATAGCCACCGGATAATAAAACTGTCAAGGTAAATATATTGTCAAAAATGACAAACTTCACGATGCAATCATCACATCGAAGGCGACACTAACAGTATTGCCAGTTCCCGAAATATAAACGGCTACCCTCGTATTAGAAAAACGGACTTTATTTAAAAAATAACCCTCGTATATTCGCCTTTTGTCCTTTGAAAACATTCTCTTTCGCCATTATTATATGATACACCACTAGAAAAATAATAAAATTTAAAGGTCATTGAAGTGTATGAGACCGAGAAGAGAAAGTTGAATTCAGAATTAAAACTCAAACAAAAGTAAATTAGTATTACGTACAAGGTTGACGTTGTACAGTTACACATCGGCGAAGTCGACCCAGTTTCGTCGGACAATGTAATTTTTATTGTTGAAGATTTATTTCGTGCTCAGAACGACATTCTACTATGTTATAATATGGGAAACAAGCGGGTTTTAATAATCTTCAATCATTTTAATAAGTAATAATTGTAAAATACAATAGCACATCTAGCGTGTTATAAACCGTGTAATTCGTTGCGAATTCCCGAGATGGAGTTGACGTAACAAATAAACTCATCAAAAGTGGATGTGCACGGTTTTATTTACCAGAGAATGAGAAAATATTTTTTAACAGGTGAAATTATTGCCGGTATTCTTGGAAAATTATGAAAATTACTTTAACATTATCGCATTTCAAAGTCTTCAATTATAATCCTATCAAGAGACATTAAATATCCTCTGTATAACTCGATGATGTTACTACAGTAGGATATGCGATAACATCTGCATTAGTAGCGCTTCCCCGTCTTGTCGATGCATTCAAATCCACAATTATTTCTTCAACACAGTTTACTAGATTATCGTCATTTATCATTTTGTGCATATTATGTATTGCAATGGCAAAATGGTGTATTTTTAGAAGGCGTGGACGTAAAACCTTCAAACTAACCCGAAACGAATTTAGTAAATTGTTATTTAGAATTGTTATTAGTTGAAGAAAGAAAAAGTAGTCGTTTAATAGTCATATACACAGTAAAATATACAAGGTGTACCATATGAATTCTAGGCGTAATTTAAAGAAAAAAAGTCATGTACACAGTGAAATTTACGAAGTGTCGTTACGGCTGAATTCAACCACGTGTTTCTATTTATTTCTTTTACATTCATTTATATCATTACAAATATCGCATTTAGTTTACACGTGTTTTATGTTAACTTTTTATTAAAATCAATAGCCTTTTGTTTAAGCCGTAAAGAGCAAGTCTTGTCATGTTTTGAGTTTTTTTATTGTGTCTCTATGTATGCAGCATTCAACATATTAATATAACTGTCTTACTCCCGCTTGCATTGATAGATGAGTTGCAGGTGTACGTGGTTACTCTCTGTCTTCATGGGAATCGGACTAACGCGAATTATTTTCTCGAGCCTTCTGGAATATTTTTTTATGTATCCCTTTTACCTTTGGCCGTGTATTTGGCGTTGACTGCGTGTAACATACTTCAGTAAGTATCGAACATCCACGCAGAATAGTCGTGTAATCCTACCGCCGAATTGGGACTCTGCTGAATGCCGACGTACTTGTGCAATTGATTATTAATCTGTCAGTTGACAGTTTTAAAACATATACACACCTGTAAAAGATCTTTCAAAACCCGCCTACCAACGAAGGTATGTTTATTATTGGCATTTCCATATACATTTTCTGATTGAAGCGTGTTCTTTTAGAGTTTTATTTTATTCATTAATTTATTTATTTTCCGTTCTTGCCAGCTTCCCTTTTCCTTGTAACATTCGCGTTTTCACTAGTAAATGGATTATTTGCGAGGTTTGAATGATTTTTCCATAAATTGTAGTGAGTTTTTGAGTTCAAAACTATTGTTTTACGTTTTAATTCGAAACTTTGTATTTTTATCAAAATTTCGATTTTTCTCGTAAAATTTGTATTTTCGAAAACTAATTCTCGCATACTAATATTTCTCAAAGTTCCAAAAACGATTTCGACGTCAAAATTTATCCAGTTCTTTTGACTTAATCCTCAGACATTAGAAAAGGATTGAAAAGTCATGTCAAAATGTGAACTTTTGAATTTGTAAGTGGATTATTCTTCAGTTATTAAAAAAAATAAAAAGTCTTAAATTCTTTATACGGTGATGAAGCACCACCGAAAACTACAGTATATCTTTGGTATAGTGAACTCAAACTTGGAGGGCGTTCTCTGGACGATGAATTTCGTGAAGGTCGTCCCACAAATGTTGTTGTGTCGGAAAACATTAATGCAGTGTTTGAATTGATAATACAAGACTGATGTGACAACCGTGTGACCGAGGCATCTCTAGGTATTAGTAACACCAGCGTGCATAAGATCCTGCATGAACATCTAGCCGTTAAGAAACTATGTTCACATTGGGTACCACATAACTTGCCAACCACTCAAAAAAGGACTCGTGTCGATTGGTGCCAAGAAATTCACAAAAAAAAAAACAATAGCGGTGCTTCGAAGAACATTTATAAAGTTGTCATAGGTGATGAATCTTTGATCTATACGTATGAGCCCGATTGTAAACAGCAGTCGACTGCATGGGTATTCCAAGAAAACCTACAAAAATTGTTTGCCCTCGAAGCACATCAAAACAAATGGTCGCCTGTTTTTTCGGAAAAACCGGTCAAGTTGCAACCGTGTCTTTAGAGAGTTGTAGAACGGTGAATTTCAAATGGTACACAACTATTTGTTTGCCAAAAGTTTTTGAAGAAATAAGGAAAACAAACCGAAAACAACAGATCATTCTCGACCATGACAATGCGAGCACTCACAGATCGGTTCAAACAATTGAATATTTGACCGGGCAAAACATTGAATTGATTAGCCATCCTTCGTGCAGTCCTAATCTAGCACCCCGCAATCTCTTTTTGTTCCCACACGTGAAGAATAAAGTTCGTGGTCAACGGTTTTCTACGACGGATAAGGCAGTTGAGGCATTCAAAATTTATATTTTCGAGATACCGCCTTCACAGTGGCAGCAATGCTTTTCGGATTGGTTTAAACGAATGCAAAAGTGTATTGGTTTTCAAGGAGAATATTTTGAAAAGCAATAAAACTATTTTCGATAATAAAAATTTTTTTTGTTTGCTATTCCCCAAATATAAACAGCTACCATCGTAGCTGTTTATATGTACTAAAGTATTAAAGTGTTGGTAATATTTATAAATAATATTAAAACTAGGTAAAAATTGGTAAAACTCGCACAGAATAATATTACATAACTACCAATTAATAATAATAATAATACACACCGTGTACCACACTAGTGTGTATTTGGCGGTTGTGTAGTATTATTCTGTGCATCCAACATTGTGATTAATTATTCGTTGTTGATGACAAGTTTGTTGTAGAAATACGTTTTTTATTTACCTTCTTTTGATTAATTCATTCAATCAGAGTCTCCATTAAAATTTACAATTATGAGATTATCCGTTTTATATAAAAAAGGAGATTTCTATTAAGCTCTGGTAATTATAAAAATGTTATATAATATCGACTAGTTCGGCAAAGAGAAATAAAAAGTAGTTATAAAATCCAACTTAATCTAAATTAGAAAAAAAAATTCTAAAAACGGAATTAGGAAAATTACGTACAGTATACCACGATATCGGAATCCGAAAGCAAATTTTAAAGGCGATTTTAATAAATTTTTAACGAAGGAAGAGGAGTTATTTTTGGTAGAACGAAAAGACAAAAAAAACACGAAAATAAAAAACAAGCAAACGAAATCGCCAATTTGCATTTTCATTATCTCGTAAAGTGCACGAAGCTGTGTTTAAATGCATGAGACGTGTAATTTTAAAACTGAAAAAGGTAATTCTTTCGTTAAGACAAAAAAAGAAAAACGGAAAACGAAGATAGAACGTAATGTAAGCACTCGACAAAATAAAGCGATATTTTTGAAAGCGTTTTAAATGCAAATATGTTTGAAGTTGTGAAATTTTGTTGCTTTCTTTTCTTTTCCCTTCTTTGCTTATCGCGTTTTAAATTAATCTTTGCGTATCGATTTAATAAATGGGAAATGTCGCGATCGTGATCTCAGTTAAAATAATGTCTCTTAAATAGGATCAATCGATAAATTAAATGATTTGTTATTGGCACTGTTATACAGAATGCGCCATCGAAAACAGTGCTTTTAGACCTCTTTAATTATTTTACAAAAAATGAAAATGAAACACTTCGCACCGAGACTAAAATACCGCGTGTTTCAAAAAGAATATACGTATTACAAAGTATTATTTTGTCCAAACTATCGATCGCCTTGGCTCGGCTATTGGAGAAACGAATACATAGTCTAGTTTATTTAATAGGCGCTAGATGTCAGTTGTCTTCTGTTTTTCTTTGTAACCGTCATATGTTTAAAATGGCTACTCCGTAGCAGAAACCATTTTGTGTTATCGAGTTTGCGAAGTGCAATTCCGTAATTACAGTGCAAAGACGTTTCACGTTGAGCTATCAAATTGATCCTCTTAATACGCAGATGGTATTGACAGTTTGTAGACACAGGATGTGTATGTAAAGGAAAGAGTCCTGGCTGCCCTCGTGTTTCTGAAGAAAATGTTGCACGAATTCAAACTGCTGTCCAACGTAATCCTTCAAAATCAACTCGTTGTGCCAGTCGGGAGTTACAACTGCCTGTAACAGTAATTTGGCGTGTTTTTAGACGTCGGTTGGTTATGAAGCCGTAAAAGTTGCAGTTGTTACAAGCTCTGCGTCCTGATGACAAACGGAAACGTGTGGCATTTTGTAACGAGATCTATGATGCTATTGACAATGATAACACTTTCGCACAACGCATCGTGTTCAGTGATGAAGCGACTTTCTGTGTTAGTAGTCTGGTAAACAAACACGATGTTCGAATTTGGGGTCTACAGAACCCACATACACCCATTGAACATGTACGAGAATCGTCTAAAATCAATGTGTTTTGTGCGATATCCCGATTATCTGTTTACGGCCCATTCTTCTTTGATGAAAACACGGTTAATAGTCAGCAGTATCTCGCTATGTTACATAACTGGTTGTTTCCGAGGCTGCACGAAGACAACTTCATTTTTCAACGAGACGGGGCACTCCCTCACTGGAGTCGCCAAGTGTGTGAATATCCGAATGAAACTCTACCGAACCATTGGATTGGCCGTCAAAGAGCTGGCGACTTAGCATGTCTCAGCTGGGCTCCACGGTCACCGGATTTGACACCCTGTGATTTTTACGTACCACCACTCCCACAGAATCTGGAAAAGTTGAAGATCCGGATCCGTACTGCCATAACATCAGCGACGAAGGACATGCTTGCCCGAGTATGGGAGGACTTTGAGTATCGATGTGATATTGTTCGTGTCGCTAATGAAGGATATATTGAACATCTGTAATCTGAACTTGAAAAGTTTGTAAATATGTGTGTAAAGTTTCATATTCGTATGTCTTAAAGTTTAATAAATATGTATTCGAAACACGTATATTTTTTTGACACACCCTGTATTTCCCAATTTGTACCGAAGAAATTACTGATAACCTCTTATTTTTAAATTTTCTTGTTAATGAAAATGAAGCAACTACCAGCATTATTCGCTTATCTGGATGCTTTTACACATGATCTCAAACCGGCTAGATTGGGAAAGTATATTCCGGTTCGACCTTGGTCTACACCATTAAGAATCTTCTTGCCTAATGAGGGTACTACTCTAAGAATTGTACGGAGAGCGAGGAGGCTGAGGAGGAATATAGGCATTTCTTTGAACGAAACATCGAGACAAATAAATTATTATAAATCGTTATGGAGAAAGCTAAGGAATTAACAGGAGAATAGTGAAGTTAATTTAAAAATAAAATACGTGAATGGTGTTCCGAAGATCGCATCAAGAAACTAAATTGGCCCAATAGATTATTTGTTTGTAAATGTCGTTAAAAGCATTCCTTTTATACATCTACTTGCACTGAGGACTATATAATATTGTCAGCTTAACGGAAATTACTTAACATAAGACCACCTATACTCATAGCTCAGAGTATTTTCCGGATTCACGCACAGTCTTCCGATTCGATAGGGGTGATGGTTTATCTTTTGGGATGCCGCACGGTCGGGACAAAAGGATCAAATTGCTGACAATAAATCAATTCTCAAAATCGCATTTGTACATTTTCCACTAAGCGATTCTAAAAAAGGGATAAACGGTCTACCTGAAACCGCATACAAACTAGTGCTAAAAATTTAAGGTAACTATCAGTTTAAAATCTACCTTTAGCTACAACATACGTAAATTCAGTAGCGTGTGTTACATCTTAGGAAACTACGGCAAAATACCCGTATGGAACAAATTCCGTACACGATCTGTACCGTTGAAGGCCAAAACGCGCTGTGGCTTTCAGCAGTACAGACCGGGTGAAGTTTTCCAGGTGCGACACAGTTTCATTATCTGCTGATGATGACAACTTAGTTGTCAAATACGTATATAGAGTTACGAAAATTAATGTGAAAAAGGATTATATATCAACCTTCAGTGATTAAGTTAATCAATCACAGGCTCCATCAAAATTACTTAGTTTTAAGCAATTTGGAATTGGAAAGAGAAGACCTTTCATTGTTGAGTGGGGATGTGCAGCATTAAATTTATCTCTATATAACGTGGGAATTGTTATTAGTATTGCTACTAACTTCTCTACAAAGATCTGACTTCTAGACTTCAGTACAGTATATTTAAATAAGTCGTTATATTCGTTCTTCTGCCACCGGAGATAAGAGTATAAAAGTCAATTAAAAGTTATTACGACGCAGCATTTTATAAGTATTATATGTATGTGGTGAGTATTTCTAAATAGATGTATTTCTTTTTTCTTCTCCTTTCGTTATAGCTCAAATTATTCATTGCTATATACACATATACAATAAAGGATGTTTCAAACTTCGCGGTTTTTTTAAAGAATAAATATAACACATAATTTGCATTCACTTTCAAATACCTTTTATTTATAATTAAAGTATCAGTTATGACATTTATATGCGAAAAATAATATCTGCCAAATGGCCTCCTCTTGCAGCTCCGCAGACGTCCACTCTTTTGTTAAAATTTTCAATGACATTTTGACATAATTGAGGCTCTATCTCAGCAATGACACCAACAATTTCATCTTTCAAAGCAGCAATTGATTGTGGATTGTTTTTATAAACCTAACTTTTCACATAACCCCAAAGAAAATGTCTAACAGCGTCAAATCACATGATCTTGGTGGCCAATTAACATCACCGTTTCTTGAGATTACACGTTCAGGAAATTTTTCTCTCAATAAATCAATTGATTCGTGTGCAAAGTGAGGTGTAGCGCCATTCTGTTGAAACCACACATTCTCTAGATCAATATTCATTAATTCAGGCCACAAAAATTCGGTTATCATCCGACGATATCGATCACTATTGACAGTAATAGTTTCACCAGCAACATTTTCAAAGAAGTAAGATCCAATTACACTACCTGACCATAATGCACATCAAACAGTAACTCGTTTAGGATGTATAGGATTCTCATGAATAATTCGCGGATTTTCCTCACCCCAGGTACGGCAATTTTGTTTATTAACATAACCACCAAGATAAAAATGTGCCTCATCGGAAAAAATTATTTTTTGAGAAAAATCAGCTGGTTATTCATTGATGAAATTGACAAATGGACGACGTTTTAAATGATCTAATGGCTTCAGTTCCTGTGTTATTTGAACCTTATACGTCGTCCGAGCTAAATCCTTGTGTAAAATACGCCATATTGTTGATTCACTAAGTCCAAGTTGTTGTGAACGTCGTCTAATGGACATTTTAGGATCATCAGCAACACTTTCACGAACCAAACCAATATTTTCTTTTTTGATCTTCCACGGAACCGGTCTCTTGAAATTTTTTAATAATTCAACCAATAGTGCTTTCAGATGGACGATTATGTAAACCATAAAATTCACGTAATTTTCTAAAAACTCTTCACAGAACACTGATTTTCATAAAATAATTCAACAATTTGAACGCGTTGTTGTACCGTGTACGAAGCCATTTGTATAAATGTCATACATCACACTTTTTAAATGCCCATATATATATATGTATGTATGTATGTATATAAGTTTAAGGTGTATCTTCCAGACGCAAGAACAATACTTGAATCTTTCCTATTACGTACTACTTCAAAGCAAGTTTAAAGAAAGAATAACAATTCATTTTCTACGTTTTCCCGAGCCCAAGATCTCAACTTTTTATAAATGCGTATAAAAAAGAAAGCCTTATTACATTCCCTATTTATAATTCTCTTAATCGATCAAGGAAGTGAATACAACGAGCATTGGTATTATATCTTTGTCAAGTTAATAACGCAAATATTCAGTAATAGAAGTTGAAAAAGATACTTTAATGTAGTTACTAAGCTAATTAACACATTAATATGGGATTACTAATTGCATTTATTAGATAAATATAAACATAATCATTACATGTCGTAAATACTAATGAGGAAGTTAACATCGAAAAAACAAGTACGTTAGCTTATTACAATACATTCAATTAATGTCAAGCAATAAATATGTTGGTAATCGCATTCTAATACATTAAATGTCTTAGTCTTTTGTTAATTTAAGAAAAAAGTTCGTATCCATGTAGTTCCGTAACGGTTTCATTTTTGAGACATTAGATATCAGAAATTGGAGAAAAAATTGGTTTTCCTTTAATATTTTTGAAACCGTTTTTTTTTAATACGATAAGCCACTAATTTGATGTAAAAAACATTTTCGTTTGAAAAAAGTTTTGGTGCCTCTAACCAGCGGTGTCCAGTCGAAAGTTTTTAATCTGAAGAAAATACACGCCACTGTTTTTTTCTTCAAAATATTATTTTCCTAAATTACAAATCTAACCTTTTTTTCTTCGACAAATGGTTTTCGATAAAAAAAGCAAGTGTTTCCGACTATTTCGATACTCTTAATTCTTTCGTAGTCTATGGGAAATACAAAAGAAAGTTTTGCAATATGACGCAACAATGAATCGTAGGAAGCTGCTTGTTGCTGCATGTTGAAACATGTTCATATGTGTATAGTAGCCGTCGCGCCATGTCTATGGGCTCAGTTATTCATTAGCAGTGAGAGTGTAAAGTGCTTGCGATGGCATCGTGATCACGAAATGAGATAAGAGCAGTTTTGCGTTATAATTTCGTGCGTGGTTTATACACAGAGCCGTGCTTCGAAGGAATAACTCTTGCACTTGGTGATGTTTGTTCACATCGCACAACGATATTCAGGTAGTATAGGGAATTCCAAAGGGGAAATTTAACTGTGGGGGATGCTGAGAGGCCGGGAAGGCCACGAACGTCAGTTACGGAGCAAAACGTTACTACTGTGAGGAAAATGCTTGGCGAGAACAGACGAGTTACCAACAGATTAGAGAGTACTTCAGGCCTAAATGCACCAGCAATTCGTTCGATTCGGCATGATCATTTGCACGTGAAGAAACTTTGTTCTTTCTGGGTGCCGCATCGACTGACTGAAGAGCAGATGACACGACGTGTGACTTGGTGCCGGGAGATGCTAAATACGTTAAATAAGGAACAATCTCGGTATGTGAACAACATCGTGACAGGTGACGAGACTTGGCTGTACTATTACGATGTACCGTGTGGAACGCGTCGTTTTGCACACACAGAAGACAGTCACAGCTAAGTGGTATACTGAACAGTGCCTGCCTAAAGTCATTGGATCTATGAAGAACCTGCAGAATGCACACCTGGTTCCTCCATCACAATAATGCTCCAGCTCACCTCGCCAAAGCCTGCACCGAATATTTGACCACGACAGGATTGAAACTTCTCGAGCACCCTCCCTACAGTCCAGATCTTCCTCACTGCGACATTGCACTGTTCCAGTGATGAGGACCTTCTGCCAGCTTGCGACAACGAGTGTGCTTACTTCCTAGCGAAACTTGACAGAACTGGTTTAAAGATTGGTTTCTGAGGATGGAGAAGTGTATTAAGTGTAGAGGAAATTACTTTGAAAAAATTAAACAAACAAAGCTGTGTTGCAAAACTTTCCTAGTACCCTTTGTATATATGCAATTTTATATGCATTTGATGATAATAAGATCTACTGCAGGTTTTTAATTAAATATCTGTTCCCATAATAAAACTTGTGGCACATATAAGGAATCGAATCTTACGGTTCTTTTAATGATAGGACACCTGCCCGGTAAGCAGTGGAGAGGGGTTCAATATGAACAATTTTATATGCATTTGATAATAATAAAACCTATTGCAGGTTTTTAATTAAAAAACTATTTCCGTAATGAAACCTATGACGCATTTTAGGAATCGAATGTTACGATCCTTAGTAGGTTAGTGGTAGAGCACCTGTCTGGTAAGCAGTGGACAGGGGTTCGATTCCCCTTGGAGGGCATAATTTTTTTTATTAATTTTTGCCTTAACTGAAACGGTGTTATAAGTAGGAAATGTAGAATTTTTAAAACGAAATTTTCAGAATAAAATATTTTATTCTCACTGCACTATGTTCAATATTAAATGACCATTCCTTGTATAAATAAGAAACATGGATAAAGGCTCAATTAACTTTGTACGGCGTGCCTTTTGTAGAATCAGAGGCACTCGCACTCACGAAACTAATTTAACTCTGCGTTACAGTATTCACCTATGCACACGACTACGTGCACACACACACACGCACAATAGGAAGCAGATGCGCACTTTTGTTTGCGTCTTAACGCGGTGACTTGTATTCAATGCACCACTTCAGACATCCATTCGTTAACAAAGCGCTTTAGCTGAAACTTGTAATAATTGCGACTACGTAATAATACCATACGCTCCACAATCTTTCATTTTGTTAAGAGAAGAATATAGAGTACAAGAAGGTAAACCATTTTTCACGGAGGTGATCGCATAAAAGGGCGATTATCATAGAGTTAATAGCAACGTGTTGTGTTTGTTCAGCAGAGCGCCTTAACTGGATCATTAATTATAAATGGTTAATAGATACGAGTGTATTGTGTGCGAGTCATCTCCGCTTGTGTGTGTTCACTTTTTTGTTCTCATTTCAAACCGGCAAGTCGACCTGGTCAACAAACGTTCATAATTCCCCGTCGTTCAACTCTTTTTACCTTTTCTTTCTCTTAACTTTTCTATAGACGTTACACCTTGCGTTTCATAATTTTTCGTTTTAATGCCTGGAGATAAGTGCAGGAATTGAAATTTATTGAAATTCTCTGTAGAAAGGAAGGTATCTTAAACACCACACCTAATGTAAATAAAATAACGTTACTACATGAAAATGTCAAGGATTTTTAATACAACGTGACTGTATTTTATTGCATATTCTAAAATTCTATAATTATTCGTATAACTTTTAGGTAGATATACAGTGAAACCCGCTTATTGGAATACTCAAATTGACCGCCAAAATTCTTCCTATATGCGGATTATTCCATTATCCGTTTTTAACTTATTTTTTCTTATTACTAGTAAGTTAAGTATGTGTATACATACATACTTCGTATTCTTTATATCTGCGACTTTATAACTATAAAATTGACTTCAGTATAATACTGTAAATTTATGTTGCAATTTTCATCTAATGTATTTAAGAATACATACGAAAGAAATAAAACACATTTCAGCGTAATACATATTTTGTAGTTGATATTATTTTTTTATTACAAACTCTACACATCCTTAACAAAATAATCTGTAATTTTATTTTGTTTTCTTTCTTTACACAAAATATTGTATAAGTGATTTGGTTATCTAATACATAGAAATGTGTAAAATTACAATCATTTTTTGATTCTAAAAAACGACGTATAGTGTCACATGCTAATTTCACTTCTTGAGATGATGGCGCGGTTGATGGAGTATCCTTTGAATACGTATTTTCTTCTGCTTCTTCTTCCTCCTTCTGTTCCATCACCTTGTTTGCACAATTTTCGTCTGACTCTTCAAAAACAGGTAAATTGTCATCAAAAGAAACGATAATGGAAAAATTTTCTTCTGTCATGGCATCCGGAAGGGGTTTTCGATGTTGACGATTTCTTGTTTCTCTCCTTTAATAAACTGACATTTTACGAAACAATTTAAAATAGAGCTTGACTGAATTTTATCCCACGCTTTATTCATCATGTGAACAGCAGATAAAATTGTTAGTTTTCGAGATAGACCAATTGCACCTTCAGTAGATGACGGCTCATAAAAATCAATTGTAGAAATAATTTTCCTTATTATTTCCTTTCTATAATTTCTCTTAAAAAGAGAGATAACTCCTTGATCCAAGGGTTGAATTATAGATGTTGTGTTTGCCGGCAAATAATGTAGTTGCACATTAGTCGAACGGACATCTGGCTTATGAGGAAAGCAGTTGTCCATAAACAGCAAAACTTTCTTATTTGATTGTTTCATTACCTTATCGAAGTTTAAAAGTCAATCTTTAAACAGTGCTGTTGTCATCCAAGCATTTTTGTTTGAAGGATATTTCACAGGCAAAGATTTTACCCCTTTAAAACTCCTTGGGCTGTTTGACTTGCCAATGACAAAGAGCGGCGACTTAAGAATTGGCACACATCAAAAGGGTAATTCGGTCTTTTGCAGCTTTACCTCATACAGCCTTTTCTCCGCTAAAACAGAAGGACCCGTCAGGAATAGCGCGATAATATAAAGCGGTTTCATCTCAGTTATAAATGCAGTCTGGCTTATAATCTTCTAATAAAGACGGTAAAACCTCACTTATCCACGTATTTGCAGCAACTAAATCTGTGTCACTTGCTTCACCTACAATTTTTTTGAAAGAAATTTGGGAACGACTTTTCCATATAGTAAACCACCCATTTGTTGCTTGAAAATTTACACTACCCAAATTTTGTGCAATCTGTTCGGCTTTTTCCTTCAAAGTGGGTCAGCTAAGTGGAACCTTACGCGCTCTTTTTTCCATAAGCCAATGATTTAAAGCATTTTCTACGTCAGCATTCTTCCCGTTGCGTCTTTGTTTTTTTGTCTTTTCTTTTTAACAATTTACTCACTTGTGCTTGACACACCAAATTTTTTGGCAACGTCCGACTAACTGCAAGTTGTTTCTTCTAAAAACTCAAGCAATTTTACTTTTTCCTTCAGAGCAAGATTTTTTCTTTTCAAGTTTGTCGAAGAAGCCATTTTTCACTCACTTTCAATCACTTTCGATTGTAATGTCAAATAACAAACTGACGAGAAATATAGAAATTTCCTGCTTTTAAAACCTCCGAAAAAATTTTTATTGTATGTATGTAATTCGCACAGAATCAACCATTATCTAAATACTGTTTAAAATCACTTAGGTACAAGATTTTATTGCAATACGTAATTATCCCAAGATTATCTGTAATTATGTACATAATAGCTTTCTAAAAGTAAAGTAAACATTCATAGTAACTTTTGGTTTACATCCGCCTTTACTTAAGCAGGTAGAGAAATTTATTCTTTTATGAAGACAAAATCGCATTAATGTTCTTAGAAAAGCCATTCCTTTACCCAATATATTCTATTAAAAGATATTCTTATAACATAATAATTTTGTTAATACTTAAAGGGAAATAGTTTTGTTCTTCTCTCTGTATAAGTAATTTTCAAGTTTAATATTATGAATAGAATGAAACCTCGGTATACGTATGATTTAGAATACGTCCAATTCGGAATACGTCTTGTTTGTATATTAACAATTGTTTTCGGTGTACGACTTAATTCAATTATACGCGCCATCTATGAATGAATAAGCACCACTATAGTGTCTACACTACATGGGTTGTCTTTCAAGTTTTGCATATAAAACTGGAATAAATCAGTCGAGAGCTTTTAAAGACTTCATTGTTTTTCGAAGTATTCTCTACGAAAATTAATGCACTTTTGTATGTATTCGAACCAACACTGGAAGCAGTTGTTTCACTCGCTTGTTGCTGACGTGCTGCACATATGAGTGCATGAATGCGAATAGGTTGTTTCCAGATCCGTTTCGTTGGAAATAATTTCGGTGGTTGAAGAGTTTGTAACACAACTTTGGTTTCATCTCAGTTTTTTTTTTTTTTACCTATAAATATATGCTTAAGTTCTTGGTTTTCATTTATTATTACTGTATGTTTTAATTTTCATATACAACCATGCTCAAATGTATAAGACACCTTACGAATTTATGTACATACATACATATATAGTTTAGTCAAAAGAGAGGTGAGGAAAATAAAACTGTTGTGAAAATTATGTACAAAATGTTATTTAGTAATATAGTACAATTTATCAATATTTTGTCGCTTCGCCCATGGCCTTAATGACAGCTCGCACTCGTCGAGGCATACTTGCTACTAAATTGTAACACTCTGCCGGTGGTATTGCAGCCCATATTTCGCGAATTTTTGTTGAAATTCTGCTTTTGACAGGCATTTATGTTCCGTGATCTTAGTTTCTAAGATACGCCACAAATTTTCAATGTGCGACAAATCGGGACTTTGTGGCGGCCAATCCAATACCTCCACTGTGTTTTCCTCGAACCAACGCATTACAGCTCCCGATTTGTGGCAGGGCGCATTATCTTGCTGAAAAATGTATTGCGGAATATCCTGGTCGAATAGTTTTAGCACAGACGGTTCTAATACTTCCTCCAACATGGCTAAATAGCGTTGGCTATTCATCCGTCCATCGCACAGGTACACTTCTCCAACACTGTATGCAGATATACAACCCCAAACCATGATACTACCACCTGCAAATTTTACTGTGGGAATGATACATTGTGGTTCATAAGCTTCCCCTTGCCTACGCCGAACGTATAGCGTCCCAGGTAGTCCCCAAAGCTGCCAGGCAAAAGAAGAAAGTTAGCACTTAGACAGGATTAATTTTGTTTAATGTTACATGTAGTTGTATTGCATACAACGATAAGAATATTAGTCATGAAGATGTACTTACATACCTCGATATTCGATTCATCAGACCAAAGAATCTTCGACCACTTCTCGATTGTCCAATTTTCATGTTGTTTGTTAAAAGCGGTTTACGTCGCGTTTTACACCCTCGTAAACCAGCACCCTGGAGACGCCTTCTCACTGTTTGCGCAGAAACTGTTAGGCGATAACGCTGTTTCAGCTCACTGGCGAGCTGTTTCGACGATTTTTTCCTATCACTGAGAAGCCAGTCTTTGTAAAATTCTGTCTTCTCTAATCGAGGTACAGGGTTTTTTGCCACTTTTTGGTCTGTTAACAAACGACTCACTCTTCTGATAGCGACTAATGGTTGTACGGACTGCACATCGCGAACATTTTTT
This sequence comes from Dermolepida albohirtum, assembly GCA_031893035.1. Taxonomy (NCBI): domain Eukaryota; kingdom Metazoa; phylum Arthropoda; class Insecta; order Coleoptera; family Scarabaeidae; genus Dermolepida; species Dermolepida albohirtum. The sequence continues at coordinate 184,909 of JAVIWB010005660.1, read as the reverse complement.
TTGCAATTGCAGCTATTGATAACTTCTGGGAATGCAGTAGCACAATTTGGGCGCGTTCCCCTACCGACAACTCGTGTGTTTTAGGCATTTTTCTTCAACAAATAACTGACACAACGTGAAAAAATAGGATAATCTAATTGATCTCTACCACAAACTCACAAACGCACGTTGCTCACACACGGCTAGAATGACACTAAATTTCTAAAATCCACAATTTCCCCTTTCCACCTATTCTTTTCAATAGGGGATTAACTAGGGTATTCAAAAACGCATTTCTGTAAATACCATTAACTATTTTTACGGTTAATTCCGTCAGACTTGGATAATACCGAGAATAAGGGTTTTTACCTGGGGTGTCTAATACATCTGAGCATGGTTGTATATTTAAGTTAGTTTTATTTAATACCTGTACACTGTACCTAATGTTTTTGATTTGTCCTTTAAATGGCTTGTCTGGTAGACAATAAAAATATTATTATTATTATTATTATTATTATTATTGTGACAAATGAAAACTATAAAAAAACACGTCGGACATTTTTGTCGAGAACCCAATTATTATCCCCGTAATAAATAATGCCTGCAAAGTTTTCTCACACCGCTGTATATATGCGTCGTAATCCATATTGAATATCATAAAATTTTAATATTACTATAACATATCATAAATAATTCTGTTTTAATAGGAGCATATAGGCGAACGTATAAATAGTTAAACGAAAGCAGTCCGGTCTTGAAATTTGTCGAAAGTTTTAATGGAACTTGTAAAATTGATGACGTCCCACAAATTCGTTATGAGATAATTCACTTTGTCATTTTCTCAGTGCCTACATTTTTGATCCCAAAAGTACCACAAAGCTCTAACTCAATTATTCATACATTACCAACACACATAACTTGCCCGTTGTTTATGAATATTTCAGGTCTGCGCCATAACTAGAGAACACTCATTATTTCTTCATGTAAGGTACGTATTCCTTAATACGCTCACCCTTGATAACTTGTATCTTCAATTAGCAACTTTTACTTAAAAATGAGGTATGTGGAATACATAATTTAATATTTTAAAATGATGTGGCTTAGGTGGAGCTTAAAAATATTAAAACTCTAATTCCATAATAAAGTTTATCTTATCTTAGTTAACTTTTAAAATTTATTTTGTAAGATGTAATCTTTTAAATGAGAAATATAATACTAAAGTAACCAATGAAACTACAGTTCTTCGCCATTAAATTTGAATCATATTCATCTAATGTTAATGTAATTATACATCACTTTTATTTCATACCTAAGAGTATGCTGTGAGAAAAGAACTATAAAAGTTTGCGAAAAAGCAAATTCTACACTTGCCAATTTTACAATTTCCTGCTACAAGTTTAATGAACGTTTCAATAATATACTTATTCGTATTACCTCTAAACATGCTCATTTACCTGCCTATTTAGATGCGTGTAATAGCCATAAGTACATATATTGTCTAATATAACATATGTACATACATATTGCTTAAAAAAGGTAGTATGCGAGGGTAGCCGCGTATATTTCGGGAATAGCAAACAAAACAAAAATTTTTATTATCAAAAATAGTTTTACTGCTTTTCAAAATATTCTCCTTGAAAATCAATGCATTTTTGCATTCGTTTATCTCCAAAATATGAGTTTTGAATGCCTCAACTGACTACGAAGTTTATTTATCGCGTGGGGGAACAAAAAGAGATCACAGAGTGCTAGATCAGGACTGTACGGCGGACGGTTCATCAATTTAATGTTTTGTCCGGTCAAATTTTCAATTGTTTGAACCGACCTGTGAGAGCTCGCATTATCATGGTGGAGAGTGACCTATCGTTTTCGGTTTGTTTTCCTTATTTCTTCAAAAACTTTTGGCAAACAAATAGTTGTGTACCATTCGGAATTGACCGTTCTACAACGCCCTAAAGGCACGGTTGCAAAGTGACTGGTTTTTCTGAAAAGAACAGGCGACCATTTGTTTTGATGTGCTTCGAGCGCGAACAACTTTTGTTGGTTTTGGCTCATCTTGGAAAACCCAAACAACGACTGTTTTTTACTATCGGGCTCATACGTATAGATCCAAGATTCACCACCTGTGACGACTTTATAAATTTTCTTTGAAGCACCGCCATTGTATTTTTTGTGCATTTCTTGGCACCAATCGACGCGGGTCCTTTTTTAAGCGGTTGTCGAATTATGTGGTACACAACGTGAACACAGCTTCTTAACGGCTAAATGTTCATGCAGGATCTATGCACGCTGATGTTACTAATACCTAGAGATGCCTCGATTTCACGGTATGTTATATGATTGTCTAGCATTATCAGTTCAGACACTGCATTAATGTTTTCCGACACAACAACATTTGTTGGGCGACCTTCACGAAATTCATCGTCCAAAGAACGCCGTCGTTGACAGAGCCATCGTAATGTATAGACTATTGAGTTTACTGCTTGAATGCAAGAACAAATCAAGTTTCATCAACTGAATACAAATTTCAAATTTCGCAAAAGACGAGGAAAGAGTACACTTTAAATTATGATCGTAATTTAATAATATTTTCCCAAAATCATAAATACGTAACGCAATAGTACCACACTTTATTATTTTTATTATTTTTATTCGAAATAGATTGTTTGAAGACCTCCAGATGGCCTAGCACTTTATTTAAAAGGATCCAAGGTAAACGACCTCTAATTTCCCATAACTCATATGCAAAATGCCACTACAATAAAACATAAACTCAAGTCGTTACACTGCTTTTTGATTACAACTCGAAAGTGAGAATGAACTTGTTTAATTGTTTGCACGCACGCATCATGTTCATGGAACTGTGACGAATGACGTGCTGACATATTAAATGACTTCCTTTTGGAGACAACACCGTGTGTTAAAGAATGTCGTTTGAGATATTATATAATTGCAGGACGTTGTACACTTTCATTCAGGGACGCCATGAAGTCCATTAGCCAGAAGTGTCAAGAAATGCTCGCCTCCGTAAAAGGGGAACTTTTAAAATTTCTTTCAAGTTGTTGGCATAAAATTTAGATGCGTAAAGGAAACGATTACTTGAGCTTTCTAGTAAAGCGTTAAAAAAGTAATCCATTTTTACATAAATAATGTTAAACAGGAAGAAATAAGAGATTAAAAATTGTAAACGAGATGAATTATTTAATAATAATCAAATTATATGTTTAGAGTTACTACACCTGCTGGCGCTTTGAACACCAAACATAAAACTAAATTGAATTAATAGTTAATATAGATAAAACCCATTAAATACATTAAAATGAATTAAAATTTAATATGAAATGTTATAAAAATAAAATGCAATTATATTGGGTTGGCAACTAAGTACTTTCGGTTTTGTAGTATAAAATAAAACACTTTTTTTTAAACAAAGAATAGTTTTTAATCAATTATATATTTTCCATTTTGCTCAATGACCATTTGCCATCTTCCTTTCAGCTGCATGATTCCGCGCTCATAAAATTTCTGGTCCTTATCAGCAAAAAACTGAACCAGGTGCGAGTGAAGGTCATCGTCATTTGTGAAAGTTTTACCATTCAAAGAATTCTGCAAACTTCGAAATAAATGGTAATCAGATGGTGCTAGATCAGGGCTGTATGGGGGATGTGGCATCACTTCCCAGCCAAGTTCCAATAGTTTCCCACGAGTTGCCAAAGATGTGTGAGGCCTTGCATTATCTTGGTGGAAAACTGCACCTTTCAGATTTGACAATTCTGGCCGTTTTTCTTTGATTGCTTCATCCAGTTTTATTAATTGTTGACAGTAAACATCAGAATTGATCGTTTGCTTCCTTGGAAGCAGCTAGAAAAACACAATACCTTTGTAATCCCACCAAACTGACAGCATAATCTTTTTTGGATGCAATTCAGCTTTCGATGTGGTTTGAGCTGGTTTATCGTGTTTGCTCCATGATCGTTTTCAAACTATCAGGCTTTTTCATCACCAGTGATGATTCTTTTTAATAAAGGGTCCCAAGACATTTTCTTTGTGTTAAATGTTTTTCAATTGTTGTGTGCAATTGTTGTGTGCGATACATGTAGCCTCTCCGCAACCTCTCGAACAGTTATATGACGATCCTCTTCAATTATGACTTTGATTTAGACATCATCAACTTCAGTAGGCCGACCAGAACGTTGCTCATCTTTGAGGGAAAATTTTCAGAACGGAATTTATTACATATATCAATTCTGACACGTGCGCTCTGTTAAGCAATTAGCACCATAAACTTCACATATCTTTTTGTGAGCCGCAGCAGCTTTCTTTCCTTTACGAAAATAAAATAGCAAAATATGTCGAAAATGTTCGTTTCTGCACTCCATTTAAAATTAACCCACAACTAATAGCTTTAATAAAAATCACGCACTACTTGCTTCTGAAGTTACGTCAATGTGACTAGTATCACGCGACAAACGGTAAAGTACAGCACTAACATACGTTATACAGAAAATAAAGCAACGCTCTCTATCAGTAAAAACCGAAAGTACTTGGTTGCCAACCCAACAGAAGTTATGTCACATGCTAAGTAAAATTGATTAAAAGATTAATTTTGAGTCATCAATTCTAAAACAGATATGTTGTATTGTCAATCGTTAAAGGAGAGGAGACCATCAATGTCAAAAATGTGCCACAAAAAATATTTCGAATTTTTTCAAATTTTCTGTGCCAAAATGTCTTTTACTGTTAAATAAAATTATGCAACCTTGTTAATTCCGTTCCAATAGTGACCGAATAATACTACTGTCAAGGCAAATATATTGTCAAAAATGACAAGCTTCGCGATGCAATCATCAGATCGGAGGCAAAACTAACAGTGTTGCCAGTTCCCGAAATATAAACGGCTACCCTCGTATAAACACCGTTTACAGTCAGATTAGTATTTTTCTTAAAAATAGTCCGACAACTTTGATTAAAAGTCAATCTAATTATTCGTTTTTGTGTTTTGACGCTGATTCAGCTCCACATAACTGCCATACTTCATTCTAACACAAAAAGAGCATAATACATGCTCATCAGAGTGGGGGAGTCTACAACAGGTATTTAGTTTCCAATGTCATAATAAAGAGTATTAAGTTGTTTGGCCAAAGATTCAATGTGACTGCGCCAGTTTAAGTATTTATCAATATGTACGCAGATAAATTTGGTAGAGTTAGCAGTGTTATATATCCTATTGTTAAGCAATCAATTTGATAATACAAGAGAACAATTAATTGTTCCAATTAATTAAACAAAGCATTTCTGAATCATTTAAAAATCATTTATAAGATGCATAATTTATATAAGAAAAGATTAATACACGTAATACATTTATGTAGTGGAATATTTCTGTAGGCATGTAATTTAATAAAATATCGGTAATACCTTAAAGTTGATTCGCAGTTTAATCAGCATCCATAATTTTCTCGACACAGCGACTCCCCAATATATTAATACCAAGTAACTAAGGCCGCCAGTGAACCCTGGCTTCGTCGTCTATAAATTCAAAATTGGCAAAACAGTGCGACGGTCTAAATTGTCAGATTTATTTATGCAAATAGGCCTCGGTCTTTATCGAAGTCTAAATGTTCGTCGATTTAATAGAATGTAGCGGGAAATTCGCACCTCTACTGCTCGTGGGTTCAGAAAGAGCTTTAGGGGTCTTTGTGAATGTTAATTTGCAATTGACAAGCTATATTATTGATTTATTGTACGTACAGGGTGTGATCATTTAATCCCTGGAAGGCGACATTAAAAATGTATATCTGGACGAGGGAAATATTCACGTTGTCATCAAGAAAAGATAGATCGGTTGTTACGGGTTTGCGTCACCCGTTGTTCATATTTTGTGTACAACCCTGTATATATCAGTATTACAATCATGAGAATAATGTAATTAGACAATAATATCTTCCACAGATTTATTTCTATTTCTTGTTTCATATTTTGTAGATTATTGGAATTATTTTTACTATGGCCCTGCCTTCATAAATTTTTTTATTCTAGGTTATTGCTTCTAATAATTATTTCCATTTAATTGGAAGTATTAGTTTTATTCTTTCATGGTATTACTACTGCCCTCTAGTATTGTAATTTAATTATGTTATAAATAGTATTAAAGGAACTAGAGGTTTTTTCCTTTTAATTACCCAGGCTAATTTACAATTTTAATTGTCTACATATTCATTTGAAGTATTTTAGAAACCAATTCTAGTAATGAGCTCGCAATTTACAACTTGCTTCTTGCTTTTTCCCTTTACATTATTCGATAAAACCTTAAACACAATGGCAAAGGAATTTTCTTTTTTCCCTCTCGTGTCTAAATTCAGACAATTATGTTCGCCTAGCAAAAATAAAATCAATTTGGATGTGAGATTGAGCATTTTCTTTCAAGAACTACATTTTCTTATGACTTAATGTCGGAAAAATAAATGTCAATTAATTTTATCACACTTTATAACTTGTAATAGATTTGTGGTAGAAACAGTCGATAATTATACGACCACGTCGAATAGGACATCCATTTTGGGTTTGTTTCTTTCATTTTGCACGAAAGAAGATTAGTTTTTTTTTAATTTACCCTCTTTACAACTTGTGGTATGAGATATGGATCATTGCATGTTATTAGACTAATTAGGTTTTATTCTCTCCTTTTACATTGCATTTAGGACCCTTACGTATGGCATAATGTTTCGTCCTTTGTGTGGATCACATTTTGCGAATTCAGGGAAAATGGTGCGAATGCAATTGTTAAGCAGCCACCCTAGTAGAGACCAAATCTCATATTGTAAATTAAATTAAGGTAGCATTTCATTGCCTACCACTCCGTTGGGAGTCAAAGGAACTGCCAGATAGAAATGGCTCCATAGTTCTATGTAATGATAACTTTGTTCAATAATTTTAACATACATATGTACATTCAATAGTTTAAAGTATTTATATACAGTCAGTAGTTTAACGTATTTATATACAATCATTTTAAATAATGGTTACATAATATTAAATCGTATAGTTGCTTTAATTATTGGATTTGTCATTACAGTCATATTCTTTAGTGTTAACGAGATAGGTAGCTATGCATATAGTTGTGTTAGTCATTTCCTTTGTAAGTACAGTCACATTCATTAGTGGTAATGTTAATTAGCTAACCATTTAGTTGTTTTAATTACTTAACTAGCCAGTAACGTGAGATTCAATAATGGAAATGTGGTACATGGCTAACTATATAGCCGTTTTAATTATTTACTTTGTCAGTACATTTTGAGTTGTGTTTATTGTACCTTAAAATAGTATCTTGCAATACAACCAGATGTGAACTGAATACGTATTCAGGAGGAGCTACTGTTTAATTTAATTTAATATATTTATAGTTTATTCCTCTCAATGTAAAACTCAACGCTTCAACTTTATCTATTTGTTTGTCTATATTGTGTAATACTTGTTGTAAAGTGGTAGTCGATTCAAATAAATCCGGTTTGGTTACTGTGATTGCGGATCTGATGTTTTTTTAATTCTCCTTTTCTTTTTAACATGCCAGTAACTTCAGGTCATTCAAAAATACTATTGAATTCATTAACGGTTATTGAAAAGAAAAAGAAGTTAAATCCAAACAAATAAAATAAGTGAATAAATTCGGATTGACTACTGTGATTGCTGACATTTTGTCTTTTTCTCATTTTCCTTCACCAGTAATATTATATAATTGTATTATTTAATGAATTCATGCTTTGGAAGAAAACAAAACCCACGAACGAAACAAAGAAAAACAAGACACCCCTTTTTAATATAGATGGTAACCAACCGTATCTTAAGATCCCTTTGCTTCAGTGTTGACAAACAACTTTCAGAGAAACAACACTGTGGCGCCTTTCAGATTTATATGTACAGGGAACCCCCTAACTCTCCGAGATTTTTTTAGAGCTAGTTTCAGCGCCTTTGAGGATGAACGAAGACTCGTTTAAGTAAGGGTAAGGGTGTTTTATTTTACTATCACTACTACTGATAGGGAAGTAGCACGGTAATGTCTCACTGTTACTAGGATAGAATAGGCTGAAATTTTTCGCGATTTTAGCAATGTTCATTTCTCTTTAAAAAAATTATAACATTTATGTAACAATATTCGTATTTCCAAAAGAAAAAGTGTGTTAAGAACTTTTCAAGATTACAATTTCTGAAATTTTCTACAAATAGAGCCATTTGATTATACAGGATGTCCCAGAAAATGTGCTCGTTAAAGAAGCAAAGATGAGGAAAGTATTATCAACGACTGCGAAAGTCTACTAACTAGATTAAAAATTTTATATTAAAAAAACTTTAGTTTCATTAAAAAATATCTAATGAAATTAATTCTTCCAGTAGCTATTCGTAAAAGTTTTATTAAAAGTTAAGAGTATTTCCATGTTCCTAATTTATATATCATAAAAGCTTTAAGTGCGGTTTTTCTTTCTTTTCTCTAATATACAAGGGTTACCGCGGATTCTCAGCAAATATTTTGACTAATTACTTATTACATTCGGATGATATATGATATTATAAAACTCCCTCCTAGTTACTCGCTCAATCATACTTTGATACGTATTTGAAATAAATAAGAAAGAATAAGGATCGCGAATCGGAATTAATAAAAAAGAGAGTGCCAAAGAAAACTTTAATTATGGTCTGCGGATAGGTATCGAACAACGTCAATTTGCTATTTAGAACCTACACATGTAGTGTAGATTTTTTTGCTATTGAAAGCGATGACATCATTTTATTTTTAAGTATAACTGTAGGTTAGACCACAGACACTGTTGAATAATACTTTATAAGAATCGGTTTAATTTTTTTTTTAAATGAATGTAAGTATGTAGGTGTCTACGCATATTCGTGTGTTGCGAACGTTTTCGTTTGGCAAAATATTAATTTGATTGTTCTTTTTCAAGTAGCGGACAGCTTATGTAATAGAGCTAAAAATATATTGTAATTGAATTTATAATAATTATAATAATTATGGTATTTTTTAATTACAGTAATTTGTCTAATTGACTTTTTAAAGTACATAAAGAAAAACATATTTATATAATACACGAATTATTCTCTCTCTCTCTCTCTCTCTCTCTCTCTCTATATATATATATATATATATATATATATATATATATATATATGTCTTTATATTTTATTGGGCACCGTAAATAATAATAAAAATACAAGAACCTGAGGTGATGTAACAAATTACTATATTATAACATAATGCACCAGCTAGCAAACCGAATTAAACATATCACCTTACAATTACATGTTGATGCTACCTTCTTTATAAGTAATAATTCTCAGCTATATATATAAATATATATATATATATAGCGGGTCTTTCATTAAGCGCTTCCTATCTTTAAATTTAAATAAAACAAAGTGTGTGTGAGCTAACGAAATTTTTTATTCGTTTGAAAGGCCTACCGATGCAATTATGTATGGAATATAACATCATGCAAATGTCCGTCGCGGCTTCACTGGGTGGTGCGCATCCGAAACGTCAAATTTTCTATAACTCTGGCGCATAAATCAGGCTGAATTTAACCGATGGTATGATTATGTTGGCTTTGAGTGCCACTGTTGTTTGTGGCTTATTCGCATAGACCTGCGACCGCACAAGAAAAAGTCTAACGGGTGCAAATCGCCAGTTGACATCATCTCCACGTGAGATGACCATGCCCTCAAATCGCTCATGCAGAATGTTCAATGTGGCATGTTCTGTGTGGAACGTAGCCCCGTCCTGCTAAAACCACATGCCGTTGGTGTCCATATCATCCAATTCAGGCCAAAAGAAGGTGGTAGTCATCGACCTATAGTGCTCGCAGTTGACGGTTTTGGTCTGGCCGACGTCGTTCTCAAAGAAATATGGACCGATAACGCTGCCTGGCCAAAATCCATACCAAGCAGTGACTTTTTCGGGATGCATTGGACGCGCTTGGATCTCATGTGGATTGGTATCGTCTCAAATTCGACGATTTTGTTTACCCATTCATCCAGAAATGGGCCTCATCGTCAATTTCCAACTGCTCCAGGGCCCATTCAGTGTACACACGTCGTTGTCTATAGTCGTTTACCTTCAGCTCCTGCGTCGGTTGAATTTTGTACGGGTGCAGGCCCAAGTCACAACGCAAAATTCGAAAGTCAGAGTTCTTGTGAGCGATGCGAAATCGATTGCCTCGGATTCTTCTGCACACTCTCATACGGGTGTTGGTTCATTGTTTACTGAACTAATGGACTCAAATTTATCCACCACACTGCGAATAATCGTCTCGGTAGGACGATTATGCCGACCGTAAAATGGGCGAAGCGCGCGGAACGTCGTCCGAACAGAACACCCATTTGGTAAAATAATTTGCAATCATTTGCACTTGTTGTTGAACACTATATCCGTCCATGGTGATTTGGCAAAACAGACTGAATAAATGACAGCCAATTCGACAGATGTGGCTTCAACAATATGGCCGCTATCAACTGTCAAAGTTCGGAAGTCCCTATTGGAAGAACCGTTACATTCAAACTTTTTTAATCAATCTTTTAATTCGGATTTCTCCATTTTACATTCGGAAAATAAATTATTTGAAACTGTAGAAGTAAACAAAAATAAATATTTAATAATTTATTAAATCGTCAAGTAGATTTGACAAATCTCGCTTTTAAATATATTACCTTGTAATTGCATATCGCCGCCATCCTTAAATTAGTTTAGTTGACTAGAATATATTCCGTTCTTGTTACATTTCCTTCTTAGTCTCACGAAGTCAAAATGTGAAACAATTCTTACCATTTTTAAAATAAAGGGCTTTGTGAAAATCACACAATATAGTTTTTATATTTTATTTTGTTATTATACAAAGATTTGAAGGTACATACACAAGTTTTGTTCCACTTGGATTCACTATAATTAGATCCCAGTACAAAAGGAAGACTATGTATGATGAGTTCAAATTGACACTAATAATTAAGACAGAAATTGATAAAAAGTCTTATAAATCGAACTCTAGTCGTCCGCTTGTTGGGCAGATTGTTAACCATTGAGCTATTGCAGCTGACTAGTAGAGCATCCGTTCGGCAAAGCGGCAATGGGGTTCGATTCCTCACAGTATGGCAACATTTTTTTCATTAATTTCTGCCGTAATTATAATGACGCAATAAGCAGAAAATTAAAAGCTTTGCCTCTCCCTTTTCGTGTCGAATATGGTTGTTCATCTTCAAGTACATTTCTTCAATCGATTATAAATTGGTTGGGTACTTCCATTGCCTTCTTCCTTTGTTGTACATTTAACTTTATCTTCGATAACCCTTCCACGTACTCAATATTGAAGTAGAACAGATGCTTTTATGCTATTTATGTAAAAGACATGCTGATCGAGATGTGCAAGTCGGATCTTTCAATTGTTTTTAGTTCCCGAGGCTTTATCGTATTTTACTTGGGAGTGTGTCAAGAAGTCGAATATTTGGAGCATTTGTTGCGATAATTAATTAACAACGTTAATTAATTATCTTTAGCTTGTCTGGCAGCTGAATAAATGAACAAATTAAACAATATTATATATAAACAATATAAAAAGAATTGTGTATTATTTTACTAGACTCGACAGAAAAATAATAGCCTTCGTATAAAACTAGAAATGAACAACTAATTATGAGCGATAATGTACCAACATATTAAAGAAATCTTCAAAGAATCAACGGAGTTGATAATTAGAAGGCGATAAAATTTTGCGAGCCCAAATTTAAAAAATTAATCTACTCGTTGTTAAAATATATAAGGGAATGAGTTATTGATCAGCCTATCCGGTTGTTTTGTACCGCTAAGAATTTTTCTTTTTTTTCTGGATCAGATAACTGTCGAAGCCATATTTGGAAACCAGTTGCCTCTGTTGCGGTTGATATCAATCGTTTCATGTTCAAATAATTGTCATTAATGAGTAGACGAGATTTTACTTTCGCTTTTTGCATATTTTCGCGTTACTTTATAACAGTACAGGTAGCGACCACGAGTTCACTGGGTTCTAATGGTAAAATAGTTGTTTAAGTGGACGACCAATTGATCGTTTTTACCTTTTTAAATATTCACCGCTATATGAAGAATAAAATCATTTTATTTTACCATCCGAAACATTACAATAACTAAGCTGGCTGTGATGTCAAATATATCAATGTTTTAGTAGTTTGACAAGCTAAATTCTAAAAAGAACAATACCTCCCTCTAGTGTTCAAACGTGCAACTATCCAAAAGAAATAAGTACAAATGCGTGTTCGTATGATGTGACGATGCGTATATGGAACACTTGACATACGCCATTTGGTGAATGTCTGAGAATAATTCTAATGTTAATAACACCCTCTATATAATCATCCACTTTTATGATGCTAAACTGAGAAATTCTAATTTTAACAGCTCTGTGTGTAATACAGAAATTTTTGAAAAAAATTTTGTTCAATATAATCACTTAAAGTTGATATATAACCCCTTTCCACATTAATTTTCGTTTTCTGTATACGTATTTCGACAACTAAGTTGTCATTATCAGCAGATAATTAAACAGTGTCGCACCAGGAAAACTACGGCTATTAGCTAGAACGCACACCGTTTGCGTTTTGGCTTTCGACGGTACAGATCGTGTACAGAATTTGTTTCGTGCGGGCTTTTGGCGTAGTTTACAAGTCTGTCATTTCGTCGACACATGACCACAGATATTTAATCTTTTACTACAAGTTTGATCATATTTTCGATTTCGTTACACACAGTTGACATATAGCTCTGTAACGGTCTCCGGGATGTCAGTTTTCAATTGGAATTGTATTTATTCCAGAAGTCATGAAACTGTTGCTTATCGAAATGAAGTCTAAAATCGCAGGCGATTATCATGAACAGTAAATCAAACATAAATTGGTCTTGTTTTTTCGTTACGCACATCCGTCATACTTAATAATTGCAGCTTCACCTTATATAAGGATGCGCTCGATACTAACTTATAATTCTACACTTCATCTGTTTTATTACCTTACACTGATGGGGGCGCTGCGTACTCAGTACGAACCTGACTCGCGGGAAGACATCCCAATTATGACCACGATTCATCATCCCTCGTTATCAATACATAATGTCAATGCTTAAAAATAAAAACCCGTCCTAAATATGCACGGCACACGTAGATTACCAATTTTTTGTTAAGAGAACTGAAGATATTCTTCTGTGTCACACAATAATAATAATAATAAGCTTTATTTTACCATCAATTGTAATATTGTGTTGGCAACTAAGTACTTTCGGTTTTGTAGTATAAAATAAAACACTTTTTTTTAAAACAAAGAATAGTTTTTAATCAATTATATATTTTCCATTTTGCTCAATGACCTTTTGCCATCTTTCTTTCAGCTGCATGATTCCGCGCTCATAAAATTTCTGGTCCTTATCAGCAAAAAACTGAACCAGGTGCGAGTGAAGGTCATCGTCATTTGTGAAAGTTTTACCATTCAAAGCATTCTGCAAACTTCGAAATAAATGGTAATCAGATGGTGCTAGATCAGGACTGTATGGGGGATGTGGCATCACTTCCCAGCCAAGCTCCAATAGTTTCCCACGAGTTGCCAAAGATGTGTGAGGCCTTGCATTATCTTGGTGGAAAACTACACCTTTCCGATTTGACAATTCTGGCCGTTTTTCTTTGATTGCTTCATCCAGTTTTATTAATTGTTGACAGTAAACATCGGAATTGATCGTTTGGTTCCTTGGAAGTAGCTCAAAAAACACAACACTTTTGTAATCCCACTAAACTGACAGCATGATCTTTTTTGGATGCAATTCAGCTTTCGATGTGGTTTGAGCTGATTTATCGTGTTTGCTCCATGATCGTTTTCGAACTATGTTACTGTACAGGACCCATTTTTCATCACCAGTGATGATTCTTTTTAAGAAAGGGTCGGTTTCATTTCGTCTAAGGTGCATATCGCAAAAATTGATTCTTTGTGTTAAATTAATTTCTTTCAATTAATTTAACACATAAGACATTTTAAATGTTCTTCAATTGTTGTGTGCGATACATGTAGCCTCTCCGCAACCTCTCGAACAGTTATATGACGATCATCTTCAATTATGACTTTGATTTGGTCATCATCAACTTCAGTAGGCCGACCAGAACGTTGCTCATCTTTGAGGGAAAAATCTCCAGAACGGAATTTTTTATATCAATTCTGACACGTGCGCTCTGTTAAGCAATTAGCACCATAAACTTCACATATCTTTTCGTGAGTCGCAGCAGCCTTCTTTCCTTTACGAAAATAAAATAGTAAAATATGTCGAAAATGTTCGTATCTGCACTCCATTTAAAATTAACCCACAACTAATAGTTTTAATAAAAATCACGCACTACTTGCTTCTGAAGTTACGTCAATGTGACTAGTATCACGCAATAAACGGTAAAGTACAACACTAACATACGTTATACAAAAAATAAAGCAACGCTCTCTATCAGTAAAAACCGAAAGTACTTCATTGCCAACCCAATACAAATAAGGAGGTAACGTCATTGTCTATGATTTGGTCTGTGTGTGTATGTACGTGTATATGTACTGTTTGTAAGCGTGGTGTAAACATAGGTGTGCACAAAGCAGAACATACAGTTTAATATTTGATTAATTTAATCTTCTCTTGTTATTGTGTAGAATCCGTTTTGTAAAAGAAATGTTTTTATGTCATTTCTGAATTTCAAAAGGGGTTTTTCAGTCCACGATAATGGCAACCCGTTAAACATATCCAAATGTTTGTGTTGGGCAGCAGTAGTACGTAGCCTATGGTTGGGAAGAAGTACTTGTTGTCTGGATCTCAGTTCTCCTTTCCTTTTCTGGGCTGGTAGCTCTCGTTTAACGCGCAGCAATTGCTTGTATATGTATGTGGAGGCCAACAACATTATTTTATTTTCTATGAATATAGGTCTACAATGTGTCGTTATATTAACTTGTTCTATTATTCGTAATGCTTTCTTTTGTAAACTAAAAATGTCATTTGCATGCACTGAATCGCCCCATAGTTGGACACTGTATGCCATCCGCGAGTGACAAAGTGCGTGATAAGCTGTTAAGCAACTATACAGAGATATATGAATCTATAACATAATTTGAAAAGTTTGAAAATGTAGCAAAAAAGCTACGAAACGCCGTAAAAAAAGCTACGAAACGACGTGAAAGAACAGTTTCTTATTTGTTACATCTAAATGCAAAATTAGGAAATAACTAAAGTAGTAACGTGGTGCGAAACTGTTTTAATTATCTGCTGATGATGACAACTTAGTTGTCGAAATACGTATACAGAATATGAAAATTAATGTGGCGAGGGGTTAAATATCAACCTTCAGTGATCAAAAAAAAAGTAGTAACGTAATTTTTTATTAAATATAATACATTTGTTTGTTGAAAGCTTTCATAGTTTCCATTTCAAAAAGAAATGAATTAAACGTCGAAGTAATACGTAATACAGGGAAAATACATTCTTCCATCGCTACATGGCATTTTAAAATAACATATCTCACCCATGAGGTTTGTTTACCTCTCAGAATACACTCCAAGAATGAAAAAAGAAAAAGTCAACTTTATCTCCACACTAATATTTATCATTGCCCGTATATCTTTCTCAAGAAGATCCAATCAATTTACTTTCATAGCGACCACGTCATATTTATGCGTATGAATTTATCATGCTGCACTGTTTTATTATGATGAAGAGCCACTAAGAGTGGCGCAATGTGAGTTCCCGTTAAACGCATTACCATAATCAGATACAGCTTGTTCTTATTAATAACTTTCATACATACACATGAAAGAACGAAGAATTTATTCTTAATATTGTGAGAAAGTACACATATAGGTAGGTAACTCTTAAAAGAATTCTCAACTTAATCACGTATGATAAATACATTGTTATCTTATGTAATATGCTAAGAATATTAAGAATATTAGGACAAAGAAACTATTATTACCTCGAAATTCAAATTAAATTTTAAAGAAATACTATTTGAAAAATAATTATTAAAACGCATCTATAAATTAAGATACATGTTTAAAATTTGCAGATATGTTTTATATTTAATTTTAATTTAAGATTTTGGACAGCAAAATAACTAATGACAGATCTATTTATACTCACAGTTTGTGGATATATACAAATAAAGTCATAAATAGGGTCACAAATACGAGGGTGGTCTGAAAACTTTCCGACCTAACAAAGATACAAGACATTTTTTCTTAAAATTTATATTTATTTTTCTACATAGTCTCCTTGTAACATTACACACTTCTCCCAGCGATACTCTCATCCCTTTAACCGGTCCAAATAATACTCGGAGTTTTTCTCTGCAAAATAATTGTTCACGAAGGTGATTAACCTACTTATTTGGTGAAAATCTCTGTCCTCCGAGCTCAATTTTTGGACGAGGGTACAAAAAAAAAGTCACTTAGAGCTAGATCTGATGAGTAACGCGGGTGGTCAAGAAATTCAGACCGTAATTCGTGGATTTTCGCCATGGTATGAGACGGCGCGTTGGCTTGGTGAAACACGATTTTCGTTTTCTGCAAATGTGGCCGTTTTTCCACAATTTCTGCCTTCAGCTTGTCAAGTAATGATACGTAGTTTGCTCCTGTAATAGTTTTCCTTTTTGAAGATAATCGATTAAGATAATTCCATGACTATACCAAAAAACAGTCGCCATCACTTTCCCAGCTGAAAAAATAGTTTTTGCTTTTTTTGGAGCCGTTTTCCCCTTTGCGGTTCACTATTTTGACTGTACTTTTGTTTCGGGCATATGATGGTGTATCCAAGATTCATCTACAGTAATTAATCGTCGCCAAAACTCGGATTTATTGCGCTTAAACTGCGACAACAGAGCGTTGAAAATTTCATTCGAACATGTTTTTCGTCTTACGTTAGCAAACGCGGCACACAACGCGCGGACAGCTTTCCCATGCCTAGATCTTCGATTTAACATATGACAAACACATTCTTTGGACATATTCACAGCCTTTGCTATCTCTTTCACTTTAAGTCGCTGGTCGTCTAGCACCAATTGGTGAACTTTAGCGATGTTATCGTCAATAGTTGTAGTTTTTGCACGTCTCGAACGTTCATCGTCACCCAAGGTCTTACGGCCACGTTAAAATTCAGCTGCCCAAAATTTTACTGTAGTAAATAGTGCAGAGTCCCCGTACATGGGTCCAATTCATCTTTGATTTGCGTAGGCGTATTGCCTTTCAAAAACAAATATTTAATGACACCTCGATACCCGACACTCACATCGACTCACTCAAACGACTGTCAAATAACAACTGCGCGTCCAAAATGGCTGAAAGTTTGGTGAGTACTTGACAATAGATACACAACTACATTTCCTAGCTTTTATTGATGAGTGCTGCCATCTTCACGTTGAAGTCGGAAATTTTTCAGACCACCCTCGTAAATATAATAGCTACGTATAACTTGCAAATAATGTAGTTGTCTGTAACTAGTTGTAGAGAGATTTTTAATATAATCTTGTTTAACAATTAATGAAAAAGAATTAAAAAATCATTATACAATACCTAAAATCATCCTAGTAAAGTTACTTGGTATGAAGGATAATGAAAGCTCGAACATGTTGGAGGAATTTTATTAATTAAAGTTAGTAAGGCTTTGAAAGTAATATAAATAATTAAAGGGAAATTACTGCCAGATAAGCAAATGAAAATACAAGAGCAACTACAAACTGTTCAGAAATAAGAAATGCAATGTTGTAAACAAAGATTTCAATTTTACCAGATTAAGATAAATTTGTGACGGTGCGTGTATAGATCAATTATTTATTTCTGGAGATTATTTTAATTATGCGTGCGTTACATTCGTAGATAACGAGCAGTCATTTTCTAAATATACGAACACCTATTCAGCAAGCGTAGGTTGTTCTCCCGGACAAATAGGGAAACTTACATCATGCTGCAGACATTTTGTCAATCCTATCCATTTTGCCCTACGCAACAACAGCTATGAATAATGTGAGTGTGTTATTTACAAAATAAAACATAAGTGATATAAATAAGGTATACATCGCTAGGTCGCCCCTTTGTTCGTATACTCGTCTTGTTACAATTCTTGGCAGCAGGAGAAATATCCCAACTCTACCGATAACTACCCATCCAACATTCCTTTCAAATATCGATTGTTAGTTGCGCTGACATACACATCATAATAGTTCCTATAATTATCGATTCGGTATACCTAATTGTTGCTTCGTCGTCTCGTTTAAAATGATTCTTTTCTAATGAGTGGACGCCAATTAATTCTTAGGTGGATGATACTTGTACAGAATTTTCAAAACAAGGTTCTTTATTCTTTATGACAGTCGTAAATCTTCGTAAAAATATTTGTCTTATAAAGCTTGTCATAAAAATGTAATTACCACGTACAATAAACCAATACCATGTATTATTTGCAATTGGCCGTTACTCGCGTTGGTTTTTATCGAAGGAAACGACCGACGCAATTACTGAAGAATGAAACATCGGGAAAGATTAATACATAGTAAACAATTAGTGATAGGCGAAACTTCATTTCTAAATTTAGACGAATGAGTATTGAGACGAGTTTACATCCTTGTATGTAGACAACGATAACCTTCGTTTATTGCGGATATTTATATGCAAGTTGTTTGTATTATATATATACGTCTCATTTCCAGTACGAATTATTGCTATTTTTTATACCAAATCTGTATTGACTATAAGGCTGATAACACAACTAGAGCAAACTGTTTTTATCATATTTACATTATTAGCTATAATAAAAAGAGAACATGGTGGTCACTTAGATGTTATTTGTAGGGACTTCAACTATGCGTTCGATACCAACGATCACGTTCTACTTTTACCGAAGCTTGTCACTAATCCTCTCTTTATATACATATACATATCTTTATATTTAGTTGGGCGTCTTAAATAAAAATAAGAAAAATACAAGGACCTGGGGTGACATAACTACTTATTTTATTTTAACACAACGCACCGGCACCGGAATTAAGCATAATTACATAAAGATGCTATTTCCTTTATAAGTAATAATACTCAGGGCGATTAAGATTATGAAAGGGATGTATACATATAAACAACTTTTTTATTTAAATAGCGGAAAGATAATATATTGATGCTTTCAACAAAAATCAGAATCGCTTTAGGAGAGCTTTTTTTATAAATAATAAGAAAGAAAACAAAACAAAATTAACATTACACATAAAATTTTTTACCTTATAGATTACCTATTTATAAATATACGCACTTATATTGTTCGACTGGTCTGCCATTCGGTAGTTCTTTCCTTCAAAGCGTTGATTCGCACTTTTAATTAATTAAACTTTTGAATAGTTTTAAAGGATACTTATCGATCTCCACATATAGGGACCGATATATATATATATATACAATGCGGCCCTGAAGATTTGCAGCTTTTAATCATCTTTTCACCGTAGCAACAAAAATTTTTCTTGCACGGTCTCGATTCATTTCTGCGGCGATTTCGGGTGATCTCTTAAACTGTCCGTGAGTTGATGTCTCCGAATGATATCACTAACAGTCGATTTATTATGTGTCTTTTCAGAAATTTGGCGCGCTGAATAACCTTTTTGACGAAAGGCAATAGTCACAGAAGGTTTTTCTAAACTTGTTGGTTTTCCTCGACATTTTAAGAAGTTACATACATACAAAATACATCGGTGATGCGCACGCTAGCACGTTTATTTGAAAACGAATGCCTATTTCGGTACACAAGACTTTTTGGGGTGAGGGCAGGTAAATTTCGCAAATTTTTTGCTTGTAATATTATCTCAAAAATAATCGTATTTATGGCGGTACGGATTATTCCAATTATTTGTAAGTGTTTTAATAAATATATTGGGTTGGCAACTAAGTACTTTCGGTTTTGTAGTATAAAATAAAACACTTTTTTTTTAAACAAAGAATAGTTTTTAATCAATTATATATCTTCCATTTTGCTCAATGACCTTTTGCCATCTTTCTTTCAGCTGCATGATTCCGCGCTCATAAAATTTCTGGTCCTTATCAGCAAAAAAGTGAACCAGGTGCGACTGAAGGTCATCGTCATTTGTGAAAGTTTTACCATTCAAAGAATTCTGCAAACTTCGAAATAAATGGTAATCAGATGGTGCTAGATCAGGGCTGTATGGGGGATGTGGCATCACTTCCCAGCCAAGCTCCAATAGTTTCCCACGAGTTGCCAAAAATGTGTGAGGCCTTGCATTATCTTGGTGGAAAACTTCACCTTTCCGATTTGACAATTCTGGCCGTTTTTCTTTGATTGCTTCATCCAGTTTTATCAATTGTTGACAGAAAACATCAGAATTGATCGTTTGGTTCCTTGGAAGCAGCTCAAAAAACACAACACCTTTGTACTCCCACCAAACTGACAGCATGATCTTTTTTGGATGCAATTCAGTTTTCGATGTGGTTTGACCTGGTTTATCGTGTTTGCTCCATGATCGTTTTCGAACTATGTTACTGTACAGGACATTTTTTTCATTTCGTCTAAGGTGCATATCGCAAAAGTTGTTTCTTTGTGTTAAATGAATTTCTTTCAATTCGTGA
Organism: Dermolepida albohirtum; assembly: GCA_031893035.1. Taxonomy (NCBI): domain Eukaryota; kingdom Metazoa; phylum Arthropoda; class Insecta; order Coleoptera; family Scarabaeidae; genus Dermolepida; species Dermolepida albohirtum. The sequence goes on along the minus strand of JAVIWB010005660.1, from coordinate 164,263 downwards.
GGTACCCAAATATCAAGCTTCTTAACTAGCCCCAGACATTTTAAATGTTTTTCAATTGTTGTGTGCGATACATGTAGCCTCTCCGCAACCTCTCGAACAGTTATATGCCGATCCTCTTCAATTATGACTTTGATTTGGTCATCATCAACTTCAGTAGGCCGACCAGAACGTTGCTCATCTTTGAGGGAAAAATCTCCAGAACGGAATTTTTTATTCCAATACTGACACGTGCGCTCTGTTAAGCAATTAGCACCATAAACTTCACATATCTTTTTGTGAGCCGCAGCAGCTTTCTTTCCTTTACGGAAATAAAACAGTAAAATATGTCGAAAATGTTCGTTTCTGCACTCCATTTAAAATTAACCCACAACTAATAGCTTTAATAAAAATCACGCACTACTTGCTTCTGAAGTTACGTCAATGTGACTAGTATCACGCGACAAACGGTAAAGTACAACACTAACATACGTTATACAAAAAATAAAGAAACGCTCTCTATCAGTAAAAATCCAAAGTACTTAGTTGCCAACCCAATATTTGGCTACAAGTGGTTATAAATTTCGCAGAGGACCTAATGTAAATATATTATTTATATTAAACGCAAATATATTATTTGTTAGAAGATTTTACTAAATTTCGCTAGCTATCTGAACTAATATGGACGGTAGTGCACGTGTTTTTTATCATTATATTTTATTACGAACCAATATTTAAATTTCAAAACACTTTCATGTATTTCTCTTAAATAAACTTTGTATTACGATGAATTTAAAGGTGCATGAAGCTGTTATATGCACTGTCGATGCAAAAATACAAAAAGTTACAGAAAAAGATAATATAATGTGAATCTTCACTGAGATTCCCAACAGATAAAATCGATTATCTTCAACACGAAATAAAGCGAAATAAAGCGCCTTTGTCGTGTAATAATTTTGCCAAAAAAAGAACGCTTTTTCATTAGAATCTTGCGCCAATTGAAACGGTTTATCAATGTTATTTATCATCACGATATATAATTTATTACGTCCGAGATTATCTGCTTCATGTGTGAAAACGGGTTTAATAATAGTGTTTTTTTTCTGTTTCAATTTACTGAAATGTCAAGTGTATAAGTCACGAGTTTCTCGAGAGTCAAGTGCATGTACTATTTTCAACCTAATTACTGTCTAAACTAAGTCACGATTGTCCGGAGAACGCGAGGTGCGTCGAAGACGCATCTCGTCAGTTTAGACGTTGTATACGTATTATATACAAGCGGAGAATTAGATATATCTACAGTTACTACGACAAAGAGGTTTACAATCTAAATCACAACTTTTGGTCTATATTTTTAGGACATGTTGTACCGATATCAAACTAGAAAGACAGCTTTGTACGTTTCATTGAAAAAAAAAACGAAAAATTGTGAGCGTAGTATGTAATACGAGTTTGTTAACATTTTCGGCGCGATTCTGACCGTATTCTCTCTCTCGCATTTTATTCATGACATAAATATGTTAAAACAGCAAAGAGTCTTCCACTCAAAATATAATACTTTTCCATTTAGCAGAAATTGTTCTTGAAGTAATCTTTTTCTGTAACATTTTTAAAATATTTTTTAACTTTAATCAGTGTATCGCAGGTAGGTGACTAAAAACGGTAGTTGAATGAATGCATTTCCATGGACTGGATGCATTAATATAAATTATTAGTTAATATTTTATGTATTGAAAAATGCAATACAAAATTTAAACATTAAACACATTCGTGGTATGGTGGCAATAAATATAAGTTGTAAACTGTCGGTCGATGTTGAAGAAATGTTATTTAATTACAATTATAATGATGAAATAAAATGAATTTATAACATCATATATTAAATGCGATTTATTTAATGAAATGCTTAGAATTTTTTTTCAGCACGTAAAATTTAATTATGTATATGTAAGAAGAATGAAGAGTTAAAATCTTTGTACGTCTGAAATTGGAAATATTGAAAAATCGTTATATTGTTTGATTTCATCCAATACTATGTTAAGTGTCGTGCTTGGAAGAGGTTAAGCAATTTAATGATTTTTTAATTCTTCTTGCTGGCGAACCCTTTACATATATACACACATATATATATATATATATATATATATATATATATATACATATGTATATTATCAAAAGCCAGATGTTAAGGCACTACATTTCATTTAATTTACATTTCATTCAGTTTTACGTATAAATAAACTCATCCCAATGTCGTTTGTTTCTCGCCTTCTTCTTTATTACTTGCCAACTTAGTTCACGTTGTTCGCAACAGCATTCTCCTAGGTTTTCTTTTGTCTTCTTTTAGTGATTTTCATAAAGGATGTGCTTGCCATAAAATTTTTGCTTACTGATTATCTAGCATTCGTATTAAGCGTCTAAACCATCTCAATTGGCTTCTTTTTATTATTCTTTCCAACGGTTACAGTTCCAGTTCTGCTCGGACAACCTCATTTCGGATTTTGTCCCTTCTGGTAACTCCTATTGCTCCCCGCAAATATTTTATTTCAACTGCTTGTAGTCTTCTTTTTATAAGTTCCATCCTATCTTTTATATATTTTATGTTACAATTTTTTCCTTTTCTGAAAGTTTTGAGCACATTATAAAACAGCTTTTGGTTTCCTATCTGTCTTGTTCGATCTTCTCACCAAACGTTTTCTATGGTAAATTTGGTGGAGCCTGTGATTGATTAACTTAATCGCTCAAGGTTGATATATAATCCCTTTCCTCATTAATTTTCGTATTCTATAGAAGTATTTCGACGATTAATGTGGAAAGGGGTTATATGTCAACCTTCAGTGATTAAACTCTTTCTATGTTTCTTTCTTTTCTTCTTCTACCTTCTCCTTCATATTGATTCGTTCTTCTTTGTATTCTTCATAGTTTTCTTGTATTCTATTTCTAAGATATTTTTGTTTTTTATTCTTGACCACGTTTTCGATTTCTTGGTGCCATCATCTATTTTGATTTTTTCTTATTATTATTATTCCACATATTTCCTTTACGGCTCTTAGTAGTGTGCCTTCAATAGCCTTTCATATCTTATTAATGCTGTTGGTGAAGGCTTTACTTATATTAAATCATACAAAAACAAGGAAATTAAAAAAATTCCATCGTCTTGTATCTAGAGATATAATTTGTAAACGTACTATTATCAGATCAAACTTCAAAAAATAATGGTCAAACTAATCTTTCTAATTGGTGATTGACTAGTATTCTTTTTATTTTCTCACTCGTTGGTGAATCAGCTGATCCTTGATCGTAATAACCATAAAATTTTATATTTTATTGATTGTGTAATAGCGGTAATGAATTTAACTGTAGACATAATTTTGTAAAATCGATCATGGAAATCCTTTATGTATCTGACGAACTATTTAAATATCTTTGACATTATTGATCACGGTTTGTCATCAATTGTATGAGCGCTGAGCCAGAAGTCTGGTAGAAATTGAATTAAGAATACTTTTTGTGGAAGAAAATATTTTATATTCTAACATAATCGTATATTATGTCAGTATAGGTAACAACAAAATTTAGATCTAAACAATTAGATCATTCTATTTACACAAAAACATATATTTACATATACATTATTCATAAAATCGTATTATCAGAATAGTTATCTTATAAATTAATTCGAGATTCTATTTAATTATTAATTAATATAATGTTATAGAATATATAAAATAAATAAAATCAGAAAAAATAATTATTCGTATATTGCGCGCATTGCTATATCTAATAGAATATAAATCTTAACTTTGTTCGGAAAATAATGTGCTTTTATACTACTATGTTATGAATGAAACATGCTACGACTACCAGATTTGTTTACATGGCATTATTATAGAGACCCTTTTACATGAATTCGACAGATATATTTTCGTGTACATCGTAAACCCTTTTGCGGTGCCTACTGTAAAAATGAATATTTGAAAACAGTCAAAGACACCAGGTGAAATATCAAGGGGAAAAACAAGGTGATTGTTCGAAGTCATTCGTTAGACGTACTGGGAACACTACTTTATTTATTTTTCTAAAAATTTCAGGGTGAGTATAGGAGCTCATATTCTATTCAAAGAAAATATTTTCCTGAGGTCCGCACTTCGGGTTAAGCTGGAAGTCGCTCCAAACTCTCCTATTTTAAATTTAACTATCTACTTTTATTGCATATTTGAATCTTACAAGATAGTCTGGGAAGGCTTTCTTTTGTTGTCTCTCTCTACACTATTGACTGTAAGTGTTTACCCAACCAGAAATAAAAGAAAGCAAGTTTAGTACTTACGGCAAAATTAAAATTTTATTACATTATTACACAAAATGTTTTAAAATATTTCTGTAAGGGAATACACATGAATACTATAATAATATGGGAAAGCACTGATGACCGGTAGTGTATTATACATCATGACATTATTATTACTATATATTAAAATTATTGTTAACTAATAAACACTATTTGCTAGTATTTTATAAAATAACTTTATCTATGGGCAGCATTGTATCTTATATGAACTATGTACAGTAACAGAAAAGTATATATTGTTTGCAGAACGATTCAAAATAAAGAAATTCGATTTTATCTTATAATTAAAATTTAGTAACAAATTAATCTGGTACGTAGACTTCCGCGGTCGTGGTCCATATTACCTGCTTCTGGACTTCCGGGCTGGAACCGTGTCACTGGTATAACTGCCGACGTTTCGTACCCACTCATATGGGACATCTTCAGGGCTCAACTACTGCTTCTGTCTGTCGCACTGAAACTGTTTCAGCAGTTCCAGCCCGGAAGCTCAGAAGCAGATAGTAACAAATTAATTTTACGTGGGCAAGGTGAAAAGTTCTCGGCCTGACAATGAAAGACTGCGATTTAAATTTAAAAAATGATTTTATTTTTCTACATAATCTCCCTTGAGTTCGACACACTTGGTCCAGCGTTTTTTTAATATCAATATTCCTTCCTGGAAGTGAGAATCTGGAAGCCTGTCAAAATATTCTTCTACGGTCCTTTCAACTTCTTCGTTGGATGTGAATTGCTTTCCAGAAACAGATTTTTTCAAATTTGGAAATAGATGGAAGTCTGAGGGTGCCAAGTCAGGAGAATAGGGAGGATGGCCGAGCAAATCGTACCCCAAATCCCGCAATTTTCCCATCGCCAACTCACCCTTGTGTGCGGGTGCGTTGTCCTGATGAAAAATGATTTTTTTCTTCTTCAAACCAGGCCTCTTCTCGCAAATTTTGCCATCCAGCCGGTCAGGAAGGTTATGCGCCTGTAATTGTTTTTCCTTTTTCAAGGTAATCAATTAACAAGATTCCTTTTGCATCCCAAAATACGCTGGCCATGACTTCGCCTTCTTTGGCGCTGAACCACCGGCTTCCACCCACTGCTTCGACTGCTGTTTCGTTTCTGGCGTGTAGTGGTGGACCCATGTCTCATCCATGGTGACAAATCGCCGCACAAAATCGGTCGGATTCTTGTTAAATCGGTCCAAAGAATGCTCCGAAAATCGTTTGCGCATTTGCTTTTGATCGACATTCAGCAAATGCGGCACCCATCTTGCGCATAGCTTTCTCATCTCTAATTCTTTGTGCAAAATGTTTCGCACTCTTTTTTCCGATATCCCCACAGCCTCAGCTATCTCACTTACTTTCACTCGCCTATCGTCCAACACAATATCATGTACATTTTCGATGATTTCTGGTGTGGTTGCGGTTTTTGGCCGTCCTTCACGTGGGTCATCTTCGAGGGACGTACGACCACGTTTAAATTCAGCTGCCCAATTTTTAACGGTTGACATCGAAGGAGCAGAGTCCCCGTACACTTTTGTCAACTTCGGATAAATTACCATAGGGGTTAAACCATCCAAAACAAAGAATTTTATAACAGCACGATATTCAAGTTTATCCACTTAAAAAAATAACACGCAAACAAACTACTTGAAAGAACAAGTTGAAAGTTTTCATATGAACTAAAGACACATGCAGCCACGCAGGAAACACAAATTTCTGTTAATTGTAACGCCATCTCTGTATTAGGCCGAGAACTTTTCACCTTGCCCACGTAGTTAGACTATAATATTGTTTATTTGAATAATATGAAAATATATACGTGGACAGATACTTAAGGTCGGTAGCGTGGATGCAACAATTTTATAGATTTTTTGGAAAATATTTAGTTCTACATCATCATTACAATTATTATATGTTACATCTATTTTAACATCAGAAATGATGATATTTGCAGCATAAATAGACTCCTAAAGCTTTACACTCATACTATTGTTTTTGACAAATCTTATACAGTGTATTCGTATTAACTTAACAATATTACAATATTATTACGTTATTAAATTTTTCACGAAATGTCATTTGTAATCGGTTGCTGTTGTTTTGCAAAATTTAATATCATTTACGAAAATTAGTTCTAATGTTCCAGAAATGGAAACTCTATTTACGTCAGTATCTCATAGGTAATGGCAATTATGGCAAACGTAAATTTAACATCGATTACATTCTCAGATTTGAATTGTGACGACTTGTATATCCTACAGCCATGCGAAAGTCAATTCCAATTGCATATAGAGATTTCTATTTAGTCCTTATCCCCAATTAAGCTGGCTTCAAAGCAAACTTGGATTTAATTCATAGTTTAGTTCATTTCGAATTTTTATTAAAACGGTTTTTATTTCGTAATCCCTTTTTAGAAGGGATTATTGTCAAGAAAAGCATCCGGAAACTGTCTTAACAAATCTCTTTCCCTAGAGAATCATGGGTTTCCTTAGTACCACCGTCAACGTAAATAGGATTAGCATTGGTACACGGAAGGTCAGGGCATTACTGCACGTTGGATAAAACATATGTCTTATCGCGAAGATAAAAGTAGTGATGTGGAAATTGTAAAACGAATAGCGAATATTGACAGTGCAAGCGGACGTGATTTTGTTTCGTTTCTAAAGAGGATACGAAGAAGAAAAGGCTTTCGTTTATACAATGGTTGTGATAAAGCCAGCATCGAATGGAGAAAGAATTTTTGACTTTTAAGAAAAACTTTTACGGAAATGATTTATACTTGAGTGCCTCGATTGGACGCGACGAATAATTTTCAGGTTTTTCGAAATTTTTGATATACGAAGAAGTAGTATTTTTTGGCAATTAAGCAAAATTTAACTCACTAGATGTATGATACTGTTAAGGTAATGAACAATCACAAAGCTATAAACTAATTTTGTTTTTCTTTAACTTCCTCGAGGATTAAACTGTTTAATTTCTGATTTATTTTCAAATATTCATTTAGAAAAGATTTAATTTTCAAACTTGATGAAAGTTTTTGAGGTTTATAATAATAATAATATATTTTGTTATGATTTTAAAAGAGTTTGAAAAGAATCAATTAATAATATTCAATTTGATAAAAGCACTTGAATGATATACTAGGTACATATATAGCCGTAATAACTACGAGTATTAAGTGAACATAAACGACTACATTTCATAGTTAATTTTGTCGTATTAAGATTACTACTAAATCTAAGTACTCTCTTTGAATTTTGATATATGCAAATATCAGTTGTTTAGGCACGAGACCATAAATACGACAAAAAATATTCTTCAAATTTTTGTGGAAAACCATGTTTTTTTTTACCATCAAATAAAATTACCCAAATACAACGTTGGTGTAATTAATCGTTTCATGCCAATATGTTGCCTTATTAAACATTTTATTAACCTCCCTTTTTTTACATTAAAGTAATGGGGTGTCCCAAAATTAACGCAAGATTTGAACTAAATAGAAAACACAATTTTTAGTCTTTTGATTGTTATTTTTTTATTGAAACATAAAGTACATAAAATAGGATTATTTATGGAATAACACATCGGGCAAATGGACTCCATGGCTTTGCATGCACATACGCACTCGTTTGTCGAAATTTTTCATGACCTTATATATAAATGTGGCTGAATTTCGATGACGCACCGTTGAATCTCCTCCTTTAATGCACGGGTGGTCGTGGGCTTGTTGACATAGACCTGTCATTTCAAATAACCCCATAAAAAGAAATCTAATGGTGTTAAATCACACGATCTAGGGGGCCAATTCTGATTACCGAAACGAGAGAGTACACGACCTGGAAATGTCTCACGTAGTAATTGAATTGTTTCACGGGCTGTATGGCATGTGGGACCGTCTTGTTGAAACCACATATTGGCCACATCAATATCATCCAATTTCGGCAGAAAGAACTGTTATCATGTCGCGATATCGAGCACCAGTAACAGTCACTGCTTGACCAGCCTCGTTTTCGAAAAGTATGGTCCAATTATGCCTCCAGCCCAAAATCCACACCAAACAGTAACACGTTGTGGATGCTTTGGTTTTCGACAATCACATGTGGGTTCTAAGAACCCCAAAAGTGGCAATTTTGGCGACTAACAAAGTCGTCAAGGTGAAAATGTGCTTCATCGCTTAGGATGATTTTCCTCGAAAAATCAGCATCCATTTGTTGATGTTCACTAAACCATTCACCGAAATCCCATCGCTGTGCATGGTCATTAGGCTTCAGTTTTTGTGTTAATTGAATTTTGTAAGCATCGAGACACAGATCTTTAGTGAGTATACGTTGCAGAGAGCTTCTTGAAATTTGCAATTCTTGTCCACGACGCCGAATTGAGGTTCCTGGATTGTCACCGACACTCTCACGCACTGCTTCGATATTGACATTTGAACGGCTTGTTTTTGGACGACCAGTGTGTTTGGCGTCTCCAACGGATCCAGTCTCCCTGAATTTTTCAATTAATCTCTTCACAGTTGATGAAGTTAAAACACTATTCCGACCATATTTTGTATGAAATTTTCGAACTGCGGCCGCCAAGCTTTCATTACTATTGAAATATTGTTCAATAATGAAGATACGTTGTTCTATCGTGTAACGCTCCATTTTACTAACCCTAAACTGTCAGTTGTCGAATTGTTTCTTTTTAGGGTTGTGAACACTTTACTGCACAAATGGCGAGAAATTCAATTCTTGCGTTAATTTTGGGACACCGATTACATTAAAAATAATTATTTGTCAAAGTTTGAAATTTGTCAGTTTAATGTTCATTATTTTCGCTTCCATTACTTACATCATTTTTGTGATATTTCAAGCAATTTATAATGCACACTTTCGACGAATACGCCAATAGGAATAAGGTATTTGAGTCTGGCAATGGAAATACGTACTTGACAAAAGCCGAATATGCAATACGGTGTTCCCACCGGCAACACTCATCGACCAATATATTTCGAAGATTAGATCGCAAACTTTGTGAAACGGTCACACTTTTTCCCAGTCAACGTGATGCAGGTAAACCAAGACATCGATGTACGGTCCATGTTGACGAAGGAATTTTGGATATTCCTCGTCAGAACCCTACTAGCAGCACTAGACAAATATTTCACGAAATTAACACTCCAAGTAAGACAATAGTTCTTTCAGTGCTTATGGAAAGCATTTTAAGACCGTTTCATGTTACAAAAAGTACAACCATTATACGAAAATAACAATTTGTAAGAATAATATTTTGCAACACAATTTTAAACGGGAGATCCAAACATTTTCTCATTCTATTTATAGAGTGATGAACACATGTTCGCCATCAAGAGATGGTATCTTCAATAGTCCTAATTTCCATTTTTGGGTAGATGTTGTCATCAACAACTTAGTTAAAACGAAAATTATTGTGGCAAGGGATTATATATCAACCTTCAGTGATCTAGTTTTCTGTCAATGTTTGGCTAGGCATCTCAAACCTTCAAATTGTAGGATCAATATTTCTTTCCTTACGTGTCAGCTCCAACATCTATTATGTGTTCGATGATGCACCAGCTCGTAATCTAAGAACTACAAAAGCACGATTGAACGAACGTTTTCCATTAAGGGGGATGGGACAAAATAGATCAATATCGTGGTCTGCAAGGTCACCAGATATGAATCTCCTTGCCTTCCTTGTTCGGGATCTTTTGAAGGGAAAAGTTTTTGCGACACCTCCGGTCAATGAACAGGAAGTATTAATCAATATTCCTTCCCGGAAGTGAGAGTTTGTGAGAGTCTGTAAGGCTGTCAATATTCTTCTACGGTTCTTTCAACTTCTTCGTTCGATGTGAATCGCTTTCCAGAAACAAATTTTTTCAAATTTGGGAATACATGGAAGTCTGATGGTGCCAAATCAAGAGAATAGAGAGGATGGCCGAGCAAATCGTACCCCAAATCCTGCAATTTTCCCATCGCCAACGCACCCTTGTGTGCGGGTGCGTTGTCCTGATGAAAAATGATTTTATTCTTCTTCAAACTAGGCTTCTTTTCGCGAATTTTGGCATGCAGCTGGTCAAGAAGATTAGAGTAATACGCGCCTGTAATTGTTTTGCCTTTTTCAAGGTAATCAATTAACAAGATTCCTTTTGCATCCCAAAATACGCTGGCCATGACTTTTTTGCCAGATACGATCGACTTCGCTTTCTCTGGCGCTGAACCATCGGCTTCCACCCACTGCTTCGACTGCTGTTTCGTTTCTGGCGTGTAGTGGTGGACCCATGTCTCATCCATGGTGACAAATCGCCACACAAAATCGGTCGGATTCTTTTTAAATCGGTCCAAAGGATGCTCCGAAAATCGTTTGCGCATTTCCTTTTGATCGACATTTAGCAAATGCGGCACCCTTCTTGCGCAGAGCTTTCTCATCTCTAATTCTTTGTGCAAAATGTTTCGCACCCTTTCTTCCTATATCCCCACAGCCTCAACTATCTCACTCACTTTCACTCGCCAGTCGTCCAACACAATATCATGTACTTTTTCGATGATTTCTGGTGTGGTTGCGGTTTTTGGCCGTCCTTCACGTGGGTCATCTTCGAAGGACGTACGATCACGTTTAAATTCAGCTGCCCACTTTTTAACGGTTGACATCAAAGGAGCAGAGTTCCCCTACACTTTTGTCAACTTCGGATGAATTGCCATAGGGGTTAAACCATCCAAAACAAAGAATTTTGTAACAGCACGATATTCAAGTTTATCCATTTAAAAAAATAACACGCACGACGTCTACTACAAAAATTCTTGCAAACAAACTACTACTAAGAGAACAAGTTGAAAGTTTTCATATGAACTAAAGACACATGCAGCCACGCAGGAAACATAAATTTCTGTTAATTGTAATGCCATCTCTGTGTCAGGCCGAGAACTTTTCACCTTGCCCACGTATATGGAATGAACGCCACAATACAATTAATTACACGTTCTAAATTCATTTTCACAAAGGCTGCAGCTTTGTCTTCAAAATAATGAGTACCAGTTTGAGCATTTACCTCAACTATCACTGTTATTTTCATTAGACATAAATGAAACTCTTATTTTGTTATATTATTTCAATTGAGTTATAGATGGTTTGATACCATGTTTCCAAATCTACACTTCTTTAAGCAATTCGTGTGCCATAATTACTGACAACACAACATTTTAGTTTTAGGATTGTCAACTCAAAATTAATCATAGAATCGCCCTGCCTAACGATTACCAATTTATTTCCGACCACACTATATATACGATGCGAAATTTTTCAATTTCGTAAAAAGCAAAAGCGCATAATTATATGCATTTAAAAACTAACCCTGGGTTTTTATTTAATATTCCTTTCGATAAAGTAATTTTTGGCACGTTAGAAGACTCGAATTCACAATTATCCGTGGTGTAAAAGAGAAGAGACGTACACAATTATCATGAGATCGCGGGTTCTAATCTCGTGCGGAAAACATAACTTTTACGATATAAAAAGCGGTTAAATTTAGAATTTTTAAGAAATATTCCTATTCCTATTTGATGCACTTCAAAGCTACCAATTTCCATAAATTTTGAGCGAATTTTAAATTGAATGTAAAATTCCAGTTTTCTCGATCATATCTACTTACATTACAGTACATTTCTTATAATTTTTCTCTGCTTTCCGAATGCATACACGTATTCAGACACGAACAAAAGATAAGTTCATCTCCTCGCCTGATAGATGTAACTCCTGACATTTCAATGCAGGAGACAGCAGAGACGGCGGCTGGAAATTGAACGTTGAACGTTCTCCTTCGATTTTACGGCGTCCTTCGGCGATAATTTTATCCGAATGCTCCGATTTATGTTCCGCACTTTTATAACCGTTTCTTCCCGATGTCTTCGGCCTTATAATCTCCTTCCTCTCCTACGGAACGCGTCTCTTCGTTTCGTAATTGTTAAGTAATTCTTCCAGGACGATAAATCGTCCGGCGGGAAACATTAATGCGCTCTCTGACGCTCTAAATTCCGACAGCGACCGAAGAAATGCATTCGCTATTAGTTTGAATTGTTAATTCCGGCCTTAGAAGATATATGGAGACCATCGATTATGATGTTAATGAATTTTGCGCTTGTTTCTACCGAAAGGTATCCAGTTTCTTATGAGAAAGATCCATAAATGATGCCCTTAGGAAGGATATAAATATGACTGAGGAAATATCGTTCGTATTTATTGGTAGAGGGGAGACGTAGCTCATATAATGCTAACGTGGAGATAATATTGAACGTTTCCAAAAAAATTAAATCTTTATCAACGAATAATTTATCTATTAGTAACACATGAGACACCAATTTTTAGTATCGTGTAAAAAACTGCGCAATATTGTGCGGTATTTGTGTTAAAAATGAAAATTTATAATGTCAATCAGTTAAGAAGCTTGAAGTGAATTTGCTGCTGCCACTAAAAGGGGTGAGCAAATGGGCATATCAATTGGGTTCATAGTGAATGAGGACGAGTAATATTAGCAAATCTAGATTTACATTGTAGTCAGGTAATAGGCGTATTCTGATTTGACCTGAAACTGGTGCTCATCATAACCTACATTTTATGTAAGGAAGGACTCAATGGTGGTGGTTATGTAATGGGGCAAGATAAGTATTAGAGAAAACATCGATCTTCGTTTCATAGAAAATGGATCTTTTATTGTCCAAAGATATCCAGATATCTTTGGACAATATGGATAAACTTGTGTGACCCATTGTTCTTCCGTCTGCAACAGCAGTAGGAGAAAATATCTTTTTATGGTCGTTAATTCTTATCGAACCAACACCGTGAACAACCGAATTGAGTTGAAGTTGGTATAAAGAGAATAGCCAATCGATCCGCCGAAATACGTATACAGAATACGAAAACTAATGTGGAAAGGGGTTATATATCAACCTTCAGTGATTAAAAAAAACATCTACAGTTGGTCATTTGAAAGTTGAAATTTTTTAGCGTATCTAGCACTACTCTCATAAATGCTTCTTCAGTGAACATTTCTAATCTCTTGCTAGCTAATCCAATGGGAAATATCGCTTTAGCAGGATCTAGGATACGCATTATAATACTCCAAATAGAATGTTTTTTGGTCTGTCGTTTCGTCGACACATAACTACAACTATTTATCTTTTATTACGGCTTTGATCACGTTTTCGATGTCATTATGCACAGTTGCCATATGGCTCTATAACGCTCTCCGCGACGATAGCTTCCAGTTGGGATTGTATTTATTCCAGGAGACATGAAACGGTTGCTTATCAAGTAGATGAAATCTCAAGTTGCAGGCGGTTACCATGGAAATCGAACATAAATTGCGTTTTGGTAGAACGTTATATTTCATGTTTTGGCATTGTACAATCCTTATATGATTTTTACAATCGCGGTTGTCCCAGAACATTAAGGGTTCATCCCAAACTTTACAGTACATCTTAGCAGCATTATAATATATATCGGAAAATGCGTCAATAAATTTTCGCTCTGCGTCAACCAATGGTCTCGTTTTATCCTTATGCACGTCCACCATGCTTAATAATATACGTTTGTTCTATATAAAGATCGGCTCGATACTACCTTATAATTACACACTTTATATGTTTTATTACATTACACTGGTGAAGGTGCTGCGTACTCTGAACGAACCTGACCCGCGGGAAGACATCCCAACTCTGGTCATAATAATTATAATCCTTACTTTTCGTTTAAATTATTATTATTATTATCATGGCATAACACTCCTGTAGGTGTTAAGCCACCCTCTTTTCCTGCCTATATATTTTCACAAACTTCTCTCCATTGTTCTCTATTCCCCACCTTCTGCTTCCAGTTACTGGTTCCGGTCCTTCTCAAATCCTCCTCCACTTCTCGCTTCTATGTACTCCTCGGCCTCCTCCTCCTCCTTCTTCTCAGACTTCATTCCACAACCTCATATATCACTGCGTCTGGTCTCCATATATGTTCTAAGCATTTAGCTTCTTCTATATTCATTATCTCCTATTTTCACTGGTCCTAGTATCACCCTCAGTATTTTTCTTTCCTTTATTCTCAGTTCCTCCTCCTGTTTCTTTGTCATGCTGAGTGTTTCCGCTGCATACACCATAGTTGGTCGGATTATTGTCTTATATATTTCCATTTTACAACTTTTGCCTAATATTTTGCTCTTCAATAGCTTTTTATTTGCTTGTACTACTCTATTTGTTATTGCTATTTTTTCCTTGATCTCTATTTCTCTCTCCCCACTTCCATCCAACATCACTCCCAAATACTTAAACCTATATACTTCCTCAATAATATACTCTCCCAGTTGGATTTTCGTTTTGGTATATTCCTTACCGAATTTCATCAATTTGGTCTTATTTTCATTTATTCTTAATCCCATTTTTTTTCCCTGTGTGCTTAATTCCTCAAGTATTTCCTTCATTATTTTTCTTTTTTTTGTAATTGGCACTATGTCATCTGCATACGCCACTATCCGCCCTTCTCTTGTTCTTAACGTGCCCTTCTTTATTTTCCGTAGCACGTACTGTAACGCCAAGTTGAACAGTGTTACCGATAACGAATCTCCCTGTCTCACTCCTTTATCAATTTCAAATTCTTCAGTCTCTTCTTCCTGTGTTTTGACACTTGCGGTTGTCTTTTCCATGGTCATCGCTGTCAGTCTTCTTATTTTTGGATGTATTCCTAGCTCTTTTAATCCTATCTTTAATTCCCTTCTTCTAATGCTGTCGAAAGTTCGTTTAAATTAGTTATTTAAGATATCATTGTGTAAAATATTTGTCCCCTAGAAAAAAATATTAAATTCAAATTACTAATTTCGCTTTGGCAACGTTAATTAATCATCTCAATTTACTGCACGTAACAAAGTAATCTTCTTAGCTAGCCAGTGGCATTGCCATTATTTGAATAATTAATTATGGAGCTAAAAAAATAATTACCACTATTTGTTAAAGTTCATTACTTTCTAAAGACTGATTTAAAAATATTTTGTTTTTATTTTTAGTATTTCAAGTTAATTCTGTTAATTTAAAATCACTTTTAATTACATTGAACGAACCTTAATTAAAACCTTACATTAATTTCCGTTAAAAACGGATTAGCAAAAAATATTAGTTCATCAGCCAGAGACAAAAACGGTAGCAAATTGATTTTCTTTTTGCCGAGGTGTGTTATTTCGAATTTAAATAATTACTTTTACAATTCAAAAGTTATATCTCAGTGCCACCTGCCGCTCGGGGTACAAATAAAAACTGACGAAGCTGTCACATGGTAAGTGGGAAAGAATTAAATTTTTGACAAGGATTTGTCAATAATTAACGGTACTTTATCCGACGATCGGGTGAAGTTTCCCAATTTGGACGGCACACCCAAATAGTTTGCGGTTTTTTTTCACGTGTCCGAACCTCTCTGTTCTTTCGCCGTGCAATTAAGATTCCGGCCGGCGGATAAGATGCGAAAAAAATGGCCGGAGGTCAGCGCATTTTTTTTCTCTCCGTTTTAGAAGACCGTTCGTGAATAAAACGAATGGAAATAGTCGATCGGCGTGGCGCGTTCAATCTATTAAATTCTCGTGTCGAAGAGAAGACAATTAAGTCGGATTTTTAAATTATTTTAAAGTAGGTTAGTTCTTTTTTATTACGTAGACGTAACTACCGAAGTAGATATTTGTATCATCAGTAAAATTAGCTACAATAGTTTTTGTTTCAGTTTTTAATTACTGTTAGGCGATACGTAATTTCATTTCTTTATTTAGAAAAGTATAAAAATATAAATATTTAGTTTTTGTGAATGATATAATATAAGGTTTTCCAATAGGGATGATATGATTTTGAAGTGACATTTCGGCCATTTGTAATATGTCATGATCTGTCATTTGTTTTTCATTGTATTCAGTAGTGTTTACAATTTCATCATGGAGAGACATACGCAAGAACAATGTTTACAAATTATTCAGTTTTGTTATCAAAATAATCGTTCTCCAATTGCAACTTTTCGTGCGCTTTTGCCATTTTATGGTCGCAATAATCGTCCAAGTCTGCTCGCTATTCGTCGAATTGTTAAAAATTTTGAGGTTACATTTTCTTTACATAATTTTCAAGTGCCAATAAGACGAAGAACCGCTCGAAGTAATGCAAATATTGCTGCCGTTCAGGCAAGTATTACTGAAGACCGCAATTTGTCGATTCCAAGACGTTTTCAACAATTGCGACTGTCTCAAACCACAACCGGACGGATTTTGAGAAAGGATTTAGGTTTGCATCCCTATAAAATTGTTCTCACTCAAGAACTGAAGTCATTGGACCACCGTAAACGTCGTGAATTTGCTGATTTTGCCTTGGAACAACTTGAAAACGATAACAATTTTTTTAAGAAAATCATCTTCTCTGATGAGGCTCACTTTCATCTGGATGGTGTGGTAAATAAACAAAACTGTCGATTCTGGTGCGAAGAAAATCCACAACTTATTTATGAAAAACCATTACATTCACCTAAATTGACAGTTTGGTGTGGTTTTTGATATGGTGGAATCATCGGTCTATACTTCTTTCAAAATGAAGCTGGCAACACCGTTACTGTCAATGGAGAGCGGTATAGATTGATGATAACCAACTTTTTATGGCCGACATTGGAAGAAGTTGATCTTGACAACATTTGGTTCCAACAAGACGGGGCTACGTGCCACATAGCAAATGCAACAATAGAATTATTGCGAGAAAAGTTTGGAGATTCGATTATTTCAAGAAATTGTGATATTGAATGGCCTCCAAGAAGTTGTGATTTAACACCATTAGACTATTTCTTGTGGTGTTATTTGAAGTCATTGGTCTATCGAAATAAACCAGACTCTCTTCAAGCTTTACAAGTCAATATTGAACGTGCCATTCATGGCATACGACTAGATTTAGTGGAAAAGTGCTCGAAAATTGGGTTCATCGAATTCGTTCCTGCGGAAGAAGTCGTGGAGGCCATTTGAATGACGTTTTATTTAGAACTTAATTGTATCGATTGTACTTCACATTAAATAAAAAACTTTTGAATTTTCTTAACAATAAGTGTGTTTTTTTTAAAGAAATCATATCACTCTGATTGGAAAACCTTATACATATGTAGGTACATACATTGACAAACTGGAACTTGTTCTACCGTGATACTTCCACGACAAAAACACCAGCTTTAATTGGACTTCAATTTCATTTAAAGTTAGCAGACGCAGAAATTAAATAGAAGGACACTTACCCGGAAACAATTACTATATTGGACGAAATACAATGTTGTGATAAAAATTGAAATATTACAAAAAATTAAAAATGTAAGAAGTTACAGATGGGGCATAAGAATTCAGCTGTATTTTTCAGAGCTGTTGTTTTTCACTAGCAATTCCTCATTTTGTAATCAAAACAAATCAAATAAAAACTTTTATCATTCTGTATTTCACCAACTAAGGCAAATGGAATAGAAAAGAAGAAGAACTATTAAGCTACCATTTTCAGTAGACAGCGGTGAGGATCGAAACCAATAAGAAGCTCACGGGAAGCAAATATTCAGAAAAATAGTAAGTGGAGAAGGCCTAGATAAACGTGTAATAATATGTTACAAAAGTCAGACTATTACAGAGAAAAACCGAAAGATGGATAAACATTAAAAGAACTGTCAAGAAATAGAAAGACTGAGAAGGACATGGATACAGCAGACAGAAGAAATTAGAAAACGAAAGGGGAAAAATACTAAACGAAATGAAAATACTAGCCACTGATCGGAAAAACTGGAAGAGATAGGTGGAAGAATGAACAGAGGAAAAATCCGACGCTCTCATGGGGCAAATGGAATAGAAGAAGAAGAACTATTAAACTACAATCTTCAGTAGACAGCGGTGAGGATCGAAACCAATAAGAAGCTCGCGGGAAGCAAAAATTCAGAAAAATAGAAAATGGAGAAGGCCTAGATTAACGTGGGATAATACAAAAGCCATAATAATACAGAGAAAAAACAAAGGATGGATAAACAGTAAAAGAACTGGCAAGAAACAGAAAGACCGAGAAAGACATGGACACAGCAGATAGAAGAACTGAAAAAGAGAAAAGGAAAAATACTAAATGAAATGAAAATACAAGTCAGTGATCGGAAAAACTGGGAGAGATGGGTGCAAGAATGAACAGAGGAAAAATCTGACGCCCTCATGGGGCAAATGGAATAGAAGAAGAAGAACTATTAAACTACAATCTTCAGAAGACAGCGGTAAGGATCGAAACCAATAAGAAGCTCACGGGAAGCAAAAATTCAGAAAAATAGAAAATGGAGAAGGCCTAGATTAACGTGGGCTAATACAAAAGCCATAATAATACAGAGAAAAAACAAAGGATGGATAAACAGTAAAAGAACTGGCAAGAAACAGAAAGACCGAGAAAGACATGGACACAGCAGATAGAAGAACTGAAAAAGAGAAAAGGAAAAATACTAAATGAAATGAAAATACAAGGTAGCGATCGGAAAAACTGGGAGAGATGGATGCAAGAATGAACAGAGGAAAAATCTGACGCCCTCATGGGGCTAATGGAGTAGAAGAGGAAAGAATCCTATTTAAATAGAAGAATATTAATGCCAGAAAAATTACATCAAGACATAGATCTAGAAATTAAAGCTTTAAGTGATTAAATTGAATTAAAATCAAAGAATCGCAGTTAAAATTTTATTGAGAAAGATTATTGAGAACAATGGACCCATTTAAAATCTACGCATAAATTATAAAGACATTAAAATGCATGTAAATATTAAGTTCTAGCTTAACAATATTAATTAAGTATATTATTCTCTCTAATAAGGTACAGCGTTGAATTTATTCTAATATATTCGTTTGTTTTATAACTGTACATTTACCGACTTATTGCATTGACGCTCGGGTGAAACCAGAATGCATCCGTGGAGGAAGAAAAAATTACCAACTCGTGCTTAGTAATTCTATTAAACATCGCTAACAACATTGCAAACAATTATTTTAAATTAATTTCATGGTTTGCGTAATTATGCTAATAGATTTAACTGTCTGTCTGTTAACGTTATTTCAGATAAGTGCTCTTATGTGTATCCGACGTTTTTCTAAATAATATTGTGTATTAGAATTTGTAAGCTTGGAATGGACATTTTATAAACAGAGTGTATTAAATACAAAGATTTTCATTGAGATTTTAGTAAGTCTCAGCACAAAATTCTTTATTCTCGAAGACCCTTACTTGTTTCTAATGTAGCTAGGGCGATTTTTCTTTTAGTTTTCCACATACACTGTAGGCCATAAGTGAGGGATCACTTATCATAAATAACAAAACACTTGTATTTCAGACACATCCCTTAGACTTTTACCTGTTTTGGTGAGAATAATTGAAATAACAGTTGTAAATATAATTCTGAGAAGGATTATTCGGATTATTATTATAAATTAGATAAATATATTTGATTCTGAAAAATATTGTAAATCCTTTCAATAGTTTTATGGCGTCTATTTAGTAGAAATATTTTATATACCCCAATAAATTTAATAGGGTTTACAACGCAATATTATTATAATGGTATTAGGAATTCATAGTAAACTATTTAACAATTTAAAAATTAGTTTTCGTGCAGCATTTGTCCGAGTAAGTTGCAATACGAGTATTTGAGAACAGACGTAAAAGTAACTTATAAAAATGCCGGAAAGAAAGGAACTTAGCGCAGAAACTCGTAGTTCTATAATAACGCTACATGATGAAAAATTTTCACTGCGGCAAATAGCCCAAAAGTTAAATTTATCTTATCACGCGGTGCAAGGAACAGTGAAACGATATTCACAAGGTGGATCATTACAACCAATAAAACGTTGCGAAAGACCAAGGGTAACTACTAAACAAGAGGATTTGCGCCTAAAAATACTATCAAAACGAAATAGGCGCCTCACAGCTCCTCAGCTTCGAGCAGAGCTGAATGAAGGCCGTCGAAAGCCGATGCCACTGACTACTGTAAAACGACGTTTGACAAAGGCGGGACTACATGGGCGTATTGCAGCTTGAAAACCATTATTGAATCCACGAAATCGTAAAAAACGGTTACAATGGGCCCAGAACCATGAACACTGGGACATGGAAATGTGGAAGCAGGTGTTATGGACAGATGAGTCAAAGTTCCAAGTGTTTGGTAGTAATTGACAAGTTTTCGTTCGAAGACAAGTGGGTGAAAGGATGTTACTCGAATGTGTAGTGCCAACTGTTAAACACGGGGGAGGTTCTGTGCTTGTTTGGGGATCCTTTTCCTTTGATGGTGTCGGAGATTTGTACCTCATTGAAGGCATTTTAAAAAAAGAGGGCTACCTGAAGATTTTAGAGGAACATGCAATTCCGTCTGGATTAAGGATAATTGGTGAAGGTTTTCACCTACAACAAGATAATGATCCAAAACACACTTCCCAACTTTGTAAAAACTATGTGAATCAAAAAGAGGAGGAAGGGGTGCTGATAAATATGATTTGGTCACCACAATCACCCGATCTCAACCCTATCGAATTACCGTGGGATGAATTAGATAGAAACGTGAGAGAAAGCTGTCCACAATCGCAGAAACAGCTTTGGGAGCAACTTACAAGGGTGTGGAATAATGTACCAATGGATACGCTCCAGAAACTTGTATCGCGGTTGCCTAATATTTGTAAATAAATCATTAAGCGCAGAGGTGGATACTTCGACGAAAGTCGAATATGATAAGAAATTCTACAGAATATGTTGAAATTATTTTATTTTATAAGGAAAACTGTTCATTTGTCTCGTAGATATAGTTTTGTAGAAATATACGTTTTGTTTCACTAAGCGTGCGTGTTTTTTTAAACTTCATCTACTGATCCCTCGCTTATGGCCTGTATGTAAGTATACATATGTCCATTAGAATTTAATTTGTCTTTCTTGTGAATTCGTTAACAAAAGTAATTAAATAATATTAATCAAACCTAACCATTTATTATTTAAAAACTAAGTCTTTTATACGATGTTGTTAACATAGGTTACTACTAAGGTTTAAGATACTATCGATTGATTTATAAAATTATATATGCACACAAACATTGAAAACGATATTCTCATTTTACTTTCTCACTTTTAGTAACGTACGAATGCTTATATAATCATTCTCGTTCTGGCGATAATGACAGATTTGCTCTAGATATCTATGAAAGTTACATGCATATGTCCTAAATAATAATAGAGAAGAAAGTAAAAGTGTTTGTATTTACGTTTATTGAATTAACGATTAGTTATTAAGTTAAACAGTTGCGTTGCATAATATTTGTAATTATTTGCTATACTTCATTTAGAATATAATTTCAATATTAAAAGATGTGATAGAGGTTATAAACCTTCCGCTATTTAAATGTTCAAATACTTCACTGAATGATTGTCTTTTTAACGCAATTATGTATTCACAGGAGGAATAAGGTAATTTTAATGGAGCCTATGGCTGTACGGTTGATATATAACCCCTTTCCACAATAATATTCGTATTCTGTATACGTCTTTCGACGACTAAGTTGTCATCGTCAGCAAGTAATTAAACAGTGTCGCATTGGAAAACTATGGCAAACCCCGCTCGAAGTAAATTCCGTACACGGTCTGTATCGTCGAAAGCTAAAACGCACACTGTCACAGTGAGCGTTTTTGCTTCACTTGCACCTCCTATGCCTTCTTTACTTATAGGGTCGGTAAATAAATCTAAATATAGCCGAAAAACAAACGTCGTCCTAGCAGATTTAGCAACTCGGTGTCCGACATCCAGTGGAACAAAATCTATCAAAATTGTAAAGGGATTGGGTAAGCGTTTCACGTTTTTCATTCTCCCAGAATTAAGCCGAAGGATTTGGTACGTAGACTTCCGCGGTTGTGGTTCATGCTTTCTGCTTCTGGGTTTCCGAGCTGGAACCGCGTCAATTGTATATCTACCGACGTTTCGTACCCATTTGTATGGGACATCCTCAGGGTTGAACTACTGCACTGAAACTGGTGTAACTCGATGGGGGACGGATTTATATATGGATAATGGGTCATTGGTCAATGGAGCGTTACGGTTGGGGTTGGGTAGCTTGGATATGCAGGATTGCTAAACGTTATGTAGCGGGTAGCCGTCATCACGGTTAAGGTTATTGGGATGCTTAAAAATCTCTATAGTTTCACGGATTTTGCGACCATAGAAATGGTTAGTGCGGGATAGGATCTTGGTCGAATTAAACTGAATATGGTGTCCGGTTTCCAGCCTATGATCGGTAAGTGCAGAACCGGCTATGCGCAGCAACCTAGTACAACGCTCATGTTCAGAAACACGAGCGCCGACAGACCGCTTTGTTTCACCAATATATGCTCTGCCGCATGAACAAGGAATCCTGTACACACCAGGTGATTCTAAAGAAACATGGTCTTTTACGGAAAAAGGGTCGGATAATTTGGAATGGGTTTTGAAGATGGTTTTGATATTGTTTTCGAGAAGAACCCTACTGATGCGGTCAGTAACACCTTGTATATAGGGTAGGTGGGCTTTAGAGGGGGGGGGGGGGGGAGATGATGTAAGCTGTGTATTAAGTTGTGGGATTTTGGGATTAAGATGTCGATCTATGGTTCGCGTAAGGAGTTAGATAAATTTCGACTTGAGAATTATTTTTAAGACCTTCAAAAGGTGCAGCACATCATGTTAATGTACGCTAACTTTCTAAAAATACCAAATTTTGCCAGTGTAGTCCTTTGAAAATATTGAAATTTCGGATAAAATGAAAAATTTAAAAACTAGACGTCACAGTACATACAACAAGAAATCTAAACCAATAGAAAACAAACTTATTACAGTTTATAGGAAAATTTCTTTAGAGAAGGCCGTTTTACATTTTCAAAAGTTTGTCATGTTTTTTTCAAGTTTTACATTATCTCAGAATTAAACCGAAGGAGTTAGATCAATTTGGACTTCAGAATCGTTTCTAGGACCATCAAAAGTTACGATACAGGGGGACTTGTTAATGTATGTTAATTTTTAAAAAATACCAAATTTCACGAGCATACCCCTTTAAAAATATTGAGACCTTGGAAAAAATAAAAAACTTAGAACCTAAGCGTCGCAGTACATAAGACAAGGTCTCTAGACCACCAGAATATAGATTTACTACTGTTAATAGCAAAATTTCTTTAGAATAGTCGTTTTGCGTATTCAAAAGTTCACATTTTGTCATGGTTTTTCATGTTTTCTATTCAATCATAACTAAACTGAAGGAGTTAGGTAAATTTTGACGTCGCAATCGTTTTGAGAATCTTCAAATGTTACAGCACACGCGTTTTTTATACTTCTCGCGATGAAAACATTCCTGGAATTTCATTATTTCCTTCCTTAAACTAGCTTTGCTAAATACTGGTCAAGCAATGAATACGAGGGCGTTAATTCATATGTATTGAGAGAGAGCCTTCAAGATTGGAACAACTCGATTCGAATATAAAAAAAATTACTTAATATGACACATGTGATGATCAAAGATAATTTTTGAACGTTTGATGACACTAGCTAACAAAGTTTTTACCCCAAGTCAGTAATTTAATTTTACAGTTAAGTTATTGAATGTATATATATATATATATATATATATATATATATACATATATTGTCAAAATTTATGGTATGCATTTACAAGTAATAAACCAGGTAGGCGGAGGAGGACAATCCCTTTGCGTTTAGAGTGCGTCACAGAATTTGATAAGTTTATAAATAATCAGGGAATTTTGACAAGAGTTAGTGGGGTTTCAGAACTTACAAAGGAAAGTTGGGTCTAAGATAATTAAGCTTTAAGGACAGAGAGGAGACATATAAGAAATAGAGTTAGACCTGTATGGCAGGCCATTCTACTCGGAGTAAATGCGAGTCATCTGATACGAAGCGTACCAGTCAATTATTCGCCAAAAAATAATAGTCCGAATATTGTATATAACCTATATACATATATATATATATATATATATATATATATATATATATATATACTTACATATATACAGACTTGTTCATTCTAGAATTAGATATGCGCTGTCCACAAGTGGAAAGAGTGCAGTTAGGTTAAAGCGCGCGAGAAAGGAGGATAGAATATCTCTCACTGGCAGTTTCGTTTTCTCCCACTTTTGTATTGCAAACAACTTCCCCTACTTTCTCGTGTGAACCTTCTTATTCTAGTAAACAAATATCTGAAGTAGTTGACGTAAAACCTCTAACAGTTCGTCGTATTCTACACTAGGATTTTTAAAAGTTTCTTTTAATTTTTTCATTGTTTGAAAATCTTTTTAATTTTTAGAATTTTCTATTTCATTTATTTCAAGAATATTTTATTAGTTTCACGCCAAACGGCAAAACATTTCAAGAAAATAGCCATGTTTGAAAATCTTTTTAATTTTTAGAATTTTCTATTTCATTTATTTCAAGAATATTTTATTAGTTTCACGCCAAACGGCAAAACATTTCAAGAAAATAGTCATGTTTGAAAATCTTTTTAATTTTTAGAATTTTCTATTTCATTTATTTCATGAATATTTTATTAGTTTCACGCCAAACGGCAAAACATTTCAAGAAAATAGCCATGTTGCACTTTATTAAAAGATTCAAATAAAATGCATCAAATAATTTATACAATTCAAAAATGTAGGTACGTATTGTCAATGCACGCGAGAAAGTAGGGGAAGTTGTTTGCAATACAAAAGTGGGAGAAAACGAAACTGCCAGTGAGAGATATTCTATCCTCCTTTCTCGCGCGCTTTAACCTAACTGCACTCTTTCCACTTGTGGACAGCGCATATCTAATTCTAGAATAAACAAGTCTGTATAGATTACTACTAGTGAAGATCGATAAGCATCGTTTAAAACTATTCAAGAGCGAATAATTAGGAGTGCGAATCAACGCTTTGGGAAAAAGAACGTCCGAATCGGAGACCATCTGCAGTTGAACAAGATAAGTACATATATTGTATTTATAAACAGGAAATATACGAGTATAAGGTAGAAGATTGTAAGTGTAATATTAATTTTGTTTTGTTTTCTTTCTTATTATTTATAAGATCAGTTTTTTCATCCGCCTGTATGGTCTTGACCTCTCATCATCAGATTACCATGCTTGAATGGTCAAAAATTTAATATTGATAACGACACCAAATCGCGCTTGGTTTAAGTTTTTTTGGCAATAGAAGATTGATATTTACTTTGAAATATTGGGATTTGCGGTACTGAACGGGGAATTACGCTACTTTAAGAAAAATAGCAAAAAAATATTTCGTACTGTATAAAATGTAATTTTTTTTAAAAATTCACAATGGTCTAGATGTTCAAATAACCCTATTTTCTTGTATACAACGGGTGGGCCATTTAAAAGTTTAAATTTAAAAATGCAATAAAACAAAAACGGTTTGAAATTTTGCCAAATTAATTTTTTTGTTGTGAAGTACAATTGTTCCGGTTAGAGATGGAATATTATTTCATTCATATGGCTGCCGCGGCTGGTCTCACAGTACCCCATTCGATCGGACCAATTTTCGCCGTATCTCGGTAATGGCATCACGAATGTTGGTCTTCAAAGGCTCAATTGTCTCTGGCTTGTCGGCATAACACTTGTCTTTAAAGACGCCCCACAGAAAATAGTGCAACGGTGTCAAATCGCAGCTTCTTGGCGGCCAATTGATATCAAACGTTTGACGCAATAAATCGATTGTGGCATGAGATGTGTGGCAAGTTGCACCATCCTGTTGAAACTAAACATCGTTCACATCAATACCATGAAGAGCGGGTACAAAAAAATCAATTACCATGGTGCGATAGGTGTCTCCATTGACGGTGATGGTTGCGCCGTCCTCATTTTCAAAGAAATATGGGCCAATGACGCCTCCGGTCCACAAACCGCACCAAACAGTCACTCATAATGGGTGCATTAGCTTCTGTAAGACCACGTGTGGGTTTTCTGAGCCCCAAATACGGCAATTTTGCTTGTTAACGTACCTACCAAGATGAAAATGAGCTTCATCCGAAAAGATTTTTTTTTGGCAAAATCGACATCATCGTGCAGTTTCTCGTTGGCCCATCTAGCGAAGCGAATACGAAGCGAATGATCATGCGGCTTCTACTCTTGAACCAATTGAACTTTGTAAGGCGTCGTACCGAGATCTTTTCGCAAAATTCGACGTAAACTGGTGCATGAAATGTTCAATTCTTGAGAACGATGACGAGTTGATGTTGATGGATTCTCACGCACACTCTGAGATATTTTCAGGTGTACGCACTGTACGAGCACACTCACGTCTTGGCGCATCAACAATGAAACCAGTTTCACGAACTTTAGCAATAAACTTGCGTGAACCGGGCACCGTTGGTCCTAGTCTGCTACCAAATTTTGTATGACACTTTCGTGCAATTCCTGACCAATTGTCTTTGTTTTGGAAATAAATTTCCAATAAATCCTAACGTTGCTCAAGCGTAAATCAATTCATTTCGTTCAGTGGAGATAATATACTGAATTTTGTGACAGAATAGAATGACATAAATATTGCCAGATTCGAAATAACCGGTGGTTCAAATTTAAACCGATAGATGACCCACCCCGTACTTCTTTAATAACTATTATTCCTCATAAAATAAAATATTTTTATTACTCTTTTCTTATTATTTATTATAATATCTCATATAATAACGTTTCTAATCCGCTATATTTAGCATTGTAATATGGAATATATAAAAAAAGGACAAACAACATCGAACGAAAACATGTCAATCTCGTTGTCCTTGATAATTATACGAGCAAATAAATAAAGTGCGGTGGTATCTTCTACATGAAATATGCATTATATTTCATCTTACTTTCAATTGACTTCAAATCAGATTCCTCTGTAGAATTCTTTTTTTGAAAAATATGCATTATTCAACGCTGTACATCTGCAGTTATTTTTCTTATATCAATGAAAATCTATCGATATTATATCATTCGTTATTAAGGAAGGAGAAGAAGATGGTTTATTTAATTTGAAAGTGTAAAATTATACGATAAGTATCTTTCTAAGTTGTAAATGGAGGTCTTAAATGTATTTGTATAAGCTATATACACTATCGCTCATAAGTATTTGAGCATCCTTGCTTCATTACAGTTTCTATAGAAATGTTGTAATTAAAAATTTATTTCTGTAGTAAGAAATGGTTTAATAGTAAACATTAAAAATTCATAAAAGCTTATTCAAAAATAATTATGCGATTACCCTATTATTCACCATGATAATAACCTAATAAAACTCCAGGTAGAATAATTGCACTTAAGGGATTAGATCTCTCAATTCTTGGAAATTTTCGATTGTTATGATTTTATTTTAAGGTAGGATGTTATTGCAAACTATTAACTATTTATACTTGGGCATTTTGAAAAAATTGCAGTTAGTTTTTGTGAGGTGCTCATAGTGATAACATCGTGTGTTTCGAAAAAGTTCAATCGGTTAGAAATGCCTAAACGGAAAGAATTGAGTGAAGAAACAGGATCGTTTATAATCGCATACCGCGAAATTGACACAGAACTTAAATTAAATCAGTTCACCGAGGTTCAGTCGCGATATGTGGTTGCTTTTCTGGATCAAATTTGGGCGATCTCGTGAAAATCGAAGGTATACTAAAAAAAGAACAGTATAAGCGCATATACAATCCCCCCTGGAATTAAAATTTCGGGTCAGAATTTTATTTTCCAATAAGATAATGAGCCGAAACACACTTCCAAACTATACCGGGAATATTTGCAGAAATTAAAAAGTTATAGCGTGGTCTCGTGGTGGAAGAACTTGACCGAGAGGTGAGAAGATCGGCCCCCACATCTGCTGTTAATATCTGGAAGAACCTGAAAGAGGCATGGGGTAAAATAAAACCTGAGACATTACCAAAATTAATCGAAAGAATGTCTCGATTCTGTGCTGCATTGATTAACGATAGACGAGTCTAAAATTTAGATAAATATATTATACAACCATTTATTTTAGATGTAAAAATATATATTTTTCATTTATGTAAATAATGAAAAGGTATTGGTATTTCAATTTTGATTTTTGTTACAATTTGCGGGTTAAATGCGAGTGACCAAATACTTATGAGCGATAGTGTATATATATGTTTAAAATATGTGCATTAAGAAGCAATCTTTTGTAGTCCAATTAAAGTGAAATCTTTCATTGATTGATGAACATTTATATACAAAGTGACAATGGACAGTACTTTCATTTTTTTGTCCGTTTTTGAAACCTGTAGTATTATGAGCACAAAAAAATTTATTTTTTGCAAAAGACAATAACTTTTGAAAAAAGTTTTGCAAGTAAGTATATGTACATGTTTGATATTATATATTATTAATATCCCAAATCAAAAAGAAAAACAAAAGTGATGCTTGGACGAAATCGACGTTAATTAAATAACATTTGTTTTGTCATAATTAAAAGAAAGTAATTTCAACAGATAATTAAACAGTGTCGCACCTAGAAACTTCGGTAAAAACCCACATGAAACAAATTCCGTACACAATCTGTACTATCGAAAGCCAAAACGCTGTGAAAAAAATATTTTGGTTAATACGTTTACCGACCGCCACCTGAAACATACGGAAACAATTTTAGTACGTAATTTCCCAAAAATAATTTACATTTCGCCAGGTAATTCCAACTGCTGAACAACGAAACTCCGAATTTAATTCTCCCTACCGAAACGATTATGACCCTAGGCAACAGGTACGTATCTAAGATTTCTACAGGAGATATTCACGATGGTATAAATTTTTTAAAGGTGACATACACGGGAGTGGGCGCGCCTTCTCACCATTAGTCGAAGAGCTGGATCTACCTTTACGACCAAGAACGCCCAATTTGGAGACGTGAATGATTGTCTGACGTTATTACAATTAGTTTCAACTATAAAATGCAGAGCTTCTGACTAAATAAAGTAATGGTGTAGTAGGTGGAAGGTAGTATTTATAATTCAATGTTACACAGAATCTTCCACATATCCATATGTACATAAATTTCGCTTTTTATCGTTGATTCTAATCAATAGATATTTAGTTTCATAAATAACAGTTTCCTAAAGATTTTGTTTAATATGTTTGTTTCCGTTATTTGTCTTGGTTTTATTAATATGATTATAAAGATTACAAAACTACACAATTCCCTTAAAATATTCAGACTTAAAGTAATATGAAATAATTTCTTTAAAGTGCTATCTGCTTCTGGGTTTCCAGGCTGGAACCGCAGTAGTTGAGCCATGAAGATGTCCCATGTGAGTGGGTACGAAACGTCGGCAGATGTACAAGTCACGCGGTTCCAGCCCGGAAACCCAGAAGTAAATAGCATGGACTACGACCGCGGAAGTCTATGTACCAAATTCTTTAAAGTGTTAAATATAAATTCATGGACACATAACACAACGCAAAAATGGATAGTGACAAAGAAAATCCGTTAATCATTGAGAAAAGCACGCATCCTCGTTGTTTTACTTGCTTACTTAGTCCTGAACCTTTCTACCGTTAGACGTAAAACTAGTGAAGTTGAATTTTATATTTTGTCTTCACTGTTTCTTATATTGAGTCAAGGTTCATATTTCGTCCAATTTCCTTCCTTTCCACTTTCTTATTCTTGGTCTTCCTCTCCTATTTTCCCCAATACCTGCATTACGAACACTATTTTTGTGAGCCTGTCATCATTCGACATATATACATGTCCCAGCAGGCCTTGTTCTTCTATAATTTTTTGGTTGATAGATTCTATTAATAACTTTTGTCCAAATCTTTCATTTCTTATTTGGTCTCTTGGTTTTTATTTTCTAGTCTCTTCAGAAATCATATATCCACTGCACTGACTCGTGATTCTTGTCTTTTTGTTAAAATTCATGATTCGCGGCTTTTCGTAAGTGTTGACCTAACCCCTCACTACTTCAGTTTTTATCAATTTCGGTACTTCTTCTTCCCAGGATTGTCGTCTTAATTGCGTTGAATATACCACTTGCCTTTCCCATTCTTTCATTTATTTCCTGTTCCATTTTTCCCGTTCTACTCTATAATTGCACCCAGGCACTTAAAATGGCCCACATGTTTATTTTCTTTCTAGCCCGCTCTTGTGTGTTTTTCTACTATTTGATATTATCATGGTTTTTGTCTTTCATATATTGATTTTCATGTTTATCTTCGCTAATTCTTCCTCTATTACTATATTTTCCTCCGTATCAGCTATCAGCGCCATGTTGTCTGCATACATTAGTTCATTCAGTTGCGCTGTTCTTATTTGCCAGCAACCTAATGTCAATTTCTTCATCTTTTCCTTGGCTTTCTTTATCGCGTCATCCAGTTCTGCAGAGAGTAGGAGTTGGCTCAAGACGCATCCTTGTTTAACTGATTGCCTTGTTTTAAATTCTCCTAATTCCTCATTATTTCTTCTAACTATATTCTTATAGTTCGAAGAAACAATGAGGAATATTTATAGTTAGAAGAAACGATGAGGAATTTTTATAGTTAGAAGAAACAATATCATAAAACACACATAAATCACACAGACACTTCTTGACCATAATAACCTTTTTCAATGTAGTGCATGTTAATTTAAGTAAAAGTTTTTTTAAAACAAGGCAAAAGAATAGTGCAATGCTTTTCACTGCGGATTCCTCTCTTGTTTTTTCGTACACCTGTTTTACCAGGTGCATACTTTGAAATCAAAAACTTTCTCCATGTCTATACAGAATTATATAGTTAATTGTCTGGGGTTATATTGATTATCTTTTCACTTATTTTATTGATCGTAAAAGTAAGTCTGGTGTGCTTCTGTTCTTCCTGAATCTGCATTGCGTGTCTTCTAGTGTTGGCTCTATTTTATTTCTTATCCTTTGTTCTACTATTCTTGCGATTATCTTCCCCGGGATACTAGAAAGTATTATTAACCTGTAATTGTTGCAGTTTCTTCAATCATCCATCTTATATATTGGTAGTATAATATCTGTTTTCCATTCCTTTGGTATTTTTTCATTCCTTAATATATCACTCATTAATTCTCTAATCATGTTAATTCCGACTGTTCCCATATATTTAATCATTTCCTATTTGATGTTATCTTTCCCGAACGTTTTTCTAAGCTTTATTTTTCGTGGTGGTTCTTTTAATTTCTCCACGGTTATAATTTATATTTCTGATTCTTAATCATCTTATTTCTTCTTTTGCGTCTTGTTGATTTATCGTGTCAGTGTATATTACCTCTTCAAAATACTGTCTCCATCTTTCCATTATTTCATCTTCGTTCGTAATTATATTACTCTCTTTATCCTTTATGTTTGGCATGTTATACTCCTTCCTTCGTCTCAGCTGTTTTAACGTTCCGTGAAATAGTTTCCGATTTTCTCTATAGTTTTCCGTCATTTTGCTCCCAAGTGTCTCCTATGATTTCTTTTTAACCTCCTGTATTATCGCCTTGGTCTCTTTACTTTCCTTTCTGTGTAATTCATAATCTTCATTTCTTTTTGTAGTTCGGTATTTCTTCCACATATCTTTTTCGCACTTAACTTTTCTTTGTATGTCATTTATCTATCATTTGGTTTTTCTCGTATCGTTGCTTTAAAAGATTTCATATCAATGAACTGCTCTTAGAATGGGTGTCTAATAAAAAGGCTTGGATGATGATTCTTTGGTTAAAAAAATTGACGAAAGAAAGCAGAATAAAAACTCTTATTATTTTTGGATAACGCAATTCTCGTCCTTAATTGAAACTCGAAAGTGTGAAGATTATTTTTCTGCCATCAAATACCAAACTTCATTGCCAACTATTGCACCAAGGAATTAGCCACAACTTCAAGACGACATATATTATTATTATTATTTAACCTGCCCAATAAAATATGAAGATATATATATATATATATATATATATATATATATATATATATATATTACTCTCTTTATCCTTTATCTTTAGCTTGTTATATTCCTTCCTTCGTCTCAGCTGTTTTAACGTTCCGTGAAATAGTTTCCGATTTTCTCTATAGTTTTCCGTCATTTTGCTCTCAAGTGTCTCCTATGATCTCTTTTGAACCTCCTGTATTATCACCTTGACCTCTTGATTTTTCTTTCTGTGTAATATCATAATCTTCATTTCTTCTTATTGTTAGGTATTTCTTCCACATATCTTTTTTGCACTTAACTTTTCTTTGTATAGATAACGTAACTCTCGTCCTTAATTGAAACTCGAAAATGTGAAGATTACTTTTCTGCCATCAAACACCAAACCTCATTGAAATTGCATATATAAGCCACAACTTTTCGACATATATTATTATTATTATTTAACCCGCCCAACAAAATATAAAGATATATATATATATATATATATATATATATATATATATATATATATATAAAGGACCGGTAATAAGACATGGCATTGAAAAAGTTCTACCATCAAAAATAAAAACGATGCGCGTTTAAGGATTACCAAACAATTGGGTACAATTTCGCAACTTCAACCAACACATCTAAAAATATTTGTAATTAGTTTAATTGTGCAACATCTTTAGAAATGACTGAATAAGTATTTGAGAACAACCACAAACATATGTGAGCAACGTTATTTTAAATTATGTGTCATGGCATTGTGCATATATGTAAGTGTTGTTTGAATACTAATTTTTTTTACAAGGACGTATGTGATGTAAAAGTTTAAGTTATAAGTTTTTTCACCTCGAATTTATTGTAAGCATCGAACGTTTGGGTTTAAAACTGATTAATAAATTTTGTTTTTTTTCCATTTCGATATATACATATATATATATATATATATATATATCGATATATACACACACACGCATATATGTATATATATATATATGCATATATATATATATATATATATATATATATATATATTGTAAAAATGTATAATAGGTAAAGTAAATAAATACTTACTTGCGAAACTAAAAAAAGTAATGCTCCGCATTAGCTTAAATGATTTGAATTTTAGACGACAAAAAACGAATACAACAAACTGTTTAAGCATTCATTAAATTGTATATTACCTGACTTGTCCAAATAGTCGAGTTGATTATTTTGAAAAGTTGTTTATTTTTTTTTAATTAGTATAACAAACTTTACAAATATGTCAACAATAATATTCTAAAAACTCTACAAATTTCAATACTGAATTAAATAAATGAATAATGAATTTTTTATTTAAAAAGTATTAATCTTTAAATGAAAACTAAAGAGTATATAATTCTTTAACAAGCAGCTGTGTTACTTGGATTGTATTATAGATAAATTCAATTATACGATGTTCTTTAATCAATTTTTTCCTCAGTAAAATTACTTAAATAATTAACTTATTTAAAACTGAATCACTGAAGGTTGATATTGAATTTGTTTCGTACGGATATTTTGCCGTAGTTTTCCAGGTGTGACACTGTTTAATTATCTGCTGATGATGGCAATTTAGTGATCGAAATACGTATACAGGATACGAAGATTAATGTGGAAAAGTGTTACATATCAACCTTCAGTCATTAAAAAAAAGAAAGTAAAGATTGAAATTACAGTAAAACGACTAACATATTAAAAAGGAAAAGAATATAATAAAGAGCCAAAAACAACATTCTCACTTCCTTATTCTATTTCCCAACTGGATTTAGTTAATATTCAAGACTTGTGTTTACCTCAACTACTTGATCTACAATTACAGTCTCATTAATTTCATACATGCATAGCTCAGTACGTACCACTATAAATAACTCTCGATATATATAATTAACGTTAAATAATTACGATTAAAATCGAGACTGTTTTAAATCTTTTTCGCCTTGTTTCGTTTCATAATTACTATTATAGTCTATCACTGATATCATGCAATTTATTTCTGTTAATTTACAAACGAGTTCTCCCATTAAGCGGTGTAATTCTTCGGTTTCTAGGAAAGGCCTCATCTTGCTTGGGTCATAAAAATTCTTTGAGGACAGAACTATAAGAAATCTATACAAGTGAATCGTAAAACGGTTATAATCTTACTGGCACATAAATGTTTTATTTCTATGTTAGTTTGACTTCAACATTAAAGAGAAGAAAGACATTAAAAATATAATTTACT
Organism: Dermolepida albohirtum; assembly: GCA_031893035.1. NCBI lineage: Eukaryota > Metazoa > Arthropoda > Insecta > Coleoptera > Scarabaeidae > Dermolepida > Dermolepida albohirtum. The sequence continues at coordinate 129,782 of JAVIWB010005660.1, read as the reverse complement.
ATTAACAAACTCTGGTTTTTATTACTATTATAATAAATAAAATATATTTGAAATTTTCTATTTTATTTTACTTTTTAGATCGCAATTACATTGCAGAAACTTTTGAAAAAAGCTTTTGAAATTTATTGCTCTCTGGTGAGATTCGAACTCACGATCTCATGCCTACCGGGCACGTATCTAAGCCGCTCGACCACACAGAACGGTAATATTCGAATCTATGAACATGCCATAAATTGTATTATGAAAAGAGATATTAATTGAAACTCGCGGTTCGTTTTAGTTGCATATAATTATGTGCCGATGTGTAACTGAAAATTTCTTCTCCTTACTGCTTTGTATATATTGTAGTATATACACTACTACTACTACAACGTGGTTTTTAATGTGCAGAACAGCATAGAATAACGAACAAATCCCTAAAGAATGTGAGGAAAGCTTAATAACTTCTATACACAAAAAAAGGAGACGAATTTTAATGCTAACATTACATAGCAATTTGTCTGGCGTCCCCACCATTTAAAGTATCCACTAAGATTGTATAAGGAAGAAGCGGAAAACTCGTGGAATATAAACTAGGCGAAGAACAGGCAGCATTTAGAGGAGGTTGAAGAAGAACGGATAATATTTTCATACTAAGAAATTTGATTTGAAAAAAAAAATTAAGCAAACGAAAAGTTGTCTATTATATTTATAGACTTGAAAGCAGCGTTTGTACGGTGGAAAGGTCGGTACTATGGGGAATAATGGAAGAGATGGGATCCCCAAAATAATTAGATTTGTTCAGAGTATATCCAACACTACATGGCACAGTAATTCCCAATGGGGAGAGATTTGAAAAGTTCGATCTGTCATAGGGGATAAAGCACAGAGACAGCCTTAGCCCGCAACCGTTTATAATGATAATGAACAATATAATGAAGAACACAAGGAGAAGAATAGCAAGACTTCAGACAATCCGCTGGTTGTCTGAAGTCTTGCTACAGGCAGATGTTACCGATCCAATTCGATGGAATGCTATACACAGATATAATGCTAGTTGCTGAAGCAAGAAAAAAATGGAGACGCTACTTGATATATGGACAGAAGAGATAGAAAGAATGAATCAAAATGGAGGTTACCATAGGAACAACTAAATATATAATAAAACAGAAAACACCAACGGATGCAGACGGGATAAAATGCAAAGGATAGCAAAAAGAGCAAATAACAACATATGAATACCTAGGAGTTGTGACATCGTAGGATGGATGGCAAGGTAGATCTAGAAATAGTAAACAGATTAAGGAAATCCCCAAAAATATATAATGCTCTATATAATACAATATTTGGGAAAAAGGAGCTCTAAGCACAAGTCAAATTTCAGCTATGCACAAAATAGATGCGAGTCCTGGGTGGGTACAAGTAAAGAGAATACGATGACAGCAGCAGAGATGAAACAATCGTGAAAAATAGCCGAAGATGCAAATATGGATAAGACAAGAAGTGACAAAATCAGACGGCTACATCCAAAGTATACAGAAACGAAGAAAAGCAAGAAAATATTGACACATTTGGACACGTAACAAGAATGAAAAACAACCGACTGGCGAAAAGAGTAATGGAAGCAAGTACAGGAAGAAAAAAGAGGAGAGCGAGGGCGAAAAAGACATGGACATAGCAGATAGAAGAAATACGAAACTGAAGGGGAAAAACACTAAACGAAATGAAAATACCTGCCAGTAATCGGAAAAACTGAAACTGATGGGTGGAAGAAAGAACGGGAAAATTCCGATATCCTCATGGGAGAAATGGAATGGAAGAAGAAGAAGGTATGCACTATTACTAATGTAATACATAATTCATTTTAATTAATAAAATGAACATAACATAAATAACAGAATGAATACATATTGTTTGGTATTTATGTATTTAAGTACTTTAAAACTAAATTATCGATCATGACCATTTTACAACCCAGGTAATAATATCATTAATGATTAAATAAAGGCATTTTTCTCGAAAATTTTAAATACGATGTCATTAGGTTATGAGTGGTATCGTATCTAGATAAAAATTTTAGTTTTAATTTTTTCATTCAACTTTCGAAGTGGAAAGGGTTCGTCTCGTAGTGTTTGTATATTATTCTAAAGTAAAATCGATATTTTGAACGACACTGCGTAGAAAAGAACGTCTATTGTAATTATTTTCTATTTCGAGGATTTGGGTGTTGTCGAAGTTGAATTTATGTTTCTTCCCTGATGTTTAGATAAGGCTGTTGCATTTATTTTGTCACTGATTAGACTGTATTTGTGTTTGCATATTTTTTTATCTAGATATTGTTTTGTTTGTCCTGCATACATATATACGAGGGAGCGTTTTTATATTCGCGGAATGGGGGACAAGGGGTGGACATAAAAAGCCAAATTATTTTTCTTTTTCAATATATTCACCTGCAAGACGGATACATTTTTCACATCTTTCAATTAATTTATTTATACCCTCATAAAAAAATGATTTCTCATTATCTGAAAAATACGCCGAAACTGCCTCCTTGACTTCATCATCGGCAGTAAATTTTTTACTCCGCAGCTCTTTTTTCATTTTCGGAAACAGGTAATAATCACTCGGGGCCAGGTCTTGGCTGTAGGGTGGGTGATTCACAATTTCGAAGCGCACCTTATGCAGGGCAGCTAACGCAACGCAGCTCTTGTGGACGGGCGCGTTGTCATGCAAAAGCAGAACACCTTCTGTCAATTTTCCCCGTCTTTTCTCTTTAATGGCTTCTTTTAGTCGCTCTAATATTGAAGCGTAATATTCTCCGGTTATAGAAACACCTTTATAATCAATCAACAATATTCCTTCCGAGTCCCAAAATACCGTTGCCATGAGTTTCCCAGCTGATTGTGACACTTTAAATTTCTTGGGAGGTGCTGTGCCCTTTTTATGCCACTGCATGGAGTCTTGTTTGGACTCAGGTTCATAATGATTAACCCAAGTTTCGTCTCCAGTAACAATTCCACTCAATACACCATCCTTGTCTTCATTACAGAGGTCCAAAAATGCATGCGAACACTCTACGCGCTGTTGTTTTTGCGGCGGCGTGAGCATTCTCGGCACCCATCTTGCGCTGACCTTAGACATGCCGAGATGATCGTGTAGGATTTTAAAAATTGTTGTATCGGATACTCCAACCATTTCTGCGAGTTGTTTCTTCTTTAGTCGAGCATCTTCGAGTACAATTTGTTCAACTTTTTGGATAAGTGCTGGCGTGGTCACCTCAATGCTCCTGCCCGGCCTCGGGTCATCTTCAAGGGATTCCCTTCCTTGTTTAAATAAACTATGCCACTTGTACACCATGGTTTTTCGTGGACAAGAGTCGCCGTAAACCAATGACATCTCATTCATTATGGTCGCGACTGATTTTCCTTGCCTGGTAAGGAACTTTATAACGGCATGATATTCGATTTTTTCCATATTTCACTTTTCACTCTTGATTATGTTACTTGGTTGACGATAGCTCAAAGACTAACTGTCTAATAACAATGAAACTTCGTATTTATACTAATCATGAGTCGCTGCACAGGCCACGCCCCCAATGCGCCTACTCACCCCTCTACAACCCGTTCATTCCGCGAAGATAAAAACGCTCCCTCGTACCTTCACAAGATTGGTAATTTATTTTGTGTATACTGTGTGTTTGTTTTCCTTTAGGTATTTCATGTTCAATTTTAGTAAGAAAGATTTGTTTGTATCTCTCGGTATGTGAGCTATTTTAATGTTGCTTTTTCCAAAGAGTTTGCTTAGATTTTCTGATAAGTGTGGTACATATGTATAATAAAGTAATGAATTTGTTTCTGTCGTTGTTTCTGGTGATATTCTCGGTGTTTCCTGTATTTATAATTTCAATTTTGTTTTCTCTATTTTTGAGTGTGAACAGCCTTTTTCCCTTTTTTGATGTTTTCTTCTATGAAGTTCGGAGACTAGTTATTTTTTGAAAGTAATGTTTTAATTTCATTTTGTTAGTAAATTTTACAATATTAAGGAAATAAATATATATTGGAAATACGTAACTGTAAAAGGTATTGCAGGTTGGACAAAATAAATAACTTGAAAAAGGAGGCCATTCTCCTGACCAACATATTAAAAACGAAATGAATACGTTGAAATAATACGTTTTTAAAATTCCGTATATTTTAATTATAATATATATATATATATATATATAATTTTATTTTTAAACAAAAACAAAATGATTTCTAAATGTATTTAAATATTATAATTAATTTATAATTATTAAAGAAATGTATATAATAATTAAAGAAAGCAATTAAGATTTTTTTATTAGTACTGCCATCTTTCTTTAGGATCGCTGTTTGTTGATCTGGCAACGTTATTTCAAAAAAAACAACACCAGATTAATCTAATAATAATATATAAATCAATATAGTACTGTATTTGTGAAACTGTACTTACCTAGTGGCCTAACTGGTAAGGCAACCGTCTAGCAAATGGCACATAAAAGTTCGAGTCCTATTCCATTTCTGTGATTGCGATCAACGATAACACAACAAAAGATACTAATTTTCATTAATTTCCCAACGTAAAGTGCTTAATAATATATTTACATATAATTGTTAGTATCAAACATTGACTGCTCTGTATAACTCTTAGGTTGTTTCCATAATGCCTAATTAGTAAGACATCCGTCTATATAGAAGAAACAATGGCCAATTTCCAAGGTATAATTAATGAAATTAGTACATGGATGAAAAAATGGCGAATAAAGGCAAATGAAGAAAAATCTTCTCATGTTAACTTCACGAATAGAACAATAACCAATCTTCCAGTGAAATTGAACAACACAATTCCACACCGAAGAACGGCCAAATACCTAGGCTTAAATTTAGATGCAAAACTGAAATGCAAGGAGCATGTTAAAAAGAAAACAACTGAGCTAAAATTAAAATATAACAGTACGTATTGGCTATTGGGAAGGAAATCCCAATTATCAATCTGTAATAAAGTACTGATTTACAAACAGGTGATACGTCCAATATGGACTTATGACATCTAATTGTGGGGTTGCACAAAAAAAAGTAATTATTCTTGCATCCAAAAATTTCAAAATCCTGTTTTACGAAATATGGTAAATGCTGCTTGATATGTGCGAGACAGGGATTTGCATCGGGAACTCCAAGTGGAGATGGTCGAGGACATGATTGGAACGTTTGCCAGAAACCACGAGGCGAGGCTTCATGAACATCCAAATCAAGAAGCTCTACAGCTGCTAGTAAATCAGGACCTTGTTCGCAGGCTCAAAAGAACAAAACCTTTCGAACTAGTCTAGTGTAGTGAGAAGTGCATTATAATAGTGAAAAGCAGAGAATAGTGTAAGTGTAGCCATGTGAAGGTTGTGTGCAAAAAATCTCTAGAAACTAGGATGGGTCGACGGAAACAGACTAATAAGTAGTGATGTAGTAATTTAGGACAACAACAAAATTTTAGTTAATCTCAAAGATTAGGTGCATCGTAAAAAAAAATAAAAAGAAAAAAGTCCGTCTAGCGTGCGACAGGTGCAGATTTGAGTCCTGCGCCAGCTCAGAAATTTTTAATTAATTTCTGTGGTTGTAATCGCCGATAGCACAGCAGAAAATATTAATTTTCACCAGATTAATCGTTTTAATTGTTTTAAATATAATTTTTAATATTATATATTGCCAGGGACTTTTATTTTGATTTATTTCTCTTCATTACATAATTTAGTCGCTATTTGGTCAGAATTATAACGCCTGTACTATGTGAAATTAAAAAAAAACAGGCAAGGTTACTTCAATTAAAAAATTAATTGAAAACTTATACGCATTGTACATATAGCAGCAAACGAATTCTTTAAATGCTTCTTTTTTCCATTAAAACGAATAATACAAACAGTTATTAATTTCATCTGCGAACATATGGCTTTCGAACATACATAAATTAAAACGCATCGAAATTTACTGTATCTCATGAAGATGCGAAACGTTTAATTTAAAATAACGTGTCTATGTAAATTGAATTACATAAACTCTATCAACGCCTTTCATCCGTTAGAAATAAATTATGTGTAAGGAAGAATTTCATATTTAATTTATACATTACTTATTTATTCTACGTTCAAAATTCCATGTGATAATAGACTACTACATTAATTGATATTTCCTGAACTTGTATATAGAATTCCTCCTCCATTCCATAATCTTATTAACGTTGATTATATTCAGTACTACACCGTACCTAATACGCATGTATACTAAATTAAATATGTCCACAATTTTTATAGTGTACAAATTACTTTTTAGTTCGAATACAGCGTTTCTCAACCTTTCAATGTTTGTGATCAAATTTTCAATCAAAATTCTCACCACTACAAAGGGTACTAGGAAAGTTTTGCAATGCAGCTTTGTTTATTTAATTTTTTCAAAGTAATTTCCTCTACGCACAACACACCTCTCCATCCTCCGAAACAAATCTTTAAATAACTTCTGCCAAGTTTCACTAGGGAATAAAGTACACTCGTTATCCCAAGCCCGCAGAAGGTCCTCATCACTGGAAAACGGCCTCCCGTTCAACTTCATTTTCGCATGCGGAAACATTGCAAAGTCGCCGAGAGCAAGATCTGGACTGTAGGGAGGGTGCTCGAGAAGTTTCAATTCTGTCGTGGTCAAAAATTCGGTGCAGGCTTTGGTGTGGTGAGCTGGAGCATTATCGTGATGGAGGAACCAGGTGTCCATTTTTGACTTTGGCCGCAGGTTCTTCATAGATCCAATGACATTAGACAAACGCTGTTCAGTATACCACTTCGCCGTGACTGACTTCTGTGTGTCCAAAACGACGCGTTCCACAATTCCAATCGATTTGAAAAATACAGCTATCATTTTCTTCTTTACAGATCGGGATTTTCTGACAACTACGGGTGTGTTCTCATCATCAAAGACCCAAACTTTGTTTTGAGCTTTGGTCGGCACATCGTAATAGTACAGCCAAGTCTAGTCACCTGTCACAATGTTGTTCTCATACCGTAATTGTCCCTTATTAAACTTTTTTAGCATTTCCTGGCACCAAGTCAGACGTCGTATCAACTGCTCTTCAGTTAGTCGATGCGGCACCCAAAGAGAACAAAGTTTCTTCACGTGTAAATGATCATGCAGAATCTAACGAATTGCTGGTGCATTTAGATCTGAAGTATCCTCTATCTGTTGGTAGGTCACTCGTCTGTCCTCGCCAAGTATTTTCCTCACAGTAGTAACGTTTTCCTCCGTAACTGACGTTCGTGGCCTTCCCGGCCTTTCAACATCCTCCACAGTTAAATTTCCCCTTTGGAATTCTCCATACCACCTGAATGTCGTTGTGCGATGTGGATAAACATCACCTAGTGCAAGAGTCATTTCTTCGAAGCACTGGTCTATGTTTAAACCACGCACGAAATTATAACGCAAAACTGCCTTTACCTCATTTCGTGACCACGATGCTATCGCAAGCAATTTACACTCTCACTGCTAATGAATAACTGACCCATCGACATGGCGCGGTGGCTACTATGCACGTATGAATATGTCTCAACATGTAGCAACAAGCAGCTTCCTGCGATTCATTGTTGCGTCATATTGCTTAACTTTCCTAGTACTCTCCGTATTTGAATATGTTGACTTTAAGAAACTACGACACTTCCTTAATTACATCAGCATGAAATGGTAAATTGATTGATATTTGCCAGCACCGATCGGTTGCATTAACGAAATTAGAATCAGTGTTTCTCTATAGAAACACTGATTCTACATTATAATTCTTCTCATAATTCTCAATATTCTGTTTGTATTCACTGTGACCTGCGCTTTTATCGCATTCCCATTTGGAGTATCAGTTGGCTACCCTTTTCGGCATCTAAATTTTTTTGTAACACTAAGAGTCTTTTCGTTGAAAAATTATGCAATTTTTGTGACAGTACTTGAATTGAATCTTCGGACACATTGATAAAATTCTTCCTTGGTACATTGAACAACCTTACACGACGGATATCTATCCTTTACGAATTTTCTAATTCAATTGTATTGCTGCCGTGCCAAGTTTGCTTCCACAAAATGTGATTGCTCACCATCCATTTCAAAAAGCTCCCGATGATTCCACAATTACGAAAGAAAAAATCTCCATAGACTTCACGGGAAGTGAAGACAATTTAATAATAAATTACTACTTGAATTTTGAGCAAGGCTAGATGATAAATTTTCTGCATTGAAAACAAGAGCATTTCGTATACTATTACAATTTTCAATGTGCTACCTTTTAGAAGACGGTTTTTCTATGATGCCCTGCTTTTAAAGGAAAATATAGATAAATATAGGAGAAGAACTCAGAGTGTTTATTTCAAATATTAAAATTTCTTTAGAAAAACTTTGCTCTGAAATCTGACGAATGAAAAATAATATTTTTTCGATATACTTGTGCTCCCCATTTAGTGTTATCGCCCCTCCCCTCTCTCTAAGAAAGAGCGCGATTCACAGATTGAAAATCACTACCCTAATACAAATAATATTATTTTAATTATATCAGCTTTATAACTTTTACCAATATTAAGCAGAGACCCTAAGAATTAAATAAATAAAATATGCCAACCGGATTTTTGCATAAAAAGTTGATTTTCATCCGCCAGATGTTTGATATTGCGTATCGTGTTTACAACCAGATCTGGAAAAGAGTTAAAGGAAATCGTTAATCGTTACTGAGCTCATATCAACCTGCGAGAATGTAGGTACATATGTACGTACGTTTCATTTGTTGATCTCAGGCAGCTATATCCTACACCCACACGTTCATATAAAGTGTTCTGGTGATACGCCCACTTGAATTCGAATAAACCGTCTCGAATCAAATGAATTATATAATAATGGCTGATAATAAAAGGGAAATATATGCACATCACGCGATATATTTTCGAAGCGTAAAAGTATGGGTTCACATTGCACGATAGACGATTAAGCGTCCGAATGAAATAACGCAGAAATTTTCTTATTTTATCAGACGTTCACGATGTCATGTTAAGTGATGCAAGTTTCAGTAATTATGATTCAACTGTTTTGTCGTTTTTCTTGTGTTATAACGTGTTTTCACGTCCTGTCATTTCCAGAAAAACAAAATTAATATTGAAAGTAATTTTGATGGAACCTGCGGTTGATTAACTTGATCATTGAAGGTTGATATATAGTATAACCCCCTTCCACATTAATTTTCATATTCAGCTTACGTATTTCGACAATTAGGTTGTCATCAACAGCAGATAATTAAACAGTGTCGCACCTGGAAAACTACGGCAAAATAACAGTTTTCCAGATGCGACACTGTTTAAGTATCTACTGATGATGACAACTTAGTTGTCGAAATACGTATACAGAATACGAAAATTAATGTGGAAAGAGGTTATATATCAGTGATTAAAATTAATATGAAGAATTCCTCGTACTAATGCTGAACTCTTCTGTGGTACATACGAAAGGGGACGTCTCACTATTTTTCCGCCACATTCTTCTTTGAAACATTTATATGGTACTATTCTGACGTATGCATGCTCTGTTAACGCTTATACTTTTAATGCGTCACTAAAGATGACCTATAACGAAGTTAAAACATTGATTTAACGTAAAAGTGGATTAAAAAATACTATGAATGTTTTCCTATCGTCTACTGTGTAGTCTTTGCGGCTGATTAGCAATTTGCTAGCGATTGCGGGCGAAACTCCGATCGATCTTCTGACCCAGGAAAAGAAGAGATTCTACGATATCTATGAGGAGAATGAAGGAAAGCCAGCAAAGGCAAAAGCTAAAGTGCTCACTGGATTGAAGTGGCAAGAACGTTGGTGAAACGAAACGAGACGATGCAGACGAGGAGATTGATCCGTAGCATGATGGGCTAGATAAACCGCGACCACGGTGAGGTAAACTACTACCTCACATAGTGTCTCAGCGGTCACAGGTTTTTCAATAGGATAGATAAAAGGGAAAACACAGCTTGCTAATGTTAGTACTCTACAGAAACCGATGCTCAATGCACCTTCTTTGACAGCCAGCTTACTCAACGTCAAGCCCAGCAATTTACTAGATGCAACAGATTAAGATTGATTGGATATACGACCGACACTAAGATGTAGTATAGAAATCGTTCAGTGTTTCAGGCCTTTCTGCTAGACAACATGCATAAGCCTAGACAGCATAATGGAAGGCTTCTGCACGAGCTGCGGAATGAAAGGCCACGAACTTAAGGAATGTAAAAATGACGCGTGATACTTCCTCTGCGCATGAGGTCTTGGCGCGAGAAATCCTGTTCCAAGTTTCGACCCGTGATTGACGTTCAGGAAGACGTTAGACTACGCGAAAGTGAAGAATTAATGATCAAGATTTTTCAGACCAACATGCTCAACATACATTCTTCGAGTACGAGAGGTGGACCGAGTACAGAGATGCCCTGCAAGAGACAGAGAGCCCTTTGTCACTAGGAATAATTATTTACACGTTACATTTATTTTAAGATATCTAAGCGAATTACTATAATTAAGCGAACAACCAAAAAGGTAAAAAAACTCTCGCTACGTATTACCGGAATTTTCTAAACACGCTTCAGACCGTCTTACATAATACGTACTTTATGGAGGTGACAATAAAAATTTGGCGGGTGTACATTATGCGTGATTTAGTAGTCAAAAATAAAGGAAGGATATTCAGAGAAAGAGATGTCTAGTTACAGAAAAAGAAATTTCTTGTGTGACTGCGTAATAAATGGGACTACATCATTCCGTGAGATGGCAAGTAGACGGCAAAAGTAGAGGAGAAAGAAAATGAAACGGTGATGTAATAAAAGAAAAACTTGTTTCTGTACCACATACTCCCTAGATTAACTAACTAAAAGACGTAAAATAAAAATTTTCTTTATACAGCATGCACCCAAAGTAGATTTTCAAGCAGAAACGTAGTTAAAACAATATTACGTAGTTTAGTAATATTATATTTAATCCTCGACATAATGGTAGGTAAACACTTCACAAAGTAAACGATTAATTCCGAAGATATACTCTAACAATAAATTAGTCCCGATACTACTACATTAACTCGTTAAGTGCTGAGTAACAGCGAGAGAGAGAGATCGGTTGGAGACATTACGACTGAAAATAATGTTCCTGGGTCTTTTTTAGTGTCGCATTGCAGATTAAAACTATTCCCTCTATACAATATTGCAGTCCATTAAAATCCAACACTTGTCCGAATAAGTATCTCGTTGCAATTTGTAGTTGTTCATATAACCGCACTGGTTTAACGAATGGATGTCACACTACATTGACCTTGATTCCAAGCAAAATCGCCAGTTCATACAGTCAGTGTGGACACTCCGCGACAAAAGTAAAACATATGTGTGTGTACTGGTGAAGGCGGGAAAGAGAAATGTAAACTTTTAAAAAATTTAAAGAGGGAATTATTAAAGGAGCAAATAATGTTGAAAAAGAGTTTCGTAACATTGATAATCGTATAACAAAATAGATTATAGTCTCAGTAGACTAACATTAACTTAGATACGAGGGTGGTCCCCTAAGTACTAGGCCTGACCTAGAGATTGCGGTAGTTGTTCGAAAAATATCACTGTATTAGAAAGTACACCATCTATAAAGCACATGTATAAATTTTGAAGACGCCATGTTGTTTAGTATTTGTTTGGCAGCCATCAATAATAATGAACGTTTTCAGTGAATTTGTAAAAATGAAGAAGATTGGTCATCGTTACGTGATACAACACTTATTTGAAAGGCCTCAGTCCAACCGATATAAAAGCTGAACTGGATTCTACTCTGGATGAGTCTGCTCCTTCGTTTACAACAGCGAAATATTGGGTAACAGAGTTTAAACGAGGCCGTACGAGCTACCAAGATGAGCATCGCAGTGGTCGACCAAATTAGGTGACTCCAGAGATGGTGAAGAAAATTCACAAAGCGGTACTGGATGATCGTCGACTGAAAGTGCGCGAGCTGGCAAATATAGTAGGTATTTCAAAAAGTGCTGTACATCGCATATTATCTGAAAATTTGGACTTGAGAACGCTGTGTGCAATATGGGTGCCCCAATCAAAATAATGGACTCATAAGGGAGAACCGGCTCCAAAGAAGGCGAAGACCGTTTCATCTGCAGGCAAGGTCATGGCATCGGTTCTTTAAGATGCGGAATAATTTTCATTGCCTATCTTGAAAAAGGAAAAACTATCAACGGCGAGTATAATGCGAACTTATTCCAATGTTTTAGCGAAGAAATCAAGCAAAAACGGTCGCATTTGGCTAAGAAGAAGGTGTTGTTTCATCAAGACAATGCACCAGCTCACAAATCCGTTATTGCAATGGCCAAAATTAATTAATTAAAGTTTGAATTGCTACCTCATGCACCCTATTCGCCAGATTTAGCCTCTCCGAATTATTTTTTGAGGAGCAAGACTGTTCTTATTATAAAAAGGTTATCGAACTTATTGAACATCGCTGGGAAACGTGTATAAAGCTGAAAAGAGATTATGTTGAAAAATAAATATATTTCTTTCCAAAATTTTTGTGTTTTCTTTGTTGGGTCGGGTACATCTGGGATCACTCTTGTATGATACCTTCATAGTAGCTACAATAAAGATGAATCAAGTTTATTTTCACAAAAAACATATTTAAATTTTCTTTTGGTAGAGTTTATACTTTTTATTCGTAGTCGAAGCTTAAGAACGAACCCATTTACGCATTTGAAGGTTCGTATTTTGACGTAGCTTTTTAATTTTTCCATTCTCAGGATTAGAAATACCGCCTAGACAAATTTAGACATCAAAATCGTTTTCAAGGCCTTAGAAACTTTTAAAAATAATTTGCGTTTTAAGCAACCATTTATTTATTATTAGCGAACTAGAACGCGCAATAAAATTTTATTTTATTGCAAATGAAATCAAAGACGATCTCATAAGATGTATTTAAAGTAGAGAATAAATAAAATGAAATGGCGATGTAATAAAAGAAAAACTTGTTTTTATACTTTATACACCCTAGATTAACTTTTTTTTTTATTATCCCCTTTATATATACAATCTGTTCATTTATAATGAACAATAAGTATTCTATAAGAAATATATTGTATATATACATACATACATATGTTTATATTCAAATGTCTTGATTTATTTTATACTGAAAATGTCATGTAGAATTAAGCTACAATAAGCAACTCAATAAAATTTCACTATTTTCTAGTGATTGATTTATTTTATACATAGTCTAGGTATCAAAGCGCGAAAGAAGCTCACTGGGCGCAAACCGTTTTAATCGCTTTGGTTTGTCAGGTTCGTCCATTAAGTTATTCACCAATTGGTTAGGGTGTGCTGACAGCCGGTTTTTATATGTTTGGACAGTTCGTCGGAGAATTCTCCGATTTATTTTCCCTGGACCAAAAGAAAATTATTATTATTATTGTTAAATAGAAAATTATATTTGTTATTCACATATCGAATAAAATTACAACAGCATGTTTTCTGTAAGATATTGCATTACACAAGTATCACTCTGAATTCAGATGCACTCCAATATGTATACTTCCAGATATAGGAAACCACATATCTTCGTAATAGACTGGCTACTGAATGTCCTCGCTGAACGACCGAATCTTTTCACAATTTATCTCTATTTGTTACTGGCGGTGGTGGAATATCAAGACTAATAGCTTGCATTTGACCGTACCGATATCTCGCTAAGAAACGAGTTATCTCGGTGAAGAATAAAACCATTGAATATGTGTGCCTCGCATTCTTCCAGAATAAAAGGGTATCGATTAAGCGGATTGCTTACTAAGAAGATACATTTGCGTTCATTATGAATAGTGATTTTATGAAATTAACTCCTCAATAGACGTTACGCATTTCCCAAGTGGACTGATCTTTTAAGCCTGAAAATATAATTTTTAAAGTAAAATGTTGACATTTTTTTTTGATTAAAGGCAGTTTATTTATCAGATGTTCCTTATGTTGCATAATTGCAAATAATTTGGCTCACTCAAACGTGAATAATTTTCGTTACAATTTTATATTATTTTTAGTTCCTCACATCATATTATTCGTAATAATTTGGGGCCTACAACGTGAGCCAACAGCAATTTTCAGTTCTACTTAATGATATAGCATTATTCGTAAAAACAATATCCACATTAACGTCGAAGATATAAAAAAAATTCACAGCAGGTACATCCGTACACTTTACGATAAAATCAAAATAATATTTTTACAAGAAACCGTAAAAGATCATATTTCACTGGACTTTTTACAACGCGTACAACTGAACTTATATACACACAAATTCTTCCAAGATACAACAGTAGTAATCGTAAAGTTCCCTACATTTTTATGCCTGTTTAATCTCATGGCTTCGTGACACAATGTATCTCGATGATAAGATTCCGTGCCCGCGTTCTACAAAATTTGACAGACGCTATAATATCTACATTTTTTGATAATCTACACTGGGTTACTGTGTTATGGATATGTATGTGCAGATTACGTGACCTGCAAGAATACCGTTACTACCTTATTTACTGTCATTAAGGACATAGCTATATAGAATAATCCGACGGGAATTATTTTAACAAGCTACGGAGAATTGAGTTTCAAATAATTAAAGAGAGAATTTCTTGAAATTAGCTGGCAAAATTACATATGGAATACTAGACTAAGAACATCCATCTTGCACATATTTTTATTGAATATATTGTTCTGAAAGGCTTTATTACAAATTTTCTTTTCTTAATATAATCATTTCTTCAATAATTTAATCTCGTATTAAAAGCTATTAATATTTAATAATAATAGTACTTTATTACTTGTAAAATGAGATATCGCATATAGCAGACTTCGTCTCTGACACGTGACAATTTGAAGGTTTAAGATGCCTTGCCGAACATTCACAGATAACTTTTTTTGGTATGCAAATTCTTAAATAGCTCTAGGAATTTCATGCGTCCCGAAATGAAAATTGTGACTGTTGAAGAACCATCCCTTGCACAAAGGTTACTAAGAAAGTTTTGCATTATGACGCAACAATAAATCGTAGGAAGCTGCTTGTTGCTACACGTTGAGACATGTTCGTCGATGGGCTCAGTTATTCATTAGCAGTGAGAGTGTAAAGTGCTTGCGATGGCATCGTGCGTGGTTTAAACATAGATCAGTGCTTCGAAGAAATGACCCTCCTTACAGTCCAGATCTTGCTCCCTGCGACTTTGCACTGTTCCCGCATGTGAAAATGAAGCTAAAAGAGAGACGGTTTTCCAGTGATGAGGACCTTCTGCGGGCTTGGAACAACAAGTGTGCTTTACTCTCTAGTAAAACTTGGCAGAACTGGTTTAAAGATTGGTTTCGGAGGATGGAGAGATGTATTGAGTGTAGAGGAAATTACTTTGAAAAAATTAAATAAACAAAGCTGTATTGCAAAACTTTCCTAGTACCCCTTGTAAATATGATGTAACGTCCAGTCCTGCACTTAGTGGAACAATAAGTAAACGTCCGTATTCCCACCTTAAAGGATCCTTTTGCTTGACTACCATGGTGCTAAAACTAAGTGAAACAATAACCTCGATGAATGGAGGGATTCCTGTTAATCAGATATAATAAGGCGCCACAGTATTGTTATACTGAAAGCCCTAATGCAATACTGAGGCAAAGAGTAGATCAATAAAGTAGGTTCGGCATTTATCCAACTCAAAAAAAAAGAAGGGGTCTCTTTTAGAGCCAAAAAAATAGTTAAACTCTATTACAAATTTATTGTATTTGTTCAATTATTTTTGAAATACGCGGCATTAAAAAAGATATATTTATTAGGTAGGTATTTTAAAAAAACGTCTATGTTACATCTCGAATCTCTAATTCCTTATCCCCACCTATACGTTTAGTTGGTTCACACTAGTGGTACAAAAAATATTATATGATATATGTGCCACTTATTGGGCACTTCCAAACAATACAATAAAACAAACAAAACAATAACAATAAATCACATAAGAAAAATAATGTTCAGTCTACTACTGAATTAATAATTACATTGAATAACTGACTTGATTGCGTATAATTGACTGTGGTCTGTGCAAAAGATTATATGAAGAAAAAAAAGCCATTGTAATTATCTAACGGTTTATTATTTAATTGTCAGCTAGGAAACATAAACAACTATTCCTAACTGTTTAACGAGCCCTTAATTGAGTTAAGAGTTTAGAAAAAAAAATGTGTGATATGTCTTCTAAAGAGGCCCTTAATTAATTAAATTGAAACAAATTTGTGAATGTAGTATTGCTAACAAATAAATTAGTCATGGACTATATTAAAATAATCAAATTTTATAAGAAAAAGTTGAATAAGGAATAGAATATCAACAAACCCCTTAATTGACTTGCAGTTGAAGGTGTGCCAATTTTAATAATAAATGCGAGTCAATAACTAGTTAAAGGAATTAATTCTACGAAATGTATGAATAAATAATTGTATAAATACCTTCAGTTTAATTAGTTCGCCATTAAATTTAAACTATTGATGAATGTAACAAATCAGGGTCAAAAGGCTCTTAAATTAGACTGAGCTGTAGCATATAAACTAAACAGTTAATTCCAAGGTCTTGTGAATCAAATATAAATAACAATTAACTATTTAAATAATAATTACGAACGTCTTTAATCCCTGGCTTTATTTTAATTCCTCGGTGACTCAGGTCGTAAAGCAAGATACCCAAATATCTTCCCTAAACCTTAAGATTGCAGACTCTTAATCAAATGAACACGGGATCTTCATAAACACACTAACCCAGTCCATTCAATAATTAACTAGCTACCAAAGGTAGACAAGGAAAGAACCCTCACAGTTGGTATTGCGGGTTAATTAATGAAAATAAGATCATCCTTCTAGTAAGATGCTAATATTTAATGCAACCTGAACTTTTCAAATCTGAGGTCGAAGTTTATCAACTTATATGACCAATCCCATTAAGTCAATAAATTAATCGATCGACATAGTATCTTCCAACGAAATCTTTCCTAGTATGCGGTAACTTACTCCAATACATATGCACGATCAATATTCAGAGTTGAATTTTGAATGGCGAGAATGGTGGTAGACTTCTAAACGGTCAACATTAATAATCGATTTTTAAAATAAAAAATTGTGTGAAAATCACAAAATTGAGTTTTTATATTTAAATACAGATTAGATACATAAATACAGCGTGTTTCAAAAAGAATATACCTATTAGAAAGTATTATTTTGTCCAAACTATCGGTCGCTGCGCTCGGTTATTGGAGAAACGAATACATAGTCTAGTTTATTTAATAGCCGCTAAATGTCAGCTGTCTTCTGTTTTTCTTGGCAACCGTCATATGTTTAAAATAGCTACTCCGCAGCAGAAATCATTTTGTGTTCTCTAATTTGCGAAGTGCAACTCCGTGATTACAATGCAAATACGTCCCAGGTTGAGCTACCAAATCGATCCTCCGAATGGGTGGTACATTCGCAGATGGTATCGACAGTTTGTAGATACAGAATGTGCATGTAAAGGAAAGAGTCCTGGCCGCCCTCGTGTTTCTGAAGAAAATGTTGCACGAATTCAAACTGCTTTCCAACGTAATCCTTCAAAATCAACTCTTCGTGCCAGTCGGGAGTTACAACTGCCTACAACAATAGTTTGGCGTGTTTTTAAACGTCGGTTGGTTATGAAGCCGTCCAAGTTGCAGTTGTTACAAGGTCTGCGTCCTGATGACAAACGGAAACGTGTGACATTTTGTAACGAGATTCATGATGCTATCGACAATGATAACACTTTCAGTGTTCAGCGATGAAGCGACTTTCCATGTTAGTTGTCTGGTAAACAAACACAATGTTCGAATTTTTGGTCTACAGAACCCACATGCAGGCATTGAACATGTACGAGATTCGCCTAAAATCAATGTGTTTTGTGCGATATTACGATCATCTGTTTACGGCCCATTCTTCTTTGATGGAAACAGGGTTAACGGTCAGCAGTATCTCGCTGTGCTACAAAATTGGTTATTTCCGAGGCTGCACGAAGAAAATTTCCTTTTTCAACAAGATGGGGCACCCCCTCACTGGAATCGTCAAGTGCGTGAATATCAGAATGAAACTCTACCGAACTGTCGGAATGGTCGTCAAGGATCTGGCGGCTTAGCATGTCTCAGCCGGGCTCCACGATTTGACACCCTGTGAGGTTTCGTTAAAGACAACGTTTATGTACCACCACTCCCACAGAACCTGGAAGAGTAGGAGAACTGGATCCGTACTGCCATAACATTAGTGACGAAGGACATGCTTGCCCGAGTTTGGGAGGAATTTGAGTATCGATATGATAATGTCCGTGTTGCTGATGGAGGACATATTGAACATCTTGAGAGGTTCGTAAATATGTGTGTAAAGTTTCATATTTGTATGTCTTAAAGTTTAATAAATGCATGCATTCGAAATACGTATATTCTTTTTAAAACACCCTGTATATATAAAGAAACGAAAAAAAATATAGACATGTTTTCTTACACTACATTTAGTCCAATGTTCTGAGTTCACTAAAAGCTAATAACTCAATTTACATTGAATCAATTAAAATAATTTATCCATATATCCATTATGTTAACATCATATCCAAGGTTATTCTAAATGATAAAAGCGATTTTATAGCACATTATTTTTTAAAAGTAATACAAAATATGGAGAAAGTTACAAGTGTTCTACATCAAAAATGTAGAAATTCATTAAATGCCGAAGTAAATTTGAATAATTCTTCAGTTTTAAATTTATTTCCGTGTAACTGCATATCACCTTCGCACTTAAATTAACTAGAATATATTCTGTTCCATTTAGATTTACCTCTTAGTCTGAAGACATTACAGTGTTGATGAAACAATTGTTACCATTTCTTAAAATTATAAAAAAAATTGTGAAGATTACGCATTTGAGTTTTTATAATTAATTTTATATACTATATCGTACACCCAGTTATTAACCATGTAACGATATCGGAAATGGAAAAAACCGATACTAGACCACGTTTCCTGACTTTGAATTTTACAATATATAGTCTATTCTACAAGTGATCGAAAGCTTGTTTGGTATTTAAAATGACGCTTTTAAATACATACTATTATTTTCAGAATTTTAGGATTTATTATCAGAGAGCGACTTAGCAACACAACAAATAACTATACCACAACTTAATTACGTATACGTAAAATAATACTACTTTTTGTTCACAATTTGTAAGAACTTTTAAACTGCCCACGTATACTCACCTACATTCTAGGTCGCGAAGTTTATTAATAATTAAAAACAACATTCGCAAGGAAACTTTCATTTTTCTTTCATTGACTTTTATATAGGGCGACATATGGTGTGTGACGTACAAAGACAGCTACCTACAACACTTGCATATGCAACAATAGAAACACATTACAAGCTTTTATAAGTGTATGGGTGAACGGCGAACGTTTGCTTCAAGGTTAAAAGCGTGTCTCTCACAGAGATATTGATAGGCCAAATCGCCTGTACAATTTTTCCCCTTCCCTTTCATCTTATAATTCCCATCATTCGCGTGACATTTATTACAGACCATTTATCGAAATTAAACATGGAAAGTGACTGCAGTGCCCACATTGATTCGACGTCAGAGGACAGACACACAACCATATAGTTAATAAAGAAAGAAGACGTGATGTTTAATTATTCTAAACCAACACATGGTGTAAAGACGTGAACAACATATTATTTACATATTAGCGGCTGTGAATAAACAGATAAGATTGTTATAATGTGGTTATGTATACTCGATAGGTTCATTGACATTGTGAACAGTCGAAAAAATGAACGAAGTACGGAAGAAAAACAGAAAAATGTGACTAGATTTTTTTCATTTCGAGATATTATTTGAGCATAGGTTTATTCTGGACATTGTCAAACTATAAATAGGATTTACGGTTTTGCGTAGAAAATACGGTGTTCTTTTCTAACAAAAGAACAGAGAGATAATAAAACTGTTAGTTTTGTGTTAAGGGACTGTGTCCAAGTACTTTTTCAACCACTCGCGAATTTTTTGCCGTTTAAACTTACTTAACCATTCAAAGCGTTTTACTCTTATTCGGTGTAAGGCGAGAAGGAGTTTAGTTGAATTTCTGTTGGTTTTCTTCTCTATACTTTCTTCCACTTATTTCTGTCCTGTGTCATCCTTCTCACCTCTTTCCAATTTACTTCCTTTTTCTCCACCATTTTCTCACCTCTTCTGTCTATGTTTTCTTTGGTCTGTCTCTGCGCTTTGTGAAAAATTTTTAGTTTTCTCTTTTCTCATCTTCAGTTGTCTCGTAAGCAACCATTATTGTGTATTCATCTTCTTTTAGTTTTATGTTTATTTCAAGTAGTTTCCCACTCACAAATATTTTTCTTTTCATATATTTTTATCCATTCCTCCTTCATTACTAAAGCGACCCCTACTTTTGTTCTTTCGTCCTTATTTACGCCTGACCAGAACGTCCAATAGTCTTCAATTAGTTTGACAGAACCTTGCGTTTACTCTTTGGTTTCTGTGATTCCCACAAGATATAGATTTCTCTCCTTTATTTCGTCTATTACTTCCATTTCTTTCCTTGTGAGGCGTTTGACATTCCATTTTCCAAATATATTAGTTCATTCTTTCATTACTTTTACGTTTTCCTTCTCATTGGTTGTAATCCCTTTCCCTTTTACTTTCCCGTTTCTCATTCTATTTATGGTCCTTTCTTCTCTTGTTTCGTTTTTATTTTACTCTTATTCCCTTTCATAGCCGTGGTCATAAAATTTTTTCCATCCTCAGTTTTACATCTTGTCGACTTTTTTGCTGTTCTTGTGTATTTTCCCTTCTTTCACATCTAATCAGTTTTCCCTCCTCTTGGTTCCAGTTCCACGTTTCTTAATTTATTTGCAATTTTATGTATCCCACTTTATGTCCCCTACTCTTCTCTTCCTTAGCCATTATTTTGATTGTCCTTTGTATATCCGTTTCCTTTTTTGTCATGTCAAAGTTCATATAGACTGCATTCTTAAAATTTTCTCAATTTAATCCTGACAAACTTTCCGTTGTTATCACACACATTTTTGGGCCCATTTTTCTTGCTTGACCTTTATTTGAAGGTCTAGATTCCTAATTATGAATGCTTCTAATTGTTCCTTCAGTGTACTATCGTTATATTGCTCTATAGGTATGCCGTTGACCACTATATTTTTCTCTTACCATTTGTTTCGTTCTTCAGTCCGTGTCTCTCAGTTCTTTTTCAGATTCTTCATTTTTGTGTTTCAG
The DNA here is from genome assembly GCA_031893035.1 of Dermolepida albohirtum. Lineage (NCBI taxonomy): Eukaryota > Metazoa > Arthropoda > Insecta > Coleoptera > Scarabaeidae > Dermolepida > Dermolepida albohirtum. The sequence continues at coordinate 108,418 of JAVIWB010005660.1, read as the reverse complement.
TTCTTTAATTTATTTCATATGCTCTCTTTGTTCTTTACGCATATCTTTTATTTTATGGAACATTTCCTCCTTTCTGGCCATTAACTATCTCATCATTTCTATTAAGGATTCTTCCTTTCCTTTCTAGGTCTGAGATTCATATTATTTCTCCAGTGACTTGTTTGATCATTTCACTATTCCGAATATTCCTTTAGTTCGCGTGGGTTTCCTTTCCTGTTTTCTCTTTGCTGCACTCTATTTCAAATTTCCTTTGTAGCGTTTTATATGTCCTTTCTTCTGTCATGTTTTCTACCGTGTCCTCTCATAAACCGGCAACGTCAGTTTTGTTGTTGCTCAATACTTGTTATTGTAACAGTTCTTCCTTTGTTTTTCTTTTTTACCCCTTTTTTTATTATATTATCTTATCTGTATTCACTGTTTGCTTTCAATTGTAAATAAATCCTAATTAATTAGCACAAACACTGTAACTTAAACCCTATCACTACAACTCTCTTGTATATATATATATATATATATATATATATATATATATAGTATTTGTTGAGGCATAAAGTCGCGCACGCACCCGAATCGAATTTAAGCCCGTACACCGGTAAACTTATCGTCGCCTGCAACAACTAAACTACACTTTTGTGTACAAGGGACACGTGTCATTATATATAGTAATCAAACGAACTTATTTTGTGGATTCTCTATTTCAATATTGGTAGAAGGGCTTTCAGGGTTGCAATATTGTGGCGTCCTATAACATTATATTAACAGGAAACCCCTCCAACTCTCCGCAGTTTTTCTAAGCTAGTAAGCACCTTGAAAGTACGCAAGAGAATTGTTAATTAAGCAAAATGTACGTGCATGGATTCAAAGAACAGAATTATTATATTAAGAACAGAACGGACGTTGCAAGTTGTTTATTTTAGCGGACCCTATATCTAGATAATCAAGAATATTGTCGCATACAATTGGATCACACACATACGTGATTTCGAATTTTTCTGGAAAAAGCGTCCAATCTTATTATGAAAATAATAATATAAAGGCGGGATAGATGTTAAAGAATAAAATACTAAAACAGCCTAGCCTATGCACAGTGGGTTAAATGGTAAAATAAACGATTAATAATTAAATTTCGTACTTTAAGATAAAGTAATTATATTCTTCAATTTAAAAAAGTTAATGGTAAAAATCACCGTTGCGATAGCCAGAACAGATTATATATAATTCATAAAAAAAACGTTTACACTTTTTTCTCTTAACGTACAAAACGTAACCAACTGACGGAGAAAAACTCTAAAACTGATGGAATGTTACTATAAAATACTGCTCTTAGTTTAATTACTCGCTGCCCAAAACACACATAAATCATCATTATCGTATTACGTTTAACTGTAAAACGAGTATGAGAATCGAATAACCCGTCTGATATATGTTCAGCTGGTAGCAGTGGATATAATGCCGTCGTCGCTAACTCGAGTGATACGAACTGGTGAATAGGTTTCCGATAAAAAAGAAGAGACGAGACCGCAACGTTTTGTGTCGCATAAGCCTGAACTAATCAGCTCCGACAACGCGAAAAAATTACACTCGATTCATAGAAAGGAAACATCGTTATATAAGGGAAAAAGGAATATAAGGAATACTTAAGGGAAGAGTACGATTTGAAAATATATTGAATTATTATTGTACATAATCTGTACATATTTATAAATAGCGAGATCTAGTTGTCGATGCGTACAGAAACATGGTCGAAATATGAGAAAGTCGCAATTTATTTTCAGTTTTAATCATAATTTCGTTATGGATTTATTTTACGATTCGTTCGTATTTATTAAACACCAATATTGTAAATTTAGTATACATTTTAAAAAACATTAAACTCTCTCGCCAAAATTGGAATTTTCCAAAAGTTACTCTTAATTAACAAATGCTCGTGTACTGGCACTTTCGTAGGTTTTAAAACTGATTTCGAAGTCGAAACATAGCTAATTCTTTTAGCTTAAGTTTAAAAGCATAACGGGTCTGAAAAATCATGTCAAAATGTGAACTTTCGAATGTTCAAATGGATTATTTACAAAGTTTAAATAATTTTGCCTTGAAAAGTAGTGAGTTTGCATTCTACCAGTTCAGATCTGTTATCTTACCTATCGCGAACGATAAACTCTAAACTTTTTATTTTGACGAAAAACTCAACTTTTCCAAAGGGGTATACTCGCGAAAAATGGAATTTTTGAAAAGTTACTGTAAATTAACAAATGCTCGTGTACTGGCACTTTCGTAGGTTTTAAAAGTGATTTTGAAGTCGAAACATAGCTAGTTCTTTTAGCTTAAGTTTAAAAGCATAACGGGTCTGAAAAATCATGTCAAAATGTGAACCTTCGAATGTACAAATGGATTATTTACAAAGTTTAAATAATTTCGCCTTGAAAAGTAGTGAGTTTGCATTCTATCAGTTCAGATCTGTTATCTTACCTATCGCGAACGTGAAACTCCAAACTTTTTATTTTGACGAAAAACTCAACTTTTCCAAAGGGGTATACTCGCAAAAAATGGAATTTTTGAAAAGTTACTGTAAATTAACAAATGCTCGTGTACTGGCACTTTCGTAGGTTTTAAAACTGATTTTGAAGTCAAAACATAGCTAATTCTTTTAGCTTAAGCTTAAAAGCATAACGGGTCTGAAAAATTATGTCAAAATGTGAACCTTCGAATGTTCAAATGGATTATTTACAAAGTTTAAATAATTTTGCCTTGAAAAGTAGTGAGTTTGCATTCTACCAGTTCAGATCTGTTAGCGTACCTATCGCGAACGTGAAACTCCAAACTTTTTATTTTGACGAAAAACTTAACTTTTCCAAAGGGGTATACTCGCAAAAAATGGAATTTTTGAAAAGTTACTGTAAATTAACAAATGCTCGTGTACTGGCACTTTCGTAGGTTTTAAAACTGATTTTGAAGTCAAAACATAGCTAATTCTTTTAGCTTAAGCTTAAAAGCATAACGGGTCTGAAAAATCATGTCAAAATGTGAACCTTCGAATGTACAAATGGATTATTTACAAAGTTTAAATAATTTTGCCTTGAAAAGTAGTGAGTTTGCATTCTATCAGTTCACATCTGTTATCTTACCTATCGCGAACGTGAAACTCCAAACTTTTTATTTTGACGAAAAACTCAACTTTTCCAAAGGGGTATACTCGCGAAAAATGGAATTTTTGAAAAGTTACTGTAAATTAACAAATTCTCGTGTACTGGCACTTTCGTAGGTTTTAAAACTGATTTTGAAGTCGAAACATAGCTAGTTATTTTAGCTTAATTTTAAAAGCATAACGGGTCTGAAAAATCATGTCAAAATGTGAACCTTCGAATGTACAAATGGATTATTTACAAAGTTTAAATAATTTTGCCTTGAAAAGTAGTGAGTTTGCATTCTATCAGTTCAGATCTGTTATCTTACCTATCGCGAACGTGAAACTCCAAACTTTTTATTTTGACGAAAAACTCAACTTTTCCAAAGGGGTATACTCGCAAAAAATGGAATTTTTGAAAAGTTACTGTAAATTAACAAATGCTCGTGTACTGGCACTTTCGTAGGTTTTAAAACTGATTTTGAAGTCAAAACATAGCTAATTCCTTTAGCTTAAACTTAAAAGCATAACGGGTCTGAAAAATTATGTCAAAATGTGAACCTTCGAATGTTCAAATGGATTATTTACAAAGTTTAAATAATATTGCCTTGAAAAGTAGTGAGTTTGCATTCTACCAGTTCAGATCTGTTATCTTACCTATCGCGAACGATAAACTCTAAACTTTTCATTTTGACGAAAAACTCCACTTTTCCAAAGGGGTATACTTGCAAAAAATGGAATTTTCCAAAAGTTACTGTAAATTAACAAATGCTCGTGTACTGGCACTTTTGTAGGTTTTAAAACTGATTTTGAAGTCAAAACATAGCTAATTCTTTTAGCTTAAGCTTAAAAGCATAACGGGTCTGAAAAATTATGTCAAAATGTGAACCTTCGAATGTTCAAATGGATTATTTACAAAGTTTAAATAATATTGCCTTGAAAAGTAGTGAGTTTGCATTCTACCAGTTCAGATCTGTTATCTTACCTATCGCGAACGATAAACTCTAAAATTTTCATTTTGACGAAAAACTCCACTTTTCCAAAGGGGTATACTTGCAAAAAATGGAATTTTCCAAAAGTTACTGTAAATTAACAAATGCTCGTGTACTGGCACTTTCGTAGGTTTTAAAACTGATTTTGAAGTCGAAACATAGCTAATTCTTTTAGCTTAAGTTTAAAAGCATAACGGGTCTGAAAAATCATGTCAAAATGTTAACTTTTGAATGTTCAAATGGACTATTTACAAAGTTTAAATAATTTTGCCTTGAAAAGTAGTGAGTTTGCATTCTATCAGTTCAGATCTGTTATCTTACCTATCGCGAACGTAAAACTCTAAACTTTTCATTTTGACGAAAAACTCAACTTTTCCAAAGGGGTATACTCGCGATAAATGGAATTTTTGAAAAGTTACTGTAAATTAACAAATGCTCGTGTACTGGCACTTTCGTAGGTTTTAAAACTGATTTTGAAGTCGAAACATAGCTAATTCTTTTAGCTTAAGTTTAAAAGCATAACGGGTCTGAAAAATCATGTCAAAATGTTAACTTTTGAATGTTCAAATGGACTATTTACAAAGCTTAAATAATTTTGCCTTGAAAAGTAGTGAGTTTGCATTCTATCAGTTCAGATCTGTTATCTTACCTATCGCGAACGTAAAACTCTAAACTTTTCATTTTGACGAAAAACTCAACTTTTCCAAAGGGGTATACTCGCGATAAATGGAATTTTTGAAAAGTTACTGTAAATTAACAAATGCTCGTGTACTGGCACTTTCGTAGGTTTTAAAACTGATTTCGAAGTCGAAACATAGCTAATTCTTTTAGCTTAAGTTTAAAAGCATAACGGGTCTGAAAAATCATGTCAAAATGTGAACTTTCGAATGTTCAAATGGATTATTTATAAAGTTTAAATAATTTTGCCTTGAAAAGTAGTGAGTTTGCATTCTACCAGTTCAGGTCTGTTATCTTACCTATCGCGAACGTTAAACTCTAAACTTTTTATTTTGACGAAAAACTCAACTTTTCCAAAGGGGTATACTCGCAAAAAATGGAATTTTCCAAAAGTTACTGTAAATTAACAAATGCTCGTGTACTGGCACTTTCGTAGGTTTTAAAACTGATTTTGAAGTCGAAACATAGCTAATTCTTTTAGCTTAAGTTTAAAAGCATAACGGGTCTGAAAAATCATGTCAAAATGTGAACCTTCGAATGTTCAAATGGATTATTTACAAAGTTTAAATAATTTTGCCTTGAAAAGTAGTGAGTTTGCATTCTATCAGTTCAGATCTGTTATCTTACCTATCACGAACGATAAACTCTAAACTTTTCATTTTGACGAAAAACTCAACTTTTCCAAATGGGTATACTCGCAAAAATTGAAATTTTACAAAAGTTAATGTAAATTAACAAATGCTCGTGTACTGGCACTTTCGTAGGTTTTAAAACTGATTTTGAAGTCAAAACATAGCTAATTCTTTTAGCTTAAGTTTAAAAGCATAACGGGTCTGAAAAATCATGTCAAAATGTTAACTTTCGAATGTTCAAATGGATTATTTACAAAGTTTAAATAATTTTGCCTTGAAAAGTAGTGAGTTTGCATTCTATGAGTTCAGATCTGTTATCTTGCCTATCACGAACGATAAACTCTAAACTTTTCATTGTGACGAAAACCTCAACTTTTCCCTTTGGAAAAGTTGAGGTATATACCCTTTGGGTATACTCGCAAAAAATGGAAAAAAAGACTAAAGAAAATGAGACTAAAAGGTTTTGCTGAAGAATAAAATTATGATATCGCAAAATATACAATACGTAAATATTCAGATCTCCGAAACGACCTTGTTGGTCGAACGTTTATAAATAGTTTAAAAACGTGAATTCGTTCTCTTTTGTAAATCTACATTCTGATTGTGTGTGTAGAAAGCAAGGGACATTAATTGAGCGTTGTCCTAACTTTGGCGAGAGTTTTCTTGCGCAGTATGTCGGAACCGAGACATGCGAATCGATTATATTTATTGATCTGGAGATATGTGGTATATAATTAGTCGATGAATTACACTAGTTGTGAATAAGGACGTTTATCTTGATTTATGGTATTAAAAACTTCCACAAAAGGGAATTAATTTTAGATTAAGCAACTCTGTATCTAATTGAGGTAGGAATAATGAGTCTTGGTATTACTTGTATTTAATTTAGGTCTTGTCTTTTACGGTACTTGTAGGGTCCTTCGAAACGGAGTTTTTGGTGAGTACGTGTTCCTAAGCTAAGGAAGTAGAGTAAATTGCAATGAATAGCAACTAATCTAGAGGCATCAACTTATGGCATGGCACTCCATCAATGATTTGAGGAAAAAGCCGAGCAGCATTGCTTGTGATTAAAGAATCGTATTAGATTTGTAACAGATTAAGAAACTATCTAACTTCATAACTCTATTACATGTATCTCAGCTTTTGCCAGCTAACCCTACTGTATTCTTATTGTGTACGAGGGATTTTTACCTTCCAGAGCTAATATCGTAATCATACATGTACAATAGCCTATGAATTTAAATTGAAAATTTTGCTATTATCTTATATTATACAGAAGCTACATTTAAATAATAATTTCTGAATTCTTTGTGCAACTTTTCTATTAACATATCTTTCATCTAGTAATTAAAAAAGAACGGATCAGAACCTTTTGTAATAGCATGACTACTAAATTGAGCTAACTAAATAAATAGAGGGAGATATTAATAAATATAATCTTTCGTTAATGAATATCACATAACTATGTAACTTTCTTCCATTTTTTTTGCTATTAAATACTATTTAATGTTTGAATTTGTTATATGTACAGCTTGTGTGAACCAGTATAAGTGTATTTAAGGAATCATATGACAACATTTTGTTGTTACATTTTTCTATTGTTGCAGTGGTTAAAAAATTAGAGACACTCAACAATTCTAATACAGAAATATATATTTGTTGATCGGCCGCTGAAATAATAGAAAAATGTAACAACAAAATTTGGTCGTATGATTCCTTAAATATACCTATGCTGGTTCACACAAGCTGTATACTACCGTGGGCAAAAAATAGTAAGACTTTGTTCATAATTTTTAAATCCTTAATTTATTCTTCCAAATCTATTTCGTCCCCCTCAAAGTAATCCCCCCTGGCCCCAATACACTTGTGCCAACGTTTCTTCCAATTCTCGACACAGTTGTTAAAGTCAATTTCAGGAATAGCCTTCAATGCGCGTAGCGATTCACGTTTAATGTCTTCAATTGACTCAAAACGGTTTCCCCGGAGCGGTCGTTTGAGTTTGCTGAATAGCCAGAAGTCACACGGAGCTAAATCAGGCGAATACAGTGGTTGCGGCACGATATTGGTTGAAAATTTGGCCAAAAACTCACGAAGAATTAATGCAGTATGCGACGGTGCATTATCGTGGTGCAAAAACCAAGAGTTGTCGCCCATAATTCTGGCCTCTTTTTACGAATAGCATTGCGCAAACGACGCATAACACTCAAATAGTATTCTTTGTTGACAGTTTGGCCGGTCGGAAGGAATTCGGAGTGCACTACACCTCGATAATCGAAGAAAACTGTCAACATAACCTTCATTTTTGACTTGCTTTGATGTGGTTTTTTGGACTTCGGCTCACCTTTGATACGATATTCGGCCGATTGATCGTCTGTTTCCGGGTCATAAGCGTAGATCCAAGTCTCATCTGCAGTTATGATGCCTTTCATTTTGTCTTGATAGTCGGAAAGCATTGTTTCACAGACGTCAACGCGACGCTGTTTTTCGAAAAAATTGAGTGATTTTGGAACAAATCGTGCTCACACTTTTCTTAGGCCCAAATGATCCTTCAAAATGGTTTTCACTGATCCTTCCGATATTCCAACGATGCCAGTAAGGTCTCTGACTGTTAATCGTCGATTCTCAAGCCCCAATTCCTTGATTCTATTGACGTGTTGATCATCAGTTGATGTTGATGGCTGTCCTGGACGTGGTTCGTCATCAACGCGTTCTCGACCCTCTTTGAATAATTTGTACCAATCAAAAACACTTGCTCGCGATAAACAATTATCACCGAAGGCCTTTTGCAACATTCTGAACGTTTCGGCACCAGAAATTTGATTCCGTACACAAAATTTAATGAAACTTCTTTGTTGAATAATTTCACTCATTGTAAAAATCGCCGAATGCCCTTTTTGTACTTCAGAAAGACAAGCGTTTACTAAAAACACTAATGATTATTTTGATGTGACATTTGGCACAGATGTCACTGACAGTCATACCAACCTAGAAAGAAAATATTTCGACGAATGGGTTTTCGCGCGAAATTTAAATTAAAAAGTCTTACTATTTTTTGCCCACAGTAGTATATAACAAGTTCAAATATTAAATAGTATTTAATAGCAAAAAAATGGAAGAAAGTTACATATTACATGATTTAGCTTAGAATTTAGTAATACTAACGACATTTAGATTCGCCAAAATCAGATTTTTTGTATACATATTACAGGAATCATAAAAGAGCACTTTGTTTACATTCATGAAAAAAATCCGCTCTGTGTGTACATACGCAACATTGTTGGATACACGTTTACGTAAATTTAATGACAATTCTACAAAACCGAATAGCTCCTTTCCTAGGAAGACATACTTTAATATGCATATATGCACAAGCCCGACCCTACAGTAACTAGTGAGTAAGCCAAACGGAATTTCCTCAAAGAAGATTTTAACATAATCACACGGTACAGTGTGTACTTTCCATCTTAGCACTGTGATCAATTGGAAGCGAGTTGTTCTATTAATGTACACGTACCAGCGGAATTACGATACGAAGCCGACACATCATTAAGTCAGCTTTCGAAGACGTGACGTAGTTTAGTGAAAATTATCCGTCGTGTAATTATGGCGTTTGGCGCAAAACTCGCCTCTAATTTTCTACTTTTATCCTGTACTTACTGGTAAACATATACGCGTCTGCATGCACGCAGGGAAATTAAGGAATGTAGGACCGCAGGTGATGTAACCTTCGTGGAGGCCTTACCTGAAAAAAAAACAGAGTAGGTTAGTGAATAGTAAACAACTTGGTAAATACATTGCAAGCGTATATAAAGTAACAGGTTGTTCGGAAAGTTCATAACGTTTATTACAAAAATATTCATAAATAATTTGAACAATTTATCAATCAGACTATTCCTGCTAACTTTTAATCATTTAATTTAATTTTGATGTTGATATTATACTTAATGGAAACTTTATATTGTATTCGATAGATTCGTTTCTAAAATCAATTCATCGGGCATTCGTTTTCTCGTCCTTGGTTCAAGGTTATTGCTCTAAAGCATAAACAACAGCGTCATGGTAAGTGGAAGTATTTTAACATGATTACGCACTATAATAGATTCAAAAGACTTCGTGGAAAACATTTAATATCGGATGTCGAACAATCTGATCCTCTTTGTACATGGTATTATATGCAATCACGTCAAGGTACTATTAGGATTCCTGGTGTTATCCATAATGAATTGGATGAGATGGATAAGTTATTACTGATTTCTTTGCTAAAACAATATCCTGGAATGAATATACATAAGTCTCTTAAATACATTTCTCATAGTGAGATCTCTCCTTTTGGATTTTTCTAATATCTGATTTCGAGTTGGTGGTGAATACTATGTCTTCGTTCCCGAATAAATACACGTCTGGTGATGATTTGATCCCTGATTTTCTAATTAAAAATGTTTGAAATGTTCTTTCGGACCCTTTGCTGAAAATCTTTAATAATTCCATATCTACGTCTTCCCGAAATTGTGGAAATTTGCTAGAATCGTTCCTGTTTTCAAAAAGGTGACAAATCGACAATAATCAATCGTTTCATTGCTATTATTTCTAATTTTGCTACAGTATACGAGCATAATTTGATACATAGACTGCCGCGGTCGTGGTCCATATTATCTGCTTCTGGGCTTCCGGGCTGGAGCCGCGTCACTGGTATAACTGCCAGTTTCGGTGCGACAGACAGTAGCAGTAATCGAGCCCTGAAGATGTCCCATACGAATGGGTACGAAACGTCGGCAGTTATAGCAATGACGCGGTTCCAGCCCGGAAGCCCAGAAGCAGATAGTATACGAGCATAGTTACATATTTCATAATATTCGTTCTTATATTTCTCTGTGACAGCATTATTTTTTTTTCTCCGGAAGATATACTGGGATTAATCTAGTAACTTTCATACAATACGTTAGTTACATTATTGTTTGAAAACTAGCACTTTCTGCTATTCTATCGTTGATTAAATTAATTAAAAATTTTTACGCTGGAGAAGGATTCAAGTCTCCAATTCCCATTTGCTAAACGGTTGCCTTACCAAGTAGGCCGTCAGGCAACACAGAAATAATATTCAAGTAAGAAATACAATGAGGGGGTCATGGGGATTATCCCTTACTCCGAATTGTTTATGGTATGGTTTATTACGTGGACGTAATAGCCAGTCTTTACCTGATATTTGTGCGCTTGTAAGTGTATATTTTATATCTATTCTCAGTATTCACGTTGTTAATGAAGTGTCAGCAAGTGATATCGAGTGAAATTTAAATTGTGTTTGAAACATGGCAATGAGAAAGCAACTAACTCTTGAACAAAGGGCAAGAATTATTGCTTTGCACGAAACAAAGCTTTGTAATAGAGCAATCGCCTAAAAAATAAAAGTTTCCGAGTATTGTGTTCATCAAACTATAAAAAGAATGGCAGAAACTGGCCAACTCTGGGACAGAAAACGCAGTGCATAGCCGAGGATAGCTACTAAAAGAGAAGATGAATATCTGAAATTAATGTTCTTGCGCAATCGTCGCCTTACAGCCCCGAAAATAGCAGCACAATATAACGTACACCACGAAGCCACGGTTAGCGTAACAATAACCAAACGCCGTTTAGCTGAAGCTGAAGTCTTATGGACAGATGAATCCAAATTTAAAATTTTTGTAAATAAACGCCGTGCTTTTGTTCGTCGTTGTGTCGAGGAGAGAATATTAGATAAATGTGTGGTGGACAGTAAAACATGGTGGTGGAAAGGTGATAGTTTAGGGTTACTTTGGAGGTGGGCACATCGGACAATTAGTGCAAATCACAGAAAGAATGACAGAAGAAGTCTATTTGGGTATATTGCAAGAGCATGCTCGTCCGTCAGCGATGGCGCTAATAGGTCCGGGGTTTGTTTATCAGCAAGATAACGACCCCTAACACACAGCAAAGAGTGTAAAAAGGTTTTTCGCTGACCAGATTGAAAAAAGGAATTAATGACATAGTCACCCCAAAGTCCGGACTGCAATCCGATAGAGCTGTTATGGGACTGTTTGGATCGCGAAGTGCTTAAAATACCTCCTACTAGCAAGACAGATCTTTGGGGTAAGTTGCGGAATGCATGGAACTCTATTGATGAGGGATATCTCGACCGACTAATTGAACGAATGCCACGCGCTTGTGAAGTCGTGATCGCAGCTAGGGGTAATTACTTCAACGAAAGTAAAATTTAAGCTAACTTATTATAATATTACTTAGATTAAAAATGTCAGTTGCTTGAATTGTATGTTAATTTAGTATTTTATAAATAAATTTGCCATGAAAATAAACAGTCTCTTTATTATCATTGAGCAATTAAAATTATCTGTAGTGCGATTAAACTTATGGACGGTAGTATATTGCAAATAAACCTATGTGTAAATACCTACTATTTTAATCTTATTGTGTAAACACATAATGGTCAAATCCATATTGATGTTACAATTCTAATTATGACTTCCTATAATTACCCACTTATACAGTGTACATTTTGGTTCTCAACGGTACAGATCGCGTACGGAGTTTGTTTTCGTACAGGTATTTTTCGCCGTGGTTTAGCAGGTGCGACACTTTGCAATTATCTGCTGATTATGACAACTTAGTTGTCGAAATACGTATACAGAATACGAAAATTAATGTGGCAAGGGGTTATATATCAACCTTAGTGATTAAATTATACGAAGTAATTTGAAAAGTTAACAATAATCCAATATTAATGAAGTACCTGCCATAAACTCTTTGAAACATATTAGAAAAATATCTCACATGTATTAAGAAAACCCTATAATTACCTATTTATAATAACTGCATTTAAACAAAGTAATTTTAATTCCTAGAACTAATATACATAACTAAGCAAATCAAGTTCGCTTACTTAGACACAATTTATTGACTACCACTCTGGCTATTAAAGTAAGGAACAGCTCACATCTTGGATGTATTTACACTTCATTAAGCCCTCGCCGCAGAGCGTACTTTAAAAGTATTTACCTGGCTACTTAGTTAAATTAAAAATTTTGAAATAAATTATACAAAAATGCGTCGTAATTTTCTGACGACCTACCAGATCTTTTTTTTATTTACACTAAACAAACGAAAGCACAATTTTTCAATAAAAACAAAAGACAAAATCTAATTACATTAACATTTAGATTGAAAACATATACGGACAATAAACGGCGAGATGGGTCTATCAACTTCTTTCCAAGTTATAAAACACAGTACCCTCGGGGTGCGCATTCTTACCATCGCTAATCGCGCAATGTAAAATTTTTCCTACCGATGACCCGTAACGTATACTTAACCTCAAAAAATAGAACCCGTGTCGACCACCAACTAACACGGGTCGTTTTACTCAATAGAACCGATGTCTCCCAACTAAATTACTTGAAACAATAAAATGTTATTACGTGGCCTTACAGACGACTATCCAAAATTACAGTCGCTTTGTTAACGAAAGATTTACTCGAAAAACTCAATAATTCGTTTTCAATTATCTCTAATTCTACAAAGAAAAACTATTAAGAACACATCATAAAAACCCTTGGTATGAGTTGCCATAAACACTTAAATTAAAAAAAGAATTAATTGTGAATTTCAGTTGTATAAATATAATTCTTCCAAAACTAATTAAAACTCTCTATTGTTGCTAGACATTTATTACTTTCAATTCCGTAACTTTTTAAGTCTCTAAAATCCTGCATTTAATGTAGGTATATAAATTGTCCAAATGAAGAGATTTAATAACTTATTTCAGACCACATTCTTGATTTGATGTTCTCAAATATTGATTTTTTATCTATACATCGTGATATACCGCTTGTTTCGGAGAGGTCTTGTCAACTTGCTTTATATATTGATATTTAATATTCTGCCCATACCTCTTTTCCTCAGTTTCCGATCTCCTGTAAAACTGCTTCTCTTTTTACTAATATATCTTTCAGCTTTCCATATGACCTGAACTTTTAATGAAGGTAAATTTTGTTGGATACTATCGTTGATTGAACTGATCAAAAGGAAAGGCAAAAAAACTCTACCACATGAATGTTCGTGAATTAGAACATTACGAGAACATATTGTGAAAAATAAAACCACGGTCAATGCTAACAGGGGACTAATATCATATTATTGCCTCTATGAGTGGTATTAGAGTAGTACATGTGTTACTTTTAAGAAATTATTGACTTGTGGGTTCTTGGGAAAGTCAGTGTGTTGTTGGTTTTGACGAAATAAGCGCGTGGAATTTTTCTGCGTGACTTATATCGCGGCTTTGTGATTAATAGTCTGCTAATGTTGACGATTTAGTTGTCGAAGTACGTATATAGAGTGCAAACATTGATGTGATAAGGATTTTTTTGTCTTTTTTGCTAAATGTATTTTTAATGCGTCTCGAGATTCCAAACTTCGCTCGTTATTAGTCATACATTTTATAAACGATCTACCAATTTGTTTTCTAATGCCTAAGGTTATGTTATTGTTATATACCTGTTTATTTCCGTTTTAATTACTTTTTATAATATTAATCTATGACTGTCTTACTGTATATTATATTAATATTATTCATAAATTATAATCATTCATATAATTGTATTTATTATTTAATAACATTATTCACAGATCAAAATATACTGATAACTCTTAATATAGTTCCACATATCTATACTACTTGGTAAGATTTCGCCTACAAACAGTTCGTTTCCAACAACATGTTACAAACACAATTTTAATTTGTGTCATAGTATTTGATTAAGTATATTTTATTGTTCTTTGTTACTCTTAACGCCCTCTGGTATCTGTCAGCTGAAGTTGGAAATTATTACGATCGCCGATATTTAAAGTTTTTTTCTAACTATTAAATTCATATGATTATTGTCCTTACATTGACTGTTATTCCCAGTGGTTCTGTAAGTTCATTTTTTCCTGAATGACTTTGAGTTGATTAAAAGTCGGATGGCTGTGGAGGCCGCTCTATTTCATCGATTACTTTGAAACCGTTGATCTTCGTTTACGCCATTTGAAAGTTCAACATTAGATTATTGGTCGTGCTATATTTATATTGGAGTAGTTAATTACAATTCCTGATACGATACGTTGGAATATATACAGTCGACTGTTTAATTTATTGACTTAATAGGATTGGTCAGATAAGTTGATGAACCTCTATACGTGGTTGAAAAATTCAATTCGATCAGACTGAGTTAGTGTACGTACAAAGATCTCATACTCATCTGATTAAGATGATCTCGCTGAGACCTGACTCACTGAAGGATTGAAGTAGCAGAGCCTGGCAGGGACGTTCGTAATTATTATTATTTTTTATATTAGTTTATTGTTAATGTTTTTCAATTCTTAAAACTGTGATATCGACTATTGGGTTTATACGATACCGTTTTGTTTAGTTACAAGATGTTTACAGTTAGTTACAAGATGTTTAGTTTCTACTTTGTAATATTTAAGTCTTAGTATAAATTTAAGAGCAAGTAAGATAGCAGAAGGAATTTATATAATTATTTATTTATATAATTCATAGAAACTATTACTTTAACTAATTATTGACTCATTAAACCGCATCGATAATTAAAAGTTGTACACCCACAGATGTATATTAATTAACGTGGTTGTGGGAATACTGTACCCTGTTTAGATTTTACTTATTAAAAATTAAGTAACACTCATTTAGTTAATAACCCTAACTAACAACTGATTGAAATAATTTCTTTTAACTTCACATAATCTTTTGTTTTTTATAGATCACAATCAACCATTTCTTTATTGTCATAGCGTAAATTATTTAAAGTAACTATCAATTCGGTCGTAAACTAAACATCGTTTTTGTTATGTAATTGATTTCTATTATTTTATTTGTGTTTTTCCGTGGTTGTTGGAAAGTGCCCAATAAGTAGCAAGAAAAATTAAGTATAATAATATATTGAATTTTTCTTCTGTACCACAAATGTGAACCAACTATATGTATAGGTGGGGATTATCCAGTTCTGAATTGTAACATAAGCGTTTCTTCTTTTTAAATACCTATTAATATTAATATCTTTTCTATACCATGTGGTTTAAGAACAATTGAACATATATAACAATCTTGTATAGCGCTTAACTTCTTTTCTTTCTGCAAAAGGGACCCCTTTTCTTTTTAGTCTTAGTCTAAATACCGAACGTAATTTTTGATCCAGCTTTTGCTTCAATATTGACATAAAGGCTTACAGGGTAATAATATTGTGGCGTCCTATTACGACTTATTAACAGGGAAGCGCCCCCCTCTCTCCAAATCTAATTCTTGAATTAGTTTAGCACCCTGGAGGTCAAGCGAAAGGATCGTTTGTTAGGTGAGAATATGGGCGTGTATTTATTGTCCTATTAAGCATAGGACGGGGCATTACAAGCAAGAGTATTTATATAAGATTGTCTTTTCCAACGTTTTGTATATTATTTCATTTTAATACTCCCGAAATTGTTTTAAGCAGTACTGTACAACTAGAATCACAATAAAGTTTAGTTAAGAAAGTGTATTTTCATTAGTTGATAAAGAATCCAACACTAATGATATTAAAATTTTATTATCGACTAATCTAAATAAATCACTTACAGAATAGGGTAGATTGTTCCTTTTGAATGATGAAAAATGTTTCGTTACATCTTTTATTACAAAATTAATACTCTTTATTTCCTCTTATTCTATAAATAAAAAGTTTGAAATCGAATTTCTTTCGTAGTTTCCATCTTCAAAATTTAGATTCAAATCAAAACTATACTCAAAGATTAAAAGAATATTAGATTTAAGCTAATAAATCGATATCAATTGTAGTCACATGTAATATGTTTTCTTTTTATATTTAATTTTGTAGCATTCCTTTTTTATGCCTCGATTCAATTTTCTTATTATTTTAATATTAAATAAATTCCTTTGTAAAATCACTATATTAGCTACGTTGGCAAGTATAAGATGCGGGAGAAGAAGAGAAGAAAAAAGCGGGGCTGGAAAAAGTGCCAACATGGTTTTAGTATTATAATAAAAGCACTTAAGAAACCGCTTGCTGCGACAAAACTTTTGCTGGCATTTTTTCTGTATGTTTCGTCGTCATGAGTTTGTGAGTTCCATGGCTAGCAAGAAACTTTTAATGGGCAATTCAATATATGTATGTTTTCTTTGGTTTTAAGTTCGGGGAGTAAAAGCACTCTTCTCAAATACGGTTGTATGTTCAACTTAAATAATTATGATAATAGTAATAATAATAATTATCTTTATTGTCTAACGATGCAATAATAAAGTGCAGTGTTAAATTAAACTATAAACTATAAAAAGTATATTTGAAGTCGGAAATTAGATTTAAAAAAAAAATTACAAACGAAATACTAGAGCTTAACAAAAGCTTGACTATTATTAATAAGTGAAAATTGCTATTTTCTACTATGCTATCGTTGATTAAAATCACAGAAATTTTTAATTAATTTCCATGATATTAATCAACGATGGTATAGCAGAAAATACAAATTTTCATTAGTTTCGCATCGTGAAGAGCTTAATTATATATTTATATATAACCATTAGCATTATTGCTAAGCGTTTTCAAGGATTTAATTTCAATAGTGGTTAAATGTAGCGGAAGAGTTAAAAGGATCGGAATAAATTTTATTAGCATTTTTAACCATGTGCATAATAGGAGTTGTTGAGAAAAACGTTCGTTCTAGCTGTAACTGAGGCAAATGTTTCATTGGATCTTCTTCCATATTTTGGCACGTTGATATCAAGAACGAATTGTAAGCTTGGAACGTCGATGCCATTGTTAATTAACCTTTACATAAAATTAGCACTTGACAAAAACGTTCGTTCTAGCTGTAACTGAGGCGAATGTTTCATTGGATCTTCTTCCATATTTTAGCACGTTGATATCAAGAGCGGATTGTAAGTTTGGAACGTCGATGCCATTGTTAAACAACCTTGACATAAAATTAGCACTTGACAAAAACGCTTGTTCTAGCTGTCACTTCGGCAATTGTTTCATTGGATCTTCTTCCATATTTTGGCATGTTGATATCAAGAGCGGATAGTAAATTTGGAACGTCGTTGCCATTGGAATGGTCGCTTCATCACTGAACACGATGCGTTATGCGAAAGTGTTATCATTGTCAATAGTATCATGAATCTCGTTGCCACAAAATGCCACACGTTTCCGTTTGTCATCCGGACGCAGAGCTTATAACAACTGTAACTTGTACGGCTTCATAACCAACCGACGTCTCAAAACACGCCAAATTGTTGTTGTAAGCAATTGTAACTCCGGACTGGCACGACGAGTTGATTTTGAAGGATTACGTTGGAAAGCAGTTTGAATTCGTGCAACATTTTCTTCAGAAACACAAGGGCGGCCAGGACTCTTTTCTTTACATACACATCCTGTATCTACAAATTGTCGATACCATCTGCGAATGTCTTACCCATCCGGAGGATCAATTTGGTAGGTCAACCTGAAACGTCTTTGCACTGTAATCACGGAATTGCACTCGAGAACAAACTCGAGAACACAAAATGATTTCTGCTGCGGAGTAGCTATTTGAAACATATGACGGTTGCCAAGAAAAAGAGAAGACAACTGACATCTAGCGGCTATTAAATAAACTGGACTATGTATTTGTTTCTCCAATAGCCGAGCCGAGGCGCAGCGATCGGTAGTTTGGACAAAATAATACTTTGTAATACGTATATCCTTTTTGAAACACGCTGTATAATAGTTTTAACATTACTGGAAGATTAGTACTAATAGTATCATATTTTTCTTTAGTTTATTTAAAACATGAAGAAATTTTTCAAATCTTCAAAATACCATCACAAATTTTAATCTAGTAAATGGAACGATGTTATTATTGTAGATATTGTGTGTTACATGGGGCAAAAAGATCGTATTCTTGTTATAATTACATCCTATTCTGTCAAAGTAACACGTTCAGCTCGAATAGTGCTCTGACAAACATGACAGGGTAATGCAAGTATTAAATTTAATAATGGTAGCGTAGATCATACAAGCATCCATTATAAGGAATATGCATGTTAACACGGCGACTACAGTTAGCTGAGTGATAAGGTAATTAATATGGTCTCATTATGATGTAAAACTTTTTTCCTTAAATTTGTATTCACATAACGGTTATCTTAGGCGGGGGTAAATATTATTATGAGAGCGAATCAGCGATTATGTGAACTTAGAAAAGAAAACTTTTTGACGAAAAATGATTTTATTTTTCAGCACAATTCAGACCACATTTAGTGTCTTTTGGTTACTTCAGAAAAGTAATTCTAATCAAACTGTTTGAAATATGCACTAGTTTCTATGATTCCCGCCTCATTCGATGCAGGCCCCTTGCCACTGAGACAAGTTTTTAATTTTATAAAGAGGAAAAAGTCTTACAGAGGAAAATCAAGCGAATGAACTGAATGCGGAAGCATTTTGAAATTTAGTTAATAATGTTTGACTTTGAAACAGTGGAAGTGTGAATACGTGCATTATCCTGAAGAAAAAGCGCTTATTGCGTTGTATTGTAACGTGTAGTTGATCTAAAATGGATGTAAAGTATTCGCATATTAAAGCTTTTTGAAGGTAATCAACAAAATTAATCCCATTGTAGGTCCGAAAGACTAGCCATAACCTTCCCTGTTAAGTGTATAGTCTTTGCCTTTTTCGAAGCACTAGTGCTAACCTCAGTCTATTGTTTCTATTATTTCTTCATTTCGGTGTGTAACGGTGTGTCTACGTTTCATCAAGCGTTGTTTTTCAATGCCAGAAGTCTTTCGGACAATGTTTTAACTTCCCAATCCACAGTCGATAAGACCATCCATCTTTCACTTAATCTCTTTATACTCAGTTCATTGTACAAAATTGTCCCACGTAAATAAACTCCAACTTAAAGCTCTTTACATGGGTGGTTGTTAATGTACGCTAACTTTTTGAAAATACTAAATTTTGCTAGCATACCCCTTTGAAAATATTAAAATTTTGCATTTTTTTCACGTTTCTTATTCTTTTGTAACTAAGCCGGTGTGGTTAGATAAATTTTAAGTGCAGAATCGGTTTTAAGACCTTCAAACGTTACAGCACACGGGTGGTTGTTAATGTATGTAGGTTAACTTTTTAAAAATGCCAGATTTTGCGAGTATGTCCATTTGAAAATACTGAAATTATGGCCAAAATCGAAAACTTAAAACCTAGGCGTCGCAGTACATAAAACAAAAACTTTAGACCAGCAGAATACAAACATATTAATATTTATAGCAAAATTTCTTGAAATGCGGTCATTTCACGCATTCAAAAATTGACATTTTGTCATTTTTTTTCACATTTTTCATTCTCAGAATTGAGCCGAAGGAAATGCGTAAATTTCAACTTCAGAATCGTTTTTAGGACATTTAGAAGTTACAGCATGCGTAAGTATTTGTCCACATTTATCCAATGAGGGAAAAACATTTCCAACGCAATTATTTAGGAAAAAAATTTATCGATTTCTATTTTGAATCCACCATCACCGAAGAATATTCCAACGTCTTCCCAACTAACCTCGATTTTATTCCTATTTTGAACCTCCATCGCCAGATCTGTTTTTTGTTAAAGAAAAATTCAATAAATAAGGTAAATATTCTACTAATTAATAAGATTTTACCAACTAGGGTTATGTAACAGCTTCTATTATCTTTTTATCGTGAAATTGGGACAAGAAGTGGAAAAATAAAACGAGTAAAATCGAAACATGAAGTCTCCGCTTGTGTTTCCTATTTCTTCATTGCACCTTAATCCTATTCCAGTTGTCTCTTTCAACCATTACAATCCTTTGGATGTACGTTAACTTTTTAAAAATACCAAATTATGTGAAATATTGAAAATATTAAAATCTTGGCCAAAATAACAAATCTAGAACCTAGACAACATAGTACATAAAACTAGAGCTCTAAAGGAGAAGAATACAGGCTTACTACTGTTTATTGCAAAATTTCTTTATTTCGCTCAGAATGAAGCCGAAGAATCGTTTTTAGAGTCTTCGAAAGTCACGATGGTTGTTAATGTACGTTAACTTTTTAAAAATACCAAATTTCACGAGCATACCCTATTGAAAATATTGAAATTTTAGCGAAAATAACGAGTCTAGAACCTAGGCGTCTCAGTAGATAAAACAAGAGCTCTAGACCGGCAGAATACAAAAGTTACAGCCCATAAGTGGTTTTTAATGTACGTTAAGTTTTTAAATATAACAAATTTTGTAAACATACCCTCTGAAAATATAGAAACTTTGAATTCAAACTTGGATGGTGTTCTTTGGCCGATGCATTTCGTGAAGGTCGTCCCACAAATGCCGTTGTGTCGGAAAACATTAATGCAGTCTCTGAATTGGTAATGCAAGACCGTCTTGTGACATACCGTGGGATCGAGGCATCTCTAGATATTAGTAACACCAGCGTGCATAAGATCCTGCATGAATATTTAGCCATTAAGAAGCTATGTTCACGTTGGGTGTCACATAATTTGATAATCGCTCGCGTCGATTGGTGCCAAGAAATGCATAAAAAATACAATGGCGGTGCTTCAAAGAACATTTATAAAGTCGTCACAGGTGATGGACCTTGAATCTATACGTATGAACCCGATAGTAAATATCAGTCGACTGTGTGGGTATTCCAAGATGAGCCAAAACCAACAAAAGTTGTTCGCGCTCGAAGCACATCAAAACAAATGGTCGCTTGGTTTTTCGCAAAAAACCGGTCACGTTGTATCCGTGCCTTTAGAGAGTTGTAGAACGGTCAATTCTGAATGGTACACAACTATTTGTTTGCCAAAACTTTTTGAAGAAATAAAGAAAACAAACCGAAAACGACCGATCATTCTCCACCATGGCAATGCGAGCTCTCACAGGTCGGTTCAAACAATTGAATATTTAACCGGGTAAAACATTGAATTGATGAGCCATCCGCCGTACAGCCCTGTTCTAGCACGGTGTGATTTCTTTTTGTTCCCACACGTGAAGAATAAACTTTCTGGTCAACAGTTTTCTACGCCGGAAGAGGCAGTTGAGGCATTCAAAACTCATATTTTGGAGATACCGCCTTCACAGTGGCAGCAATGCTTTTCGGATTGGTTTAAAGGAATGCAAAAGTGAATTGGTTTTCAAGGAGAATATTTTGTAAACCAATAAAACTATTTATGATAGTAAAATTTTTTTTTTGTTTGCTATTCCCGAAATATAAACGCCTACCCTGGTATTAATGCATTGAACTTATTTCAAAGAGGTTCCGTATCAGTCTTTTAATATGTGACACTGTATATAAGATATTTGAAGCTAACAGTGGAACATTTCTTGGTGAGTATTTACTGTATACGTTTAAATGAATTCCAAAAAGAACAATCGTATGAATTTATTTCGTCCACTGACTCTGAAAGAATCCAACTAAACAACATGAATTTCATTATATTTAAAAGGATAATAAACTCCTCCTGAATTACATACTGCTATACGCAAGCAAATGGATAGAGCAGAATTTCATTCTTGCAAACAGTCAGAGTAGATAGCAAACGTACATAACCTATGTAAATTAATGTTAGTAAGCTAGCCGTGTTCGTCGGATTAAAATGGAATACCGGCGATGTAGTAAAGCGAAGTACTTTATTGAATCCGGTAGCCTTGTATGATTTGCAGAAAAGGAAATGTAAAGAGAAATCACCACTCGTGTATTTTCCCATTATTGGAGACCAACAATCTATTTGAAATTGCCTTGTTCCCGACGCAGTCCTTTTGTGCACTGATTGAACGGCGTTTGGCCTCCGTAATATCACGTGCTGTGAATTTGTTTAAAATCGGGAAGGGGTTTTCTGCAATTTCCAGTTATATAATTCGCAGTAACGTTTGTTTCCTTATATTCATTCTTATTGTTGTCTGCTATGTTAAGCATAAAGCCTTTTGTTCGTTTTTTCTACATTTAATAGGAATTTAAACATTCCAGGGAACAATATACTCGTTTAAAGTACCTAAAGAAAAATAACGAAGGGTCTTAATATATTTAAAACTAATTTGATTTTAGAAGGAGTTACAAGAAGTTCAGAATGAGATAAAAAAAATTATAGTCAGTCGGACGCAAATAATAGCATATACAGATGTTGTAACAATAATAGAAAATATAAGAAAAGATATAGTTAGAGTTACAAAACATCTGGATGGAGAAATGCAAAAATTTGTAAAGGTCATAAAGGAAGAATACATATTTAAAAGGATGCTTCGGACCAAAGCCATCTAAAGAAACGACAATATAATTTTGAAGAAGTCACCTCTTTTATTTAAACAGGGGTTACAATTAAAGCAACTGGAAGGATGGAGTAAGAGGAAAAATAATCAAATATCAAACTAAAAGTAATTAAGATGTGTACATTAAGAAAATTTCGTTTCAGGGCTGAACTACTGCAGTTTCAGTGCAGTAATCCAGCCCTGAATATGTCCCATACAAATGGGTACGAAACGTCGGCAGATATACTAGTGACGCGGTTCCAGCCCGGAAGCCCAGAAGCAGATAGCAAATAAATAGAGATTTGATTTCGATCCAGAATACATGTGCAAAAATCCTTGTCTGCCCACTTTGGAGTTAATACTACGCCCTAGAGACAGCCTCACTGCTAGTAAGTACTTACATTTATTATTTTTAATATTGATAGTAACTGAGCCATATGCTACCGCAAAAGCGCTCGTTTCTGCAGTCTTTCTCTGTACAATAACCATTAATAAAATGTATACCTGTTGATTTATTATATTTGCTACACCCCCTTACTTGAGTTGACTCTGGTATCGACAGAACTAGGTTGAACACAAACCTGCGGTCCTTCCTCAGAAAAAAAAATAAGGTCA
Source organism: Dermolepida albohirtum (assembly GCA_031893035.1). Lineage (NCBI taxonomy): Eukaryota > Metazoa > Arthropoda > Insecta > Coleoptera > Scarabaeidae > Dermolepida > Dermolepida albohirtum. The sequence continues at coordinate 85,076 of JAVIWB010005660.1, read as the reverse complement.
CATACCGTAATTTTGAAGGAAGAGTTGCAATCTTACACAAACAAAGAGACGATCATATTCAGCTGAATTTTAGACATTAAAAATTTTATTACTTGATCATTTACATTTCGACTACTTATAGCATTAATTTATTAAAAATATTATATATAAAAACTGAAAATATATCACTTACTTTACGATACATTTTTAAAGATAATATGAACGAGGATAGTTTGACAAGTAGTAAGAATTACACATAGGTGGCACTCTAATTGGTAAAACAAATGCATTGTAATTTAGGCTGGCTATTTACATGTTTACATTCCGATATTTAGATAAATCGGTTGATTAGTTTATTTTTGACAGCTGATTGAAAAAGAAGCAACACGTCGTTTTATTAAAATGGAAAAAGCAGAGTATCGTGCGGTGATTAAATACTTCGTAATTAAGGGTATGAAAGCTACCGAAATAAAAGATGAGTTACGGGAAACATTAGGTGAATCTGCTCCATCATCCGCCACAATAAGTAGATGGTTAAATGAATTTAAATGTAGTAGAACAAGCTGTGTTGATGAAGCGCGCTCTGGAGCACCCAAAATCGTGACTTCTAAGGAAATGATTATAAAAATCCATAATATTATTACGCAAGATCGACGACTCAAAGTGAGAGAGATAGCAGACATGGTAAACATTTCAACAGAACGCGTACACTACATTTTAACGAAAGAATTGCGCCTTTCCGAGCTTTCGGCAAGATGGGTGCCTCGATTGCTTACGACTGATCAAAAGTTCACTCGTTTGCGCATTTCCAACGAGTGTTTGGACCTTTATAAGCGGAATCTGATTGATTTTTGTAGGCGATTTGTTACTTTCGATGAAACTTGGATACACCACAGTACACCCGAAACTAAACAACAGTCGAAACAATGGTTAGAACGTGGTTCTGCACCTCCAAAGAAAGCCAAAACTACTTTATCGGCAAACAAGGTGATGGCATCAATTTTTTGGGATTCAAAAGGCATTTTGCTCATTGATTACCTTCAGAAAGGTGCCACAATAAACGGACAATATTATGCAGAACTTAAATGTTTAGATTCGTGCTAAACGGCCAGGAATAGCAAAGCAAAAGATTCTGTTTCACCAAGACAACGCTCCCTCGCATACACCAGCACAGTTGCGATGTCCAAAATCCACGAGTTGCATTTCAAATTAGCACCGCATGCGTCTTATTCGCCGGATCTAGCCCCTTCCGACTTCCACTTTTTTCCAAAATTGAAAACGGCACTAGGTGGAAAGAAATTTTCGTCTAACGACGAGCTTATCATATTCGTAAATGAGTATTTTGCAAGCCTTCCGGAATCGCATTTTAGAGATGGCATAAGGGCATTGGAGCACCGTTGAAATAAATGTATTGCTCTTTTAGGAGAATATATTGAAAAATAGAAATTATTTTGTATTTAAAAAATTCGTTCTTCTTTTCCATTCTCACTACTTGTTAAACTACTCTCGTTCTATGAAACCTTTATTTATTGTTAAAAATGTAATTTTAGTTTACGCAAATAAAAAAAAAATCGCTTCAAACATTCTGCAGACATACAAACATTATTCTATAACTGCACTTGTTGCATTCAATTCAGATGATCGCTTCACAAAAAAAGTCCGTATAAATACAAGTTATTCAAACTATTTGACACAACAATAGAAATATTTTTAGTCAAACCCTACTTGGTGACTTTCTGTCATCCGGTTTGCAAAGCACGCAGCACAGCGTGGAACGTATGTATAAAGGACATGCAACGGTTACAAGAGGCTTCTCAAAGTCATCCATCGTCTATCAGTTCGATTAGACTACCTGTACGTGATAACATCGATTATTGTGAATGATTCAGAAACCGCAACCGTTTGGTATAGGTCGTTTGAAAAGTGAACACGGCTGGCTATTTCGCAGATGCATAGAGCTGTTTGCAAACATGCATTTTTTCGTGACCTCTAGAAATGCTAATTTTAGATATGCGCTGTCTACGGTTTCTGTAATATGTTTTTTTAAGATTTAATGCTAATAATATGACGAAATGCTTGGAATTGTGTAGGTAATAAATTTTATTTGCAAAGATATGTAAATGTGGAAGCGAAGCTACGTTATAGTCTTTGCTATGTGTATAAATAAATGTGCAATTTTAATCGCCAAATATGTTAAGGTTAAATTTAGAAATCAACACATATGAATTTATTAAAATGTAATTTTTGCTGTGTTAATTAATAAAATATCATACATATTTATATCAAAGGCATACAAATGATTTTTTTTTAAATTTCTTCTTCCTCCTTTTTTAGGCATAACCTGTTCGTTTCATTGTTAGTGCTTTAGGATTGTCGCGGTGGTGATTTTGTTGAAGATAATAGCCATCTTTTTGCCCTCCAAATCGTTGTGTATTTCTACTTTTCTTTGCAACTTTCCATTTCCCACATGCTTCTTCTGCCGCTGTGGTAGTTATTAGGTAGATTGAGTAGCCTAGTGACCCAAACCCGGAAAAAAGAAGAAGGTTGGTGGAACGAGTCAGCGACCCACCACCTAGAACCTGAATTGGTTAAAAATACTACTTCGAAAACTTAAGACTTTATTATTGCAAGTAAAAGGAAAGTACCTAGAATCAAAACATTGATTCTAAACAGTTGACAGCACAATATCGACATCTCAAGGAGCAACCAGAAAACTTGCCGAACGAGAGATGTATGACGTTCGCTTTGGTAATTGTCGACAAAATCGGGTAAACTGATTAGAGTCGGATTACACGAAACACTCCTCTAAAACGTTTATTTGAATGAAGGGTTTGTTCTTTTAACAAACCAAGACTGAACAAAGCTGCCACGTTATTGTTCTAAAAAAGCCCATAATTTTATTGAATATGACGTTCATCGTTATGTTATTCTTTCGCACTTTAAAAATAAACAATTTAACACTTCTAAAATTCATATTATTGAATCAATATCTACCTAAATATATGTATGTAGAACACGAAGTAAGTGCAGTATTCAGAGAGTGATGAACCTATTGGGTGCCTCATGATATAACTACCGCAGCTTAATGTCGTTACTGAAGCAATTTCAAGTTTAAAATGCCTATTGAACATATGCCCAAAACTCTATTAAAACTGAACTGCAACCATTTATAATTTTAGATAAATCGACTAATGGTACTGTGTACCCCTGCGAAAAAATATCTCGATGAAAATCATATAGAAAGACGTCGTTTTATTGAATTAGTTGTTTGAAATGTTCACCCTGTTGCTATACCCATAATCTCGCTCTTCAGCTTTTTCAGCCCTTCGCCATACAAAATAAACAAGAAAATTTAATTTTGATAACCTTGGTGGCCAAGCAACTGTAGCATCTCTTCCACTCCACCGGTTCATATAATTTTCACTAAGAAAATCTGTTACATGTATACCAAAGTGGAGATGCGCCATCGTGTTGTATCCATATTCGTCATTTTACATTAACAAGAACGTCATTCAATAATATTGTAATATCGTTCCCCAGCACACACACACACACACACACACACACACACACACACACACACACACACACAACCACACACACACACACACACACACACACACACACACACACACACACACACACACACACACACACACACACACACACACACACACACACACACACACACACACACACACACACACACACACACACACACACACACACACACACACACACACACACACACACACACACACACACACACACACACACACACACACACACACACACACACACACACACACACACACACACACACACACACACACACACACACACACACACACACACACACACACACACACACACACACACACACACACACACACACACACACACACACACACACACACACACACACACACACACACACACACACACACACACACACACCACACACACACACACACACACACACACACACACACACACACACACACACACACACACACACACACACACACACACACACACACACACACACACACACACACACACACACACACACACACACACACACACACACACACACACACACACACACACACACACACACACACACACACACACACACACACACACACACACACACACACACACACACACACACACACACACACACACACACACACACACACACACACACACACACACACACACACACACACACACACACACACACACACACACACACACACACACACACACACACACACACACACACACACACACACACACACACACACACACACACACACACACACACACACACACACACACACAACACACACACACACACACACACACACACACACACACACACACACACACACACACACACACACACACACACACACACACACACACACACACACACACACACACACACACACACACACACACACACACACACACACACACACACACACACACACACACACACACACACACACACACACACACACACACACACACACACACACACACACACACACACACACACACACACACACACACACACACACACACACACACACACACACACACACACACACACACACGTAAATAGCTAACTGCCGTGAGATGTTCTTCGATTATAAACGGAACCAGTGAGACGATCGTCAATGATACCGCACCAAACATTCATCGGAAATCTATCTTGACAATGGCATTACCTAATTTGCCGTGGATTTTGAAGTGCCCAACAATGAGAACTTCATATGTTTGTAGCTCAATTACGATAGAGTTTTTGGCATATTTTCGTTAGATATTTTTAATTCGAAATTGCTTCAGTAATACATCATTAAGCTGTAGCAATCACGTCCTCAGATGCGCGATATATTAATGAAAAAAATGTTGCGTACCTCTATCGTATAATACACGAATGTATTGAACGATAGAACAAGATTTCTGGCAACCTTGTTGCCTACTTCGAGAGATAAACGTATCCTTATTCTATCGTTCAATACATTCGTGTGTTGTACGATAAAGGGAGGCAATGTTTTTCATTATTTTTCTGTATCGAAAAGGTACGATAAGGAGTGGTTTGTTAATAACACAAGTTTACCTGATGATAGGTGTTATTCCTTGTAATGTATATAGTAAACAGGGTGTTACTAATATTTGAATGATTCCTTTTAACATTCACCCAGTATATTAGTTTATAAATATTGTTTGGCATCATGTCAGATAAAATCACGGGAAGCTATTTAAATAATGAATGGATCTGTATATTATATGTACTACTACCAATTTTGTTATGAGATACATACATATTAATACGGTAAATTTGACTCGATGATGATATCTTTGTATAGTAATGGAACACGTTTTCGAAATGAAAACAGTTAGTAGACGCGGTTTTCACATGAAATATTTTTCTCCCGATAGAATAGACGACCATGTTAAGGTTGTTTTACAGTAAAATTTATGATTGTCAATTTCGTATTTTAATATTTTAAACCGTTATTTAGTAAACATATTTCGAGATATTTTATATGCAAATATTCAAATAGTTTACATATTTTTGTTCATTTTCTTTACTTCTTTAATATTTCGACAAAATAACGTGTTGTTGTACAGATTTAGTAGTCCAAAAATACTGTTGCACAAAAATTGAGTGGAACATATTTGGAAAGATATACCAATCTTGAAGATTGTTACACATAACTCGCTATGCAGATATCATATGGGTTTTCCTGACAATCTTCTCACAATTGCTAATGAGCTCTCCTCCTCGTACTGTGGGTGATATTAATCGAAACAAAGAAACAGTAATTATATAACATATAGTGACTGGACGAATGCATATTGAGCTAATGACATTTACAGTTTGGATATTTGACATTTGAGTAACGTAAGGTTAATGCACTTATCACCCACATTGAACATAGAAAATGCCATTCAATTCATTATAATAACCAACAAAATGAGGTAATTTAATTTAAATAAGGTAATTCTTTGAATAGGAACCGACCCAATGTATTAATCTTACATAATATATTTCTAATTAACCAAAATTAGGAAGCAAAATAGTGACTACAACTAGGATAAATTTTTAAGTGAGTTAAATAAAATATAAATATGATTAGGGATTAAAGTTTATTATGCTAAACTCATTAATAAATTGGGGATATCTAGACACTATGCACGAGTGGCAAGATAAGATGGCACGGATATCCCCGGCTAGTCAAGACTACACCGACGTATATCAGGCGTATTGTAGAATGTAAGAAGTTCAGTTACGTACGAGCTGCTATGCGCTGATAACGATAAATATTTGATATTGCATTGTAGCGTAATTATAAAAGCAAAACGAAACAATACCTGCTGTGCGTAGAGAGTGCAAATAAATTTTATCCAACAATTCCCAGACAAAATGGTGCTACATTATTTTATTTAGCGTGTCGTACATCGTTCCTTTGTTGTAAAACGGGAAACTAGTTTAGACACGTAACCCACAAAAACACAAACATACAAAATGCAACCCGAGATCTCGAAAGGAACTTATGTTAGATATAATTTACATTTTAATGACTTGTAATCTATCATCATTTAGGAGAGGAACAACTTCGTCAATTTTTGAATGCATATAATGTTGTACGTTAAGAAACTACTTACGTTTTGTTCGCAAAAAAAATGGAGAACAACATTAAATCTTCTCTAAAAAAAATGTTGTTAAACCGTGATGAGACTACAGAAAAAAAATCTATTCCATCCCTGTAGGTCACTGGAACCTCTTCAACAGTCATCTTGACTTTTATTGCCTAGTAGGAGGTTGTCTAAGCTTACCGACGAAGCTATTCATAGAGTGATACTATGTACAGCTGCTACTACAAAGAGGTTTACGATCTTGATCACAAGATTTGGGCTATATTTTTAAGTCGAGCTGTAATGATGTCAAATTAGAAAAAGAAATCTTGTATGATTCATTGAAAAACCGAACATTGGTGTGCGCAGAGCGTAATACGAGTTTTTTACAATTTCGACCTGATAACAAAGAACTTCAATACTATTGCATTCTCTCTCTCTCTCGCATTTTATTCAAGACATAAATATGTTGAAATAATAAAGTGTCGTTTACTAGAAATACTTTTTTATTTAGCTTGGCAATATTTGTTCTTGAAGTAATATTTTACTGTAATATTTTTTAAATGTTTGGTAAACTCGATCGGCGCGTTACAAATAAGTAACTGAAAATGGTAATTGAATGAATTCATTTGCATGGTATGAATGCATTAATGTAAGTTATAGTTAATATTTGATGTGTTAAAAAAGCAATTAGGACGCTAATTGAAACTATAAATTATTCTAGTTTTGGATAACTGTTTCTAATAAATTCAGCTAGAAGATGACATGCATGGAGCAAACAGGTTACATAAAGCAATTTAGGATAAGATTGATTTAGTAACCTTCCAGCTTTAACCATATTCGAACCCCCATCGGTAACCATAACCAACATTCCAAGTTGGGTTACCGATATATTGTTTTATAGTTTCTATCTTTTTCCGCGTTTGTCTTCTATAATCTTCTACTACGTAAAAGAAGAGCACTAACACATTTAAAATAGTATTCTTTCTTGCAACCGTTGTTTCATCTACCATCAGCCGTATTTTTTTATCTTTTAACTCTACTTTTATTTGATCTGTAATCCTGTTTTTCACCCGAGAAAAATTATACTATAATTGATCTCGTTGTCTATTCCGGAACATATTTCCCTCAAAAGTTTCGAAATTCTTCATTGACTACGATATTTTGTGAAATGTTGCACACACTTAACACAAAAATAAAGTCATATAGAAATTTATAATTTGGTACATCACGTTGCGCATTTAACCGGTGTTGTTTGCTATTAACATGTCTTTTACACACAAAAATACTGTACGGTAAAATGTTGAAATTGCAAACAATACATTTAATAACAGTGCCAGTGAATTCTAATGTCGAAAATCGGTTAGGAAATCTATTAACACTCATCGAACATAACAAAGAACGCCGTCGATTCGCCATCATCAATATAATCCGGCGTTTATACACATACCTCCTCATATCTCCTCATCAACATGGCTTTGTTGTTGGTCGATCCACGGTTACCAATCTGGCAACTCTTGCACAGTATGTAGGTGAGGTCTTGGATGGGCGTGGTTGGGTCGATGTTATTTATACTGACCTTTCAAAGGCCTTCGATACTATAGACCACCGGGTATTGTATAAACTGGCTTCCTTTGGTTTGGTTCCTGCCTCAACTGACCTATTACGATCTTACCTAACTGAAAGACGCGGTTACACGACGTACAATGGCTATTCCTCTTTTTTTTTCTTTTTGACGTCTGGCGTGCCGCAGGGATCTAATTTGGGTTTTTTGCTGTTTATACTATTTATAAATGACCTTCTTTGTCATATTGATTGTCCGGTGCTTGCATATGTAGACGACATAAAGATTTTCTCTGAAATTCGTTCCCCTGAGGATGTGGCTTACAGCGAATTTTGGACTTGCTGGAGGGGTGGTGTAGACGGTTTGGATTAAGACTAGACATTGACAAGTGCCATACCATGACCTTTTCACGATCTACTTTGCATTTCGAATCCATGTACCACATCGGGGATGTTACTTTGGGGAAGGTGAGAGAGTTTAGGGATCTTGGAGTGATTTTTGACTCTTATCTCACCTTTCGGCCGCAAATCACTGGTGTGTGCTCGGAGGCCTGCAAATCGCAGGTGTTTGTATTCCGCATCTCCAAATATTTCTGTGACCCAGTTGTATTGAAGATCATATACTACGCTTATGTTATGAGCAAACTGGAGTATGCGTTACTGGTCTGGTCTCCGATATATGCTTGTGAGAGCTTGAAGCTGAAGAGTGTTCATCGGAAGTTTCTCAAATACCTTCAAGATTAGTGGTGCTTACCCGATGAGGGGTGTGTCGCAATGGGAGCTGCTTATTGAGCATAATATGTCCTCGTTGCATGTCAGAAGGACGGAACTTTGTGGTAGGATGTTGCGTGGCTTACACGGTAACAGTGTTGACTGTCCTTCACTACTGCGACATTTGTGTTTTCAAGTGCCCCGTCTGAACTCCAGGTGCAATGTGTCCTTTGTGACGCCAACGGCGCGGACTAATGCTCTAAGGAGGACACCGATCTACGTTTTGAGCAGATGTGCTAACGAATTTGTTGACTTGTTTGCCTAGCATGCATACTGTATATGTATTTTTGTAACGATTTTTGTTTCACTTGCTTTACTTTTATACACTACTTTGATTTAGTATTTATTTTTATTATATCTATTGCACACATATCCAAACTCAGTTTTATAATTTTGCATTTTCCTGTTATTGGGTTACTAGCCTGTTGGAAATAAAGGTCATTATTATTATTATTATTATTATTATTATTATTATTATTATACCAGGTCGGCTGAAAAGTCCCCGGTCTGACACATAGATGGCGTTACTGTATTAAATCCATATGTTTTTTAGATAGTACTAACCTTCAAACGAAACGTGTCAAAATTTGACAGCAATCCGACCATTAGTTACTGAGATATTGCGTTAAGAGCGAAGCTACTTTTGTTATTTAAAAAAATGAAAAAAAAAAGAATTTCGTGTACTGATAAAGTACTGCTTTTTGAAGGGAAAAAATTCCGTTGAAGCAAAAGCATGGCTTGATGAGGAGTTTCCGGACTCTGCGCCAGGAAAATCAACCATAATTGATTGGTATGCTAAGTTTAAACGTGGTGAAATGAGCACCGAAGACGGCGAACGCAGTGGACGACCAAAAGAGGCTGTCACCGACGAAAACATCAAAAAAGTTCGCAAAATCATTTTAAATGACCGTAAAGTAAAGTTGATCGAGATAGCTGATATCCTAAAGATATCAAAGGAACGTGTTGGACACATCGTGCATGAATATTTGGGCATGCGGAAGCTCTGTGCAAAATGGGTGCCGCGCGAGCTCCCATTCGATCAAAAACAACGAGTTGATGATTCTGAGCTTTTTTTTGTTTGAAGCTGTTAAATCGTAATAAAACCGAGTTTTTGCGTAGATATGTGACAATGGATGAAAGATGGATTCATCACTACACTCCAGAGTCCAATCGACAGTCAGCCGAGTGGACTGCACGCGATGAACCGGCTCCAAAGCGTGGAAAGACGCAACAGTCAGCTGGAAAAGTTATGGCGTCAGTTTTTTGGGATGCGCATGGAATAATTTTCATAGATTATCTTAAAAAGGGCCAGTCCATTAACAGCGACTATTATACAGCGTTATTGGACCGTTTGAAGAACGAAATCGCAAAAAACGGCCCCATATGAAGAAGAAGAAAGTGCTGTTTCACCAAGACAATGCACCGTGTCACAAATCAATGAAAACAATGGCCAAATTAAGTGAATTGGGTTTCGAATTACTTCCCCATCGACCGTACTCTCCAGATGTGGCCCCCAGCGACTATTTCCTGTTTGCAGACCTCAAGAGAATGCTCGCCGGGAAGAAATTTAGCAGGGATGAGGAGGTGATCGCCGAAACTGAGGTCTATTTCGAGGTTAAAGACAATTCGTACTACAAAAATGGTATCGAAAAGTTGGAAGAACGCTATAATCGGTGTATCGCTCTCGAAGGCAACTATGTTGAATAATAAAATCGAATTTTGCCAAAAAACTGTGTTTTACTATGGTAGACCGGGGACTTTTCATTTCGACTGTTATACCATACGCATATGAATCTCGACTTCGGATATATCCGACCGCTTTCGAAATATATCATCGCCGCCAATGAGTGCGCACTCGTATCTGCGGGCTTTATAATTAATTAATTATTATTATCTTATATTATTATTATTAATGCTCAGCATTAGGATTTATTGCGGTTGTTAAGTGCACACGAAAGAAAAAAGAAATTAAATTGGCTTTTAGTTGTTAAATAAAATTATGAAAGTTGTATGTGCGTAAAATCGTTAATTATATTTATTAAAAGAAACCTTATATTATAATCAAAGAATCAAAAGGAAAGAAAAGGAATCTTTTATACTTTCATCTATGGACGTATATGCTTCGTCCGTCGTATATCAAACAATGGATTCAATTTATGTACATAAATTTAACCTTCAGAATGCCTTCTCAATACACTCCTTTAGAAAAGTGCCGAACAATTAAGAAACCCGATATTATAACGGTAATCTTCACGGATATGCTTGTCGCCTATCCATTATGACTATTATTGCACCTTGTTAAGAGCCTGAAACTCAATAAAACATTCATCCTGGTGGTTTATGAGCGGTCGCGCGCACAATAACGACGATACGTAAGCAAAGACGCGAAGAACCAGTCGAAATAATGTTGTTCGACGGCGAAAATAGTAGGTTCTTATTTATGTTTGCATTTAGTTGGCTCGCGCATAACCGAGTATAAGTATCCGGTGGTTATCCACTCTTCGTCTCTCCTCCACGGTCTTGCGTGCGATTTTGCGCAATTGGCAATAAAGAAACCGCTCCAATGAATTTACACAAGACGTTAGACAGTAATAAAGCTAATGATGGTAATAATATATACTCAATGACATTAGAAGTGTTACACCTAGAAAGAATAGTTTCCTGGACGTGATTTTTTGGTAATGTGATAAGCTTAAGTCAAGAATGAAACGATCAGATTTCCAAGAAATTTTATTAACATTAATTTGAAAAAAAATCAATAATGTGTTTGGCGACCCCGTAGCTGTAGACACTCCTGTACACGTCTAGGCATCGACAAAATAAGATGGTCGATGTCTGCTTGTGGCACCTCGTTCCAAGCAACTTGAACTTGGTAGATTAACTGTGCCAGAGTTTGTGGAGGATGGTTCAAATTGGTCAGTCTTCTCCCCATTATGTCCCACACATGTTCGATGGGATTTAAATCCGGTGAACGGGGTGGCCACGGCAAAACATTAACGCCAGCTTCTCGTAGAAAGTCCATAGTACGACGAGCAATATGTGGACGCGCGTTGTCTTGCTGAAAAAGGACGTGTGGACGGCCATCTAGATAAGGCAATAAAGTGGTTTGTAGGACGTCATCAACATAACGCGCAGCTGTCATACTGCCCCGAATAAACAGAAGAGGTGATCGGCTTCCATATGCAATAGCCCCCCAAACCATTACTCCAACAGTCCTGTGCACATGCCTCTCAACAGCAAATCCAATATCACGTCGCTCTCCACGACGGCGTCTTACCCTCTGACGGCCATCATGCATGCCTAGGCAGAATCGCGATTCGTCGCTGAATATGACATTATGCCATTCTGCTTCCCAATGCTGCCGTTCTCTGCACCAGTCCAAACGTCAGAGGGTAAGACGCCGTCGTGGAGAGCGACGTGATATTGGATTTGCTGTTGAGAGGCATGTGCACAGGACTGTTGGAGTAATGGTTTGGGGGGCTATTGCATATGGAAGCCGATCACCTCTTCTGTTTATTCGGGGCAGTATGACAGCTGCGCGTTATGTTGATGACGTCCTACAAACCACTTTATTGCCTTATCTAGATGGCTGTCCACACGTCCTTTTTCAGCAAGACAACGCGTGTCCACATATTGCTCGTCGTACTATGGACTTTCTACGAGAAGCTGGCGTTAATGTTTTGCCGTGGCCACCCCGTTCACCGGATTTAAATCCCATCGAACATGTGTGGGACATAATGGGGAGAAGACTGACCAATTTGAACCATCCTCCACAAACACTGGCACAGTTAATCCACCAAGTTCAAGTTGCTTGGAACGAGGTGCTACAAGCAGACATCGACCATCTTATTTTGTCGATGCCTAGACGTGTACAGGAGTGTCTACAGCTACGGGGTCACCAAACACATTATTGATTTTTTTTCAAATTAATGTTAATAAAATTTCTTGGAAATCTGATCATTTCATTCTTGACTTAAGCTTATCACATTACCAAAAAATCATGTCCAGGAAACTATTCCTTCTAGGTGTAACACTTCTAATGTCATTGAGTATATTTGGCTGATAGTCTTTGGACACTTAAAATGTAAATTTAAGTGTTTCTTTTAAGAAAGGCATTTAAAGATGCCGAGTGCACGTGAATAACTAATGGTAGAAAAATTTTTCCCACTTAAATTATAGTCAAGGGTACTTTATAATATGAAAACATGGGTAATTGAAGGAATTTATTTGATACTTCCTTGTTTATCTTACATCAATTTGGATTAACATATAGGAGAATAAAGTAGTAGATTCAACGCACAGATTATATTAATAACAGTCTTCAATGCCAACAGAATTATTACAATTACAGGACAATAAGACGTGGTAATTATTGGATTTATTCGGTCTTTATTTGATGAAAGTCGAAGACTAAATTAATATATACACGGTGTTATAATTCGCAGTAATCTATTTCTGATTAATGTATAGTTTGTATCACATAAAGGTTTGTGATCTATATCACGTTTTGTTCTATATTATTAGGTCGAGGCGTAACGATATCTAACTAGAAAGAAGGGAATGTTAAAAGGAATCATTCCAATATTAATAACACCCTGTGTACTACATATGTTTCACAGATATAACTGACCATCAGGTAGACTTGCGTTATTAATAAACGATTCCTTCATAACGTTTATCATATCATTTCGATACAGAAAAATAATATTAATTATTTTTCTTTATCGAAATCATATAATAGACGCTACAAAGGAATCGTTTATTACGAGGGAGCGTTACCAGGCAAGAAAAATCAGTCGCGACCATAATGAATGAGATATCATTGGTTTACGGCGACTCTTGTCCAGGAAAAACCATGGTGTACAAGTGGCATAGTTTATTTAAACAAGGAAGGGAATCCCTTGAAGACGACCCGAGGCCGGGCAGGAGCATTGAGGTGACCACTTATCCAAAAAGTTGAACAAATTGTACTCGAAAATGCTCGACTAAAGAAGAAACAACTCGCAGAAATGGTTGGAGTATCCGATACAACAATTTTTAAAATCCTACACGATCATCTCGGCATGTCTAAGGTCAGCGCCAGATGGGTGCCGAGAATGCTCACGCCGCCGCAAAAACAACAGCGCGTAGAGTGTTCGCGTGCATTTTTGGACCTCTGTAATGAAGACAAGGATGGTGTATTGAGTGGAATTGTTACTGGAGACGAAACTTGGGTTCATCATTATGAACCTGAGTCCAAACAAGACTCCATGCAGTGGCATAAAAAGGGCACAGCACCTCCCAAGAAATTTAAAGTGTCACAATCAGCTGGAAAACTCATGGCAACGGTATTTTGGGACTCGGAAGGAATATTGTTGATTGATTATAAAGATAAAGGTGTTTCTATAACCGGAGAATATTACGCTTCAATATTAGAGCGACTAAAAGAAGCCATTAAAGAGAAAAGACGGGGAAAATTGACAAAAGGTATTCTGCTTTTGCACGACAACGCGCCCGTCCACAAGAGCCGCGTTGCGTTAGCTGCCCTGCATAAGGTGGGCTTCGAAATTGTGAATCACCCACCCTACAGCCCAGACCTGGCCCCGAGTGATTATTACCTGTTTCCGAAAATGAAAAAAGAGCTGCGGGGTAAAAAATTTACTGCCGATGATGAAGTCAAGGAGGCAGTTTCGGCGTATTTTGCAGATAAAGAGAAATCATTTTTTTATGAGGGTATAAATAAATTAATTGAAAGATGTGAAAAATGTATCCGTCTTGCAGGTGAATATATTGAAAAAGAAAAATAATTTGGTTTTTTTATTTCCACCCCTTGTCCCCCATTCCGCGAATATAAAAACGCTCCCTCGTAATAACACAAACAAAGTTACCATTGCATAAATAGACGAACTTTAACTTGGCGAATTGCCGTTAGGAAAACGAAAGAGTAAAGTAGAACAAAATAGACCAGAAGACCAGAAGTTTCGAGACGATTTATTTATGATGAACTTGAGCTACTTGATCGATATATTCGAGAAGTTAAATGCTTCGAATCTTCATCTGTAAGAAGCAAACGCACATATCTTGGATACAGTAAAAATTTCGCTTGCTTTCTGTAGAAAATTGGAATTGTGGAGCTGAAATGTAAAGCAAGATAATCAAGAAATGTTTGAATTTGTTAATTTTGGAAAGGCCGAAGAGCAACATATTAAAGTTGTTTTTCTTTTGCTGACGATAACTTCATAGTAAGTTACGAGTAGATTAGGAATCCATTTCAAGATACTCGCGAAGGTCTCACAACCGCGGAAGAAGGAATCTTCATAGATTTCACGACGAGTGGCGAAATCAAGAGACAATTTAGTAATAAATCATTGTTTGAATTTTGAGCAGGAGTGGATGATGAACTATCAGTACTGAAAACAAGAGCATCTGGTATACTACTACCATTTTGAATATCCTACATTTGCGAAACCGGGTTTTCTTCGGTATCTGTTTATTAGATAAAATTTAAATCTCTTTCTTTCGAAAAACTTTGATCTGCAAAATAGACGCCAGGAAATCACTGATAATTATTTAACTTGTTTGTAATTTATGTCACAATGTTATTGCTTTTCTTTCAGTAAACTAAACAACTTTCAAAAAATTAATATTTTTTTCTTAATTTATATACGAGGTTTGTTCAAAAGGAAAAGTGAATTTTGAATTTTTTTGAAAAGTGTTTATTTATTAATCAATATCCATTTTGTCCCCTTCAAAGTAACCCCCCTCAGATATAATGCACTTATGCCAACGTTTCTTCCAATCCTCGAAGCACTTCAGAAATGCGCTTTTCGGTATGGCCATCAGCTCGTGCTTCGATTCTGACTTTATCTCATCAATTGTAGCAAAACGCTTTCCTTTCATTGGTCTCTTCAGTTTTGGGAATAGAAAAAAGTCGCAGGGAGCCAAATCTGGTGAACAAGGCGGTTGAGGCATGATTAGGGTGTTGTTTTTGGCCAAAAAATCACGAACAAGCATTGATGTGTGACCTGGTGCATTATCGTGATGCAGAATCCATGATTTTCTTTTCCACAATTCTGATCGTTTGAGCCGTATTACTTCACGTAAACGTTGTATAACTTCCTTGTAGTATTCCTTATTAACCGTACGACCTGTTGGCAGGAACTCATGATGCACCACGCCATTGTAACCGAAGAAAATATTGAGCAAAGCCTTCACATTTGATCGAACTTGGCGTACATTTTCTCGGCCTTCTGTAAAACGCTTGTACCACTTATAAACACTTTTTTGAGAAAAGTGGACTCGCCGAATGTCACAGTCAACATTTCAAGTGTCTTGGAGCACTTTATTCCATTTTAAACGCAAAATTTAATATATATTCTTTGATCCATTTTTTTCAAAAGTCAAAAATTGAAGAATACACACAAACGTGACTAAGCTTTTCAGTTATCAACAATAAACTACTAATCAACATATGACTAACACATGTGTACCAACATAACAAAAAAAATTTCGATAATCGAATGTACACAGCGCGTGAAAATTCAAAATTCATCTTTCCTTTTGAACAAACCTCGTACATACCTGTGCCCCCCATTTAGTACCCACTAGACAGGCGAGTCATACAGGTTGAAAATCATTGCGTTAGTTCAATATAAAAATTGTCGAGGTGGCCAAGGATTGTGTGATATAAATATGAAATTTATAAATACTTTAAATAATTGATTATTCCTCATTAGGCGAAGGCAATAATTTTGATAACAAATGAGAACTACATAACATTAGAACTAGATCTTTCTCTTCAGTAAATAAGGAAATAATCAGTCTGATATGACAGCAGATTACTGTGTCTGGAAAAAAAAGACGACGTGATTTTTATGTCATTTCAATTTAAATTCGATATTTTAAATATACGAGAAATCCATTATCGACCTTTAAAAAAAAGCGAAATGATTAAATTTACCTATTACCATAACTTGAAAGATGACGTTGCAAACGACGACGATTGGTACTTCATCTTTTATCTCATTTCCTCATTTCTCATGTAACTTTATACTGATTACTTTTTTTTCCTTTTTACGTAAGAAGATCAAAAAGAAGAACGCACGGAAAAAGTTATTTATCGAGCAAGAAAATACCCGTGGTGTGTACAAGAGGTAAGGGCCAAGGGGCGAAGCAGGGGCACACAGTAATCGATATCGTTCTCTTACTCGGCACAGCAATTACGAAATTATATCTATTCACTCGGAAATTCCCTTCCTCTCGGAGGGCAAACTTGTTTGGCTGGCTGCTCGTGACTTGTGTTACTCTCATATTTTGCATGCAAAAAATATTTAAAATTCTTGCGGTCGACGGGCGCACAGCGACGATTCTTAGCTGTAGAATACACGTACGACCGCAGGAAGCACGGTCTCTTATAGTTTGTTTGAACTTTAGGCTATTGCAAGGTGATAACTTTGTTAGACGTCAAAATTATTACAAACAATTTATTTGCATTATTTTGTTACCAGTTGTGTAAATATTACATATACAGGGTGGTCAGAAATTCACGGATAATCATCAGGTAGGGCGATTCTATTAATTCTGAGTCGACAATTCGAAAACGAAAATGTTGTATTGTCATTAGTTAAGCCATATGAATTGCTAAAAAGAAATGTAGATTTGGCAACATGGTATAAAACCATCAATAAATCGGAAAGAATAATATGACAAAATACGAGTTTTATTTAAGTCTAATGAAAACAACAACAATAATGATAATTAACGTAAATGCTGAAACTGGAAGACATTGGTTTGAAAACAAAGCTGTATACTTTGTGGAATTGGGTTTAGGACACGTTGTAACATATCTGGAGTAATTAATTGTATTGTGGCGTTATTACTTCCTATTCATTGGCCGGAGGCACATAAACTTTTCCCTTCAAAAACTAACCCCATACAAAGATGGATTCATAATAGATCTTCCAGTTTGACAGATATATATCTTAGAACAATCACCACAAGAAGGCCTATACACTTCCGATTTGTTGAATTTATTTTGTCTTTGTTATATTTAATCAATTTCCTTAGAGTATTGTTAGTTTGAAAAGCAATATTTACATCATATTTTAAATAGTTGATTGTTGGGGTCGTTACTTTGTGAAATTCGATTTCACTAAGCAATAAATAAAACACTAAGAAACAAACAAAACACTTCGTCTAAATTTCATGCTATATTTTTCGTTTGCTTGACTGCTCGATAATGTCTATTCGTTTGCTCAATGATGTCATAACAGACGAAACTAGTCGCAGTAAATAACGGGTTTTTCATTAAGTGCTTCGTATCTTTAAATTTAAATAAAGCAAAGTGTGTGTGAGATATCATCGAAATTTTTTATTACTTTGAAGGGCCTATCGATGCTATTATGTATGAAATATGACATCGTGCAAATGTCCGCCGTGGCTTCACTGGGTGTCCCGCATCCGATACGTCCAATTTTCCATAACTCTGGCGCATAAATCAAGGTGAATTTGACCGATGGCATAGGTTACGTTAGCATTAAGGGCCGCTCTGGTTTGTGGCTTATTTGCATAGACCTGTGACTTAAGAAAACACCACAAGAAAAAGTCTAACGGGGTCAAATCGCATGATCTCGGTGGCCAGTTCACATCACCTACACGTGAAATAACCATGTTCTTAAATCGCTCGTGCAGAATGTCTAATGTAACATGAGCTGTGTGACATGAAGCGCCGTCCTGTTGAAGCCACATATCGTTGGTGTCCATATCATCCAATTCAGGCCTAAAGAAACTGGTAATCATCGACCTATAGCTTTCGCCGCTGACGATAATGACCTGGCCAACGCCGTTCTCAAAGAAATATGGACCGATAACGCCGCCAGTCCAAAATCTACACAAAACAGTAACTTTTTCGGGATGCATTAGACGCTCTTGGATCTCATGTGGATTGGTATCGTCCCAAATTCGACAATTTTGTTTGCTGACGTAACCATTTATCCAAAAATGGGCCTCATCGCTGAAGATGATTTTTTTGATAAAAATTTGGGTCAGTTTCCAACTACTCCAATGCCTATTCAGCGAACACACGTCGTTTTCTATTGTCGTTTACCTTCAGCTCCCGGATCAGTTGAGTTTTGTATGGGTGCAAGCCCAAGTCACGAGGCAAAATTCGCCAAGTGGTGGTCTGCCAAAGGCCGAGTTCTTATGAGAGACGTGAAATCGACTGCCTCGGATTCTCTTGCACACTCTCACACACAGTGACGATATTTTCGGCAGATCTTGCATTTCGTCATCGTACGGGTGTTGGTTCATTGCTTATTGAACCAGTGGACTCAAATTAATCTACCACACTGCGAACAGTCCTCTCAGCAGGACGATTATGGCGACCGCAAAATGGGTGAAGTGCACGGAATGTTGCCCGAACATAACACTCATTTTGATAAAACAATTTTATCATTTGCACGTGTTGTTGAACGCTATATCCGCCCATAGTAATTTGGCAAAACATACTGAATAAATGACCAATTCGACAGATGTAGCAATATGGCCGTTATTAACTGTCGGAAGTTCGGATGTCCCTATTGGAAGACCCGTTATATAACCGTGTGAAACTTAGACGAAGTGTTTTATTTATTCCTTAGTGTTTTATGTATTCCTTAGTACATCACGCTTCTTAAGAAGCTTACTTAACATGTTTGGTTTTATGTAGTCGGATATAACATTCGTAGGACCATTCTGGTAGATTTACCTTTTAGTCTGAAGAAGCCACAGTTTTGAGAAACAATTGCTTAACACAAAACAATTGCTTGATACGAGACGATTTTTTTTTAATAAGAATATTTTGTGAAAATCACACGATTGAGTTTTTGTGTTGAATTTTGTTATGAATTTTTCATCAAATAGAGATCACATAAAATAATTATTTAATGATATTTGTTAAAGAACTAACATTATCCTAAACATTATCCTAAATAAAAAGTAAACGCTATGTAGTGCTTGGTATTTTAACCGAATGGACAGGAAATAAAAATAGATAACGACCGTATTAAACGTCCAGATTCTTTTCGTAATGTGCTTTTATAGTAATTACGAAAAAAATATTTTAAAACGCTCTTTATTATAACGCTTGACAAGACCTTAACACAGCAATTTTGTAACACTTCAACTTCACTGTCACAAATGAATAATAAAGAATAAGTGAGTTTGTCAAGGCATCAATCAATTGGAATTTCTTGACTGTTTGTTTTGGTATATTAAATAAACGCTTTTCAAATACAGTTATTTTCAATTTCATAATACTTTACACAATCGCATATTACATGTTTAAATATCTCCGATGAATGGAATATTTAATTTTGAATCCAATTGTATTGCAAAACAACTTCTTTTTATACATTCGAAGACCTTCATCTGCCGTTCAAACACTACGTTAACTATTATATAAGATGTCCGCCGGGCAAGATTGCATTCCTAATTTCACTTCCGCTAATGTTCCTAGGTTAATTATGATACGGTTTAACTCGAATACGGAGGAAGGATTATTCAGCCACGTACTTGTTGCGTTTAGAAAAATTGTTGAGGAAAAAAGGAGGTGGTTGCCAAGTCACTAGAAGTATCGGCGATGTTTATAAAACGTGAAAAAAAAATTGTAAATTATATATAATTGTATATTGTAAATGTATGTGCAAATTGTGTATCATTATACTGGATTCTACATAAAATTCTACATAAAAAAGATTTAATCGACGCCGTCCAAGAATGCGGTTTCTTAAAATTGGCTTCGCCATTTAATATTAATGTTTGAGAAACGCTTGTTCGTAAAATAATGGGTCATTCAAAGAACGCGCCTTCATGTTTGTTTTTAATAAAACATAAACTACTTGCAATTTTTACAAGCAGTTTTTTTTTAATTGAAAGTATGACGATTATATGTGGAATATAATATTTATCATTTAAATGTCCACCACATCTGCAGGCATCAAATCGAATATTGAAAACTGACCATTAAATTGATCATTAAATGTCAGTGGCTTGCTAGCATTTCGACTTTTCAAAAAAAGCCCCACAAAAAATCTAATGGTTATTAGATCACACAATCTCGGAAACCGATTGAAATCCGCATTTAGTGAAATTACACATCTAGGAAATTTCGATCGCAAAAATGAAATGTTATTTTGTGTTTTGTGGCAGGTAGCAACGTCTTGGAGGAACTAGACTTCACAAACATCAACATAATTCAGTGTTGTTGCCAGAAAGTCACTCAACATTGATTGGTATCGCTCAGCATTCACAATAACAGCATTTCCACCATCATTATCGAAGAAGAATGGTACAATGGCACCGTCTGCCTAAAATGTACGTCAAACTAACTTTTTGTGGATGTAGAGATTGCTCATGAATAACACACAAATTTTTGTCACATCAGATTTGACAATTTTGCTTATTGACGTATCTATTCATTAAATGAGCTTCATTACTAAACGAAATTTCGCTTGAAAACAATGGATCTCTCGTTCGCTGTTCAATAATCCAACTAGTGAAATTATGACGTTATAAATAGTCTCTTTCTTTCAATTCCTGAATTAATTGAATTTTATAGGCATGTACCAGGTGTTCCGGAAAGTCATAACAGGGTTTTCCGTAAAAACACTACACAATTTTCAAGAAAATGGAAAAATCTATTTATTCAATGTATAAGCCATTTGATTTTACATATCTTGCCAATCTCATAGGCAACTTATGGATGCCATCCAAAAAAAACTATTTGTCCTTTGAGCAAAACCATTTATCAAGTCATTTTATAACTTCTTCGATATTGCTGAAGTGCTGCTCTACAAACGCGTGTCGCATTGATGCAAAAAGGTAATAGTCGAACGAGGCAAGGCCTAGAGAGTGCGGCGGGTGTGATATTATGTTCCATCTAAGTGCTTTCAATGCTTCCTTGACCCGTTTTGCTGTATCAGACGGCGCATTATCGTGCTGCGAAGTCACGTTACCGTGTCTACAGGTCCATTCTGGACGTTTTTGTATCAATGCATGGTTCAAATTAATAATTTGTTGTCGGTAGCGAACAGTATTAACTGCATCACCAGGTTTCAACAGTTCGTAATACACCACGGCACTGTGATGCCACCAAACACAGAACATTGTCTTGCGACCAAAACGATTTGGCCTGGGAGTCGATGGGCCGGCTTCGCCAAGTGATAACCAAGATTTTTAACGTTTAGAGTTTTCGAAATAAATCCATTTTTCATTGCCCGTCACTATTCGATGCAGAAATGACTTCCGATCATATCTTTGAAGCAGCATTTCACAGACGATTTTTCGAATTTCCATTTGTCTGTCGTTCAATTGATGTGGCACCCAGTTTCCCATATTTTGGATTTTTCTTGGGCCACATTTAACGCTTCTATCAATTGTTTTTGAATCTGGGTTGGGTCTTTATTCTATAACTCCTGAAGTTTCGCATTTTCAAACTTTTTCGGTCTACTAGTTTTTTGTTTGCACGTCGAAATCACCATAATAACCATAATTTTTTGCGATTAGGATTTTATATTTTATTACCCATCACTATCCGATTTTTCGATGTTCTATTTGCCTGTCATTTGATTGATGTGTCACCCATTTCCCCATCTTTTGGATTCCGGTCGCTAATCGTTTCTTTAGGCCACATTTAACGCTTCTGCCAATTGTTTTTGAGTTTGGGTTGAGTTTTCATCCAAGAACTCCTGCAGTTTCGCATCTTAAAACTTTTTCGGTCTACTAGAAAGTTCTTTGCCTTGCACGTCGAAATCACCACTTTTGAATAGTCGAAATAAGCCTAACATGTTTTATTGTTGGAGCATGCTCAGCGCAAGTTCCTATCAGCAAACGATGACTTTCAACGACTTTTTTCTTTTGATTAAACAAGAAAACTAATGCGTGCCGCAAATGCACTTTTTCAGGCACGAAACTCGACATTTACAAAGAGGTATAAATCTAAATGATGGTGTTGCTAAATATAACATGTATGGCTTTGAAGCTTGATGTCAGTAGAATAAAATGATATATGCGACAAATCATAACATTGCATACTTGAACCTAGTGACATCTGTTAGAAAAACCGATAATGGCTTTCCGGTACACCTGGTAAATGCAAATCTTCATGCAAAATTTTCCATAAAGAGCGATAAGATGTGCTCAATTCTTGCGAACGACGTGAAATCGATGTTGTCGGTTCATTTTTAACACTTTCACTCACAGCAGCAACGTTTTCATTTATGCGCAGAGTTTTTGGCCTTCCACTTTTAAATTTGTCAATAACAAAACCTGTTCAAATTTTTTCACTAATCTTTGCATTGAAAATTGATTTGTCCGATTATTTACATCTGAAAAATCATGTATTTTGCGACGGCTATTTTTCAAAGAACGTCGATTATCATAATAAGTTTGAATAATATACTTGCCTTGTTGCAATATATACCTGTCCATTGTTAAAATTACACTACCTTTTACTGAAACAAAATAAAAATGTCAATTGAAAAGTCGCCACATGTAAACATTATGCAGTGCTAACATTTAGGCGTCACAGTTGAATGACCCTTTATCTTTATCTCATATTTTAGTCTCTTTAAATTGAGTAAAATTAGACATACGAGGGAGCGCTTTTATATTCGCGGAATGGGGGACAAGGGGTGGAAATAAAAAAACCAAATTATTTTTCTTTTTCAATATATTCACCTGCAAGACGGATACATTTTTCACATCTTTCAATTAATTTATTTATACCCTCGTAAAAAAATGATTTCTCTTTATCTGCAAAATACGCCGAAACTGCCTCCTTGACTTCATCGGCAGTAAATTTTTTACCCCGCAGCTCTTTTTTCATTTTCGGAAACAGGTAATAATCACTCGGGGCGAGGTTTGGGCTGTAGGGTGGGTGATTCACAATTTCGAAGCCCACCTTATGCAGGGCAGCTAACGCAACGCGGCTCTTGTGGACGGGCGCGTTGTCGTGCAAAAGCAGAATACCTTTTGTCAATTTTCCCCGTCTTTTCTCTTTAATGGCTTCTTTTAGTCGCTCTAATATTGAAGCGTAATATTCTCCGGTTATAGAAACACCTTTATCTTTATAATCAATCAACAATATTCCTTCCGAGTCCCAAAATACCGTTGCCATGAGTTTTCCAGCTGATTGTGACACATTAAATTTCTTGGGAGGTGCTGTGCCCTTTTTATGCCACTGCATGGAGTCTTGTTTGGACTCAGGTTCATAATGATGAACCCAAGTTTCGTCTCCAGTAACAATTCCACTCAATACACCATCCTTGTCTTCATTACAGAGGTCCAAAAATGCACGCGAACACTCTACGCGCTGTTGTTTTTGCGGCGGCGTGAGCATTCTCGGCACCCATCTTGCGCTGACCTTAGACATGCCGAGATGATCGTGTAGGATTTTAAAAATTGTTGTATGAGATACTCCAACCATTTCTGCGAATTGTTTCTTCTTTAGTCGAGCATCTTCGAGTACAATTTGTTCAACTTTTTGGATAAGTGCTGGCGTGGTCACCTCAATGCTCCTGCCCGGCCTCGGGTCGTCTTCAAGGGATTCCTTTCCTTGTTTAAATAAACTATGCCACTTGTACACCATGGTTTTTCCTGGACAAGAGTCGCCGTAAACCAATGACATCTCATTCAATATGATCGCGACTGATTTTCCTTGCCTGGTAAGGAACTTTATAACGGCACGATATTTGCTTCGATTTGTGAAAAGTTGTTAATATTTTTTAGGATAACTAATATTTTGTAGTCTAAACAGTGTTTTGAAAAATTAGTGAAATGAAACCCTTATAATTTTGTTCAATTCGGACATTTTCAAACTGTACTAATTAGGCAATGTCAGTGAAAATTAGGAATAGCCCCACCAAAACCAACACTATTTTAGTCGCGTTTTAGACAGTCCCTTGTATTACAATAATCTTACGCAAGCAAAACAGTCATTGTGCTCACAATACCAAAGTTTCTCTTTGAGAGCTTTCAAAACTTCTTCTGAAGCACCGACAACTGCCTATTCTATTTGGAACCGCCGCTTTTTAATTTTTTTTATACATTATTATAACAGCAATAATTACAAAGTATCAGAAGCTACTTTAAAATTATGAAGCTTTCTTTCCTTATAGATGAGGAGTCATGTACGTATGCATATGTTCCTCTATGTAAACTTCCTTTCTGACTGGCCCTTATGTAATTCGTTCTAGTCATTTGCATCTCTGTCTCAAAAAAATATTTTAGCATGTTTTCCGGAACTTTAAATGAGATTTAGGCTGCAGGTTATTAGTCTTTTTTCTTCTTCGGTGTTTTTTTTAATTGCATTGCAAGCACATTCTTTGGGAAAAGAAAAGTTCTTGAAGTTACCAAAACCTACATGTACAAAAGTGTTTAAGACCTTCCTTGGTATATGGAAGTGAACCATGGACAATAACGGAAAGAACTGCTAGTAACATTAGGTTGCATGAGGTTTTTAAGGGAAATGAAAAGAATTACCAGAAAAGACAAAATAAGGAATTCGACAGTGGTTAAAGAAATTCAGATAATAGCGACTGACACGCAAAAGATGTGTAGAACAGAGTTATTCTATGAGTTTTTCGCGGATGTACACTATTGCTTATAAGTATTTGGTCACCCTTGTTACATTATAGTTTCTATAGAAAAGTTGTACCTACAAAATTTATATTTGTAGTAAGAAATAGTTTTATAGTAAACATTAAAATCTATAAAAGTTTATTCAAAGGTAATTATGCGATTACCCTATTATTCACAATGAATGATAATACCCTAGTAAAACTCTAGATAGAATAATTGCACTTAAGGGATTATATCTCTCAATTCTTGGAAATTTTCGATTGTTATGATTTTATTTTAAGACAGGGTGTTATTGTAAACTATTAAGTATTTATACTTAGGTATTTTGGCAAAATTGCAGTTAGTTTTTGTGAGGTGCTCATAGTGATAACATCGTGTGTTTAGAAGAAGTTAGAAATGCCTAAACGGAAAGAATTGAGTGTAGAAACACGATCGTTTATAATTGCATACCATAAAACTGGCAAAAGCAACCGCAAAATTGCCACAGAACTTAAATTAAATCAGTCCACCGTGGGTTATATCAACAAAAAACACCGCGAATGTGGAAGTGTGTTGAGCAGAACTCGAAAAGCCAGACCAAGGGCAACAACCTCAGCAGAAGATCTTGCAGTGGTTGTAACAAACAAGAGAAATAGACGAAAAATAGACCCAGAAATCACAGCAGAAATGAATGTTATTTGTCGAAAACCCATAAGTGTTTCCACAGTTAAACGGCGATTAAAAGAAGCTGGTCTTCATGGACGAATTGCAATGGGGAAACCGCTTCTACGCAAGCAAAACAAGCAAAAACGTTTAAAGTAGTCAGCGATCACCAAAATTGGACCATAGAAGACTGGAATAAAGTAGTGTGGATCGATGAATCCAAATTCGAGATTTTCGGTTCACGAAGACGTGTTTTCGTGAAGAGGTCTGTGGGTGAGCGTGCCCGGGAAGAATGTGTAGCCCTTACTGTTGACCACGGTGGAGTCATGGTATGGAGTTGCCTTTCTGGATTAAATGTGGGCGATCTCGTAAAAATCGAAGATATACTAAAAAAAGAACAGTATAAACGCGTATTAGTGGAAAACGCAATCCACTCTGGAATTAAAATTTCGTGTCAAAATTTATTTATATAAATATATTATACGGCAATTTATTTTAAATGTAAAAATATATATTTTTCATATATGTAAATAATAAAAAGATATTAGTGTTTTTTTTGTTACAATTTGCGAGTTAAATGCGAGTTACCAAATACTTATGTGCAATAGTGTAGGTGTGACACTGATTAATAATCTGCTGATGATGACAACTTAGTTTTCGAAATATGTATGCAAAAAACGAATAAGTTGGTATGTGATAAGGAGTTTTGCTTAATTTTTTCGAACAATTCATTTAATCACAGTCTCCATTAACATTTACCTTGGGCAATTAAAAGCATTAATTATTAATTTAACCAATATTGTTTACAATTACTCCGTTACGTAGATGATTGCGTGAAATTCAAATTATGTGATCATTATTAAATGCTCGCGGAAACAAATACTTCTGAGAAAGATGTTCAGATGATGTTAATGCGAGGTCACATAATAGAAATACACAGTACAAGTGGTTTCTTAAGGCCAGTAATGTTTAATTTTATATAATTTCCTTCGTTTGTGTTTCTTCTTTAATCACGATTCTATCAATAAATAGCTTTTAATTGTGTGCATTTAGACAGTAAACAATAGAATCCTCTCTTGTTCACTTTGTTAATAGCATAAACTCTTTAATTTTGTTTAGGAATCTTATTATTAATCTGCAAACGTAAAAAGTTCGACTTACGATTACAACATTTTCTAAAAAAAAAAACTTGAAGAATTATAGCAGTTGTAATAGAGTTTAAGCAATTGATCTTCCTTGGAAATGCTACAATGCAGCATTTACATATTTTTAAATTAAATTCAATGAGACACAATCTGTGAATGGTATTTAAGTTGTTTTGTAAAAACTACGTCAGCTGTATTCTTAGCATTATGGGATATTTTAGTGTCTTCAGCATACAAGAAATGTTATTAGGTCAATAATAAATAAATTAAACAAAAGTGGATTACGGTTCGAGTCGAAGACGACTTCAGATGTCTAATAAAAGAATCAATGCAAATTCTGAACGATGTACATACACTCACTGCTATGTTCTACAAGTGACAAAGAATATGTGTTGTAGAAAATTTCCAAAGTGTTACAAACAATGATATCGATCAGATAGACAAATTTGTGATGGTGCGTGTATAGATTCGTTATCTATTTTTGAAGATTAATTTAATTATGCGTGTATTACATTCGTCGATATCGAGCGGTGATTTTCTAACTATACGAACATCTTTTTGTCACGGCATATGCTACTCTCTGAGGCGAATGTGGAAACTTACGTCATGCTGCAGACATTTTGTCGATCTTATCTATTTTGTGCTACACAACAACAGCTGTGAATTATGTAAGTGTGTCATTTATAAAACAAAATATAAGTGATATAAATAAGTCATACATCGCAAGGTCGCCCGTTTGTCCATACACTCGCCTTGTTACGATCCGGGCCCACGGGAAAAATATCCCAATTCTAGCTATATCTTAGGTTATGCAGTTTAAATTTGATAAAGTAGGGCAGTTGTTTATAAACCGATGTCGTGACAGGAAACGAGAGGGAGATATTTTATTTTACACAGGACGGACACAAAAATTTTAGCAAAAGCAGAATCTAAGTTTGTCGCCCTATAAGTAGCAGTAACAGCGTTAGCGCACTTTTTAAACAAGGAACAGGTTCCAAGCTCGTATGAATGAAAATGGCTATACAGATAGAGTGAAAACTTTAACCAACAAGTGGTTTTACGAAAACAGCACAATCTTTAACCAAGCAGGTAGGAATTTTGTCGTCTCCGGCAGTCTCCGCTTCGTCATAAGTTTCGTAAGAATCTCAATGATATCGTCCTGGGATGCACAAGTAATAATGATAGCTGAATAACGATCGTGGTTTTCAGACGATATAATACCAGAACTTTTAGGTAAATCGACTTCAACAAAACCTGTTACAAAAGCTTCAACAATAGCTTCAAGCTCCGAATAGTCTTTGTGTTTATGATGTATATAATTTACTGGGAATTTTTGATATATTTCTCTTTGAATTAACAAAAGACCAAAATTGATCCTTCACCATTCTTTCCTGTATGTTTCGTACTTAGTAGTTATGGTTGCCAGAAACTTTCATCTTAACAATCCTGCGAATCTTTTGGAATTCAGTTTTGTAGTAATCACTGCCAATAGCTTTCCAATTTCTGTGGTAGTGGCCCTTTAATAGATACCTTTTATATTCTAATCAAACCGTATAAGTCTTATTCAAAGAATATCTTTGCACAGCCACAGAAGAATTCAAAGCACGATAAAGTTCTGCATAAGGAGCAGCAAGGCTTCGTCGATGTTAATGAAAATCTTGGACATACTCAGGAGAGATAGCAATAAAACCTTACCTGAACCCAGTTGCATTAAAGAAACAGAAATAACTGGAGGGAATTTAACTTAACCTTATATTCCAAAAAAAAAAGCATGCCCTACATTCATATATTGATATCGCCGACCAATTAGTAGTAGTTAAAGATTCTAATCATTGGAAACATTGAGGAAAATTAAAGAAAAGAAAAGTATCCGATTATTACATGATAATGTCTCTATTTACACTATTGCTCAAAATGTTATTCGTAAGTTTCATCAGTTAATCTGTTCCATTTTCAGTTCAAACTTCGCTTCCAATGATTACTATATAATAATCTAATAAAAGAGATTCAGGGAAAACATTCAGCAGTCAACAACAAATGCAAACAACTATTTTAGAAGTAAGACTCTTGATTACTTTTAACGGGTACAGAACATTGAAGAGAATATTGTCACTTTTGTAAAATCATCAAAGGAAGACCAGTCAATTTGGAGTTAATCCAAAAATAATTTTATAAAATTAGCTTTTCTAAATTTGTATCTAAAATCATTATTTGATGAGAAATCAGGTAGTCTAGACGTGAAACCATATGTAACATTGCACCACAATGCAGAATGATGGGTCTTCAGCAACGAAAGAATCACAAAAATGTTCAGCGTCGAAATTACAATCCATGTTTGAAAGTATCTTTATACTTTCAAACATGGATTGTAACAGTTTATCATTCACATTGGAACATTAATAAATTGAGAAAGATTTATAGACGTTATAAAAGAAAGTAAAAGTTAGGAATTTGCGTCGGATTCCACATAAGATTTAATAAATCTGAAAATATTAGAATCCCCTACAAGTAAGATTTTCTTTCCAGTGATAACGATTTCCAAGATATCGAAGAAAAATTCATGGTCTCCGTGGTTTGAATTCAGTAGAATATACACTAAAATGAGAAAGTATGAGAGCGGATCACTGTTACAGTTGCATACAATCAGATTGATTAATGGAACCGCCATTCTAATGGAAGAAGCGTCATCTATTTCATCTGGGTCGTAGACTTCCGCGGTCGTTGTCCATACTTCTCTCCATTTTGGTTTCCGGACTGGAATCGCGTCTTCGATAATACTGGAACCGACGTTTCGTCGCCACTTGCGAGGGATATCTTTAGAGTTTAACAATCGTGCTGGAACTGAGGCGTCGAATCCAGTATTGTCGAAGACGAGGTTCCAGCACCGAAGCCAAAATGAAGAAAGTCAACTATTTCGTATCTATTCCACCACGAAGAGTAATGGGAACGCCACGACCAAGAGCTCAATCTGTACTACGCATAAATTTGTGCACGACGATTTTTGTAAAAACGTAATATTAATATTTATATATTTTTTTTCGTAATTAATATTCGGCCCCTGCTAAACAACTTCAAGTTTTAACATAATTCTCGAAATATATAGTACAGTAATAAATTACAAAAAGACTGTCTTTGATCTTTAAGCTCGCGCTTCCAAAAATATAGCTGAAATTAAATTCTTTGTTGTCAAAAACGATTTGATATTATTAATACGTACTTTTTACATTTCATAAATAAAAGAAATTCCGATTTTGTTTCTTTGAAATGCCGAGAAGCGAAGTCCTGACAAAAACAAGAACACAAATATTTATATTTTGGGTCCGTCAACAAGTTTGTCAAGGAATGACGATGAGAAAAGAAAAGCAATGTATTGTAAATAACGTTCCTGAAAGATGGGGAACATTTTAAAATTCCGAAATTACTTTGTCCAGAGGCAAAGTTTCTTTTGATCTTGGACTCCTTTCAAAACGCGGACGACAAAAGCGATCCCCACCCGTTCCATGCAATATTATCCGTGGCGGATCCTGACGCGACCTCTTCACTTTGTGTTCCTATCTGCGTAACAGTGGTTGTTTCTTTTATTCGATCGTCGATCTGTTTTTGCGCTTACAATTTCACTTTGTATTGCGTTACATTCCAAAGTCAACGATATAACATAGCTTTGCCTTCGACAGACTGAATGCTTTAATTACGTCGAATTGTGTGGAAAGGAGGAATCGTTTGGGTAGAAACAAAAAAGATTTTAATGAAAATGTTATGATGTGGTTTACAAACGGTATAATTACTTAAAGCACAGGATGTAAGAGAAAGATGTTTTGAAAGGAGTAATTGTCTAATTTAATTTTGTTCTTCCGTAGTTGTTATGTAGTAGTTTATATCATATACAATCCGTTTAAGAAGAAATCGAAAGTTTGAGCAAACTCTAATTGGTGGCATCATTTATTTTAATTAACATACCTTCAGTTAGATTTGGTACAGCGTTTGATGTGAGAGACTAATTCATTAAACATGTCAATTATATCAGTTTTTGGGTTTCTTTTAAGAATCATGATGCCTGTCGCTTGAACATGTTAATATTAGAGCTCTTTTATGTTTCATTAAAGAAAACGCACGACAATGTCCTTTGTGGGGATAATTCAAATAGAGCACTAGTTTGTTTACATTTGGACCTGATAAAAGCTTCAGACAACTGCATTCTCTCTTTCGCTGTTTGGGTAATAATTAAAAAAATGTATGTATGTATTTAGTTCACTCCGAAAAATAGCGAAGAATTAAGGAACGTGGAGAACGAATTTTTACCTTGCGTTTTGGGTGCTGTTTTCTACAGAATATTTAATTTCGTTAAAGTAATTTTAATTCCGAGACTTAATATTTTAAGTAAAAGTTTCTTCTGTGACGTAGCTTTTGATTTTTTTAAGTTAGCGCTAGTTTAGAATCCTTGATGAAGATAATGAACTTATGAAATTTATATCAGTCATAGTAGAAAATATTCTACCAATTTAAAAGACAATGTGATGACATGGTGCAAAACTTTTTATGTCAATTATATAAGTCGAACGCAACATTAATAAAATACAGTAAATGAAATTCAAATAAAAAATTTAGATCTAAACTATTAGATCATTGCATTACATCATTACGTATTATCAGTTCAATACAGTGGACGAGAGAGGGAGGCATGATGATTATTCATTATTTTTCTGTATCGAAATGATATGATAAACGCTATCTAGGAATCGTTCATTAATAACACAAAGTCTGCCTGACGATCGGTCAATCCGTGAAACATATGTAGTAGATAGGGTATTATTAATAATAGAATGATTCCTTTTAACATTATTATCAGAATAGTTATCTTATAAGTTAATTCGAAATTCTATTTATTTATTAATGAATATAATTATAATAAAATATTTTCTATATACGAATATAATCTTTACCCTTTTTTAGTAAAAGTTTCGACCATTGGGATAATAAATCATTTAACTTATATTCACTTTCTTTAACCTGCAATACCTTTTACAGTTCTGTGTTTCCAATTGTGACAATCATTTTCTTGTACATATATGTAAATATTCGTGATTCCTTACATTTTTAAATATATATTATATGTTTTTGTCTAATATTGTGCATTTTAAAATTAACAATTTTTTTTAATTGTTTACTTGCCAAAAGTCTTATTTATTCTAAATATTTTTAGTTAATGCGTTCTAAAAGCAATACCTGTTATCTTCTTCTTCCTTTTACCTCATGTTAGGTGTACCTGCATGTGTTTTTGTAAACTCCCATCGTTAGTTGCTTGTGTATACAGAGAGATGCAGACGATTAATTTTTTAAATTTTTTAAGATCATGATAATGTCTCTTCTATATTCTTATATTATAATTAGGACAGCCCACGTATTGAAAAAGAAAAGAATACGAGCATGAGTATATAAAATACCTCGTGTATATATATATATATATATATAAATATATATACCAGGTGTACCGAAAAGTCATTACCGATTTTTCTAACAGATGTCGCTAGGCTTAAGTATGCAATATTATGATTTGACACATATGTCATTTTATTGGCCTGACATCAAACTTCAAAGCTATATTATCATACTTTTATATATTATTATATTTTGCGAAGGTAACACTATCAAAGATTTATGCCAGGTGCACCGGAATGTCATTGTCGGTTTTTTTGTCAAAAAAAACTACATATTTGCAAGAAAATGGAAAAACTTATTTGTTCAAAGTAGTGGCCATTTAATTCTATACATTTTGCCCATCTTTCAGAAAATTTATGAATGCCATCCCATAACAATTGTTTGTCCTTTGAGCAAAATCTTTTAACCAACCATTTTCTAACTTCTTCGAAATTAGCTGCTCCACAAGATCTGGAGAGTACGACGGGTGCGCTTTTTTGACCGGTTTTGCTGTAGGAAACGGAGGCTATTCTGGACTTTTTGTATCAATGCATATCTCAAATTGATAATTTGTTGTCGGTAGCGATCAGTATTAACCGCTTCACCAGATTTTAACAGTTCGTAATACACTACTTCACTCTGGTCCCACCAAACATAGAGCATTGTTTTGCGATCAAAACGATTTGGCCTTAGAATCGATGGACTAACTTCGCCAGGTGATAACTATGATTTTTCGCGTTTAGGGTTTTCGAAATACATCCATTTTTCATCACCTGCCATTATTCTATGCAGAAATGACTTCCGATCATATCTTTAAAGTAGCATTTCACAGACGATTTTTCGATTTTCCATTTGCCTGTTATTCAATTGATGCAGCATCCATTTTCCCATCTTTTGGAGTTTTCTCATTGCTCGCAAGCCTTCGCAAATTGTTTCTTGAGCCATATTTAACGCTTCTACCAATTGTTTTTGAGTTTGTGTTGGGTCTTCATCCAATAACTCCTGCAGTTTCGCATCTTCAAACTTTTTCGGTCTATCAGAACGTTCTTTGTCTTACACATCGAAATCACCATTTTTCAATTGTCGAAACCACTCCTCACATGTCTTTATAGTTGGAGCATGCTCACCGTTAAGTTTCTACCAGTAAACGATAACTTTCAGCGGCCTTTTTCTTTTAGTTAAATAAGAAAAGTAATGCGTACAGCAAATGCAATTTTTCAGGCGCGAAACCTAACATTTTCGAAGAGGCATAATGTTAATTATCTTTAATTAATCTTTATGTGGTAGTAACTTTTGCAATTTGCGTTCCCCTGCTGGACAATAAAGTATATTATTATTATTATTACATTTATCGGACAACTAATGAGATGATTAAGTAAGACCTCAGTTACTCAATGATCGATCTTTTTCGATTATAATATTATAATAGCAAACACTTCACATGAAAAAGAGAAATAGATATTTTTGCATTGAAATTAATAATTCAGTTTTTTATGCACTTCATATTAATTATATTTTTACGAAGAATACCATAATCATAGTCCTTCTGTATAACAAATTAACAGAATGTTTTTTTGAAGCTCTTTTAAATGGGCATTGAATTTATAATTATTACACACACGTGTATTGATATCAATACATAGGATCTTTAATAATTTACATTCTTTTGCGATATAATTAACATGTAAAATTTAAGTATACTTTTCTGGGAACTAACAGCATACATCCGAAGCCGAATCAGATTTAATTATTAGATAAAAATTAGGCGTTGTCATCGTGACCTCTAATTAAAAAAAAATAAGTCAGATACCGCGCAGTTCACTTTAGAAACAGTTGAAATTGACACCGACTAAGCAATAATATTTGTTTATCTTCTTATTACAAAACTTTAAACGACTAACTGTAATTTTATACACCTTGTTATTCAATTAAATGAACCATGAAAATATGCAAATTTTGAAGATTCAGACACATATGCACATACATTGTGCAAATACACGGTGGATACGAATCGAATATGTACAATTTGGAGGATATTTAATGTGTTCGTAGACATAAATGTCACGCTTTTTTTGCATACTGCTAATGACGACGTTTTAAGAATAAATTCAAGGATATACTTGACATTAAAGAAAGAAGTTATTGCATATTTACACGGTTAGATGTGTTCATCATAAGCTTGTTTCTTTTTTGTCTGCTACCATGAATTGCTTATAATTTATCACTAAATAGAAGTACAGTATTACAAACCAGGTGATGAAAAGCTGAATCTAAAAATATAAAGTGAACATTGAAGATGTTTAAATTTGACCATGAATTTATTGAAAGGTTACAGTCATACGTTTCACTTTGTCGTCTGTAACTCATCTAGTCGGCGATAAATTGAAACATAATAAAATGTTTTCGAGTTATTTTATTGCCCGAAACTCTTATTATCCCGAATATTTACAACTAAGATATTAACTGACCGAGCTACTCTCTGTAGGAAAGATTGGGACCATGGGGCGATTGGTACAAGGACAAGAGGTAGAATGCGTTTGGCTGCTTTAGATGATGTGATGTCTGCTCCATGGGATACTTCTAACATAAGCGATTTAGTACCCTTTATTGATTTAAATATTTAAAAATGTACTTTTTCATTGTATTTACATTGCTGTTATTTATATTCCGTCCGACATTTGTGTTAAAGATTATGAATTATTTTTTGATGCACTTAACTTACAGCTTGTGGATAAAAATATAATAATAGCAATAATAACCTTTACAACATTGTAAGTGCCCTATAAGGCGGATGATAGACATGCATGTATCAAATAACTGATGTATTTAATGTTATTTGTTAATTTCTTTTTGAAACAAGAATAAAAAATACAAATTTATTCTATTTTGGATTATAAGTGTTGTAATTTTCAAAATTAATCCGAGGCATGATAACAAAATATATAAAATCGTACAAAAGGTACTAGGAAAATTTTGCAATACAGCTTTGTTTATTTAATTTTTTCAAAGTAATTTCCTCTACACTCAATACACCTCTCCATCCTTCGAAACCAATCTTTAAACCAGTGCTGCCAAGTTTCACTAGGGAGTAAAGCATACTCGCTGTCCCATGTCCGCAGAAGGTCCTTATCACTGAAAAACCGCCCCCCTTTTAGCTTCGTTTTTACATACGGGAGCAGTGCAAAATCGCAGGGAGTAAAATCTGGACTGCAGGGAGGGCGCTTGAGAAGTTTCAATCTTGTCGTAGTCAAATATTCGGTGCAGGCTTTGGCGCGGTGAGCTGGAGCATTATCGTAATGGAGGAACCAGGTGTCCTGCCTAAAGTCTTCATTGACTTTAGGCACACACTGTTCAGTATACCACTTAGCTGTGATTGTCTTCTGTGTGTCCAAAACGACGCGTTCCATAATTCCACTTGATTTGAAAAATACACCTATCATTTTCTTCTTTACAGACCAAGATTTTCTAACAACTACGGATGTGTCCTCTTCATGAAAGACCCAAACTTTATTTTAAGCTTTGGTCGGCACATCGTAATAGTCCGGCCAAGTCTCGTCACCTGTCACGATGTTGTTAAACTTATTTAGCATCTCCCGGCACAAAGTCACACGTCGTGTCATCTGCTCTTTAGTTAGGCGATGCGGCACCCAGAGAGAACAAAGTTTCTTCACGTGCAAATGATTATGCAGAATCGAACGAATTTCTGGTGCAGTTAAGCCTGAAGTACTCTCTATCTGTTGGTAGGTCGCTTGCCTGTCCTCGCCAAGCATTATCCTCACAGTAGTAACGTTTTCCTCCGTAACTGACGTTCGTAGCTTTCCCGGCCTCTCGACATCCTCCATAGTTAAATTTCTCCTTTGAAATGGTCTATACCACCTGAATATCGTTGTGCGATGTGGACAAACATCACCTAGTGCAAGAGTCATTTCTTCGAAGCACTGGTCTATGTTTAAACCACGCAAGAAGTTATAACGCAAAACTGCCCTTATCTCATTTCGTGACCACGATGCTATCGCAAGCACTTTACACTCTGACTGCTAATGCAACAATCCGGGATACCACATGTCTGTCACCTCAAAGCAATCGGGACAAGCAGTTTCGTATGTTTAACTTTACACCGTTTGACGAAAAATTTAAATAGGGTTTTTAAAGAGCGCGGTTTTCGAGTCACATTTCGGTCCACTAACTCCGTCAAATCCCTTTTAGGAAATGCAAAAGACAAAGACGAGGACAACGAAAAATCAGGAATTTACGGAATTAAATGTTTAGATTGCAGTAAACAATACATCGGTCAAACAAAACAATAAATAGAGACCCGGTATAAAGAACATATTGCGCA
The DNA here is from genome assembly GCA_031893035.1 of Dermolepida albohirtum. Taxonomy (NCBI): domain Eukaryota; kingdom Metazoa; phylum Arthropoda; class Insecta; order Coleoptera; family Scarabaeidae; genus Dermolepida; species Dermolepida albohirtum. The sequence continues at coordinate 47,972 of JAVIWB010005660.1, read as the reverse complement.
CATAAGATTCAATCGGCCAGCAAAATCCGGTGTAGTCAAACATGTGTTGGAAATTATTATAGTGTTAACGCGGATTGTTTGCATTTGATATAGAACGTGTGTAATTATCGAGAATTAGATACGTATGAAAGCATATACATTTTAAAGAATAAATGCCATGTGTTAAACACCCACCTGGGGCCAACCAAAACACATGTCACTTTGGTCTCTTAAACGACAGACAAGGGAGAATGCAATAAACTGCATGTACATAGGTATTTGTCTTCCCTTTCTCCCTTTTTCCTTTTTCTGTTTTCTTTTACCTTCGTTTAAGACTAGAACACAATCTTTTTTAAAAAATTATGTGAAACGAATATACAGTGTGCGTTTTGGCACTCAACGGTACAGATCGTGTGCGGAATTTGTTTTCGTACGGCTATTTTTGCCGGAGTTTTCCAGGTGCGACACTGTTTAATTATCTGTTGATGATGGCAACTTAGTTGTCGAAATACGTATACAGAATACGAAAATTAATGTGGAAAGGGGTTATATATCAACCTTCAGTGATTAAGTTATTACATATACATTAATTTTTAGAGAGATAAAATATTATCAATTGGTACCTTTGGACCAACCAAAATAAAAAGGGACCACCTCAAATAGTCTTACTGTAATTATAGGCCGTACAAAACAATCAATTCGATAAATCTATTATTCGAAATCTCTATTTAGACAATCGAGATCCAAAGAGGTGAAAAAAAACGTACGTGTACTTGCCGTAGATTGTTTTAAACACGTTTCATCCATAACTCATTTTCGTATGTACCATATATAGGTGGCCCAATAGTTCCAGTTCTGTCAAAAAAGAGAGAAAAAATCCAACCAACCAACCAGTAAATTAGAACGTTAATCGACCCATCGATCATAGGACAGTAATTTGATTTTGACAGAGCAGGTTAAATTGCGGATCGCGGACGATGGGTTTGCTGGAAATCCCACGCTCGACGTCGCTCACAATCGGCCAGAGGAGCTGAAGATGAGAACGGTATTACGTAATTAGATTGCATTTAAAACGTTTATATCATAATTTCTCACTGATATATCAATTAATAAAATTACTGCGAAGGATTTTTTTAATGGAGCGGACGACAGTCGAAATCGTCGGACGATGCTTTTAATGGGAATAGAATGCAGGTACTTCCAGAGTGGTAGATTACTTGGATTAATGGTCCTTTTCCTGCTCTTAAGGGGAATAATATTGAGTAATTTTTAGAAAAAGAGTTATGTATGCATGTACATTATATTTAATTAGTTTAATCTATCTTTTGCTGGCTGGAGGATTTTAATTTATTACTCTCTTGCGTTGGTAAATATTGTTGGGAGCTGAGGATGAATTAATCAAAAAATGCAAAACTGTAAGCGTGAATGTGTAAGCATTAGCCGCGAATCCAGGTGTGACACTGTGATTAATAATCTGTTGATGACGACAACTTAGTAATCGAAATATATACAGAGAATATTGATGTGGTACAAGATCTTTTTACTTTCTTTAATTAACTCTCTTGAGTTGTAATAACAACTTGTTTGGTTAGCACATATTTCCATGTACTACAGCTTTTGTAATGGGGAAAAAATTAGAAATGGAGCAGAAGTTTTGTTTTATATCCGATAAAAGTGGTACTAAAATGTTTTAAGCGTTTGAGATTCAATACAAAGTCTATTGTGTAAATTGTAGTACAATATTTTACTGTTATCTATGGCTTGAAAATTATGGCGTACCATCAGATAATGAGGGCTATACAGAAGACAATTCGAATCTGTATCTATTATCCAGCAGGCAAATATTCAAATTTTTATAATAATAATAATATATACGAGGGAGCGTTCATTTTTCGGGAATAGCAAATAAAAAAAAATTTTATTATTGAAAATAGTTTCAAAATATTCTCCTTGAAAATCAATGCACTTTTGCATTCGTTTAAACCAATCTGAAAAGCATTGCTGCCACTGTGAAGACGGTATCTCCAAAATATAAGTTTTAAATGCCTCAACTGCCTCTTCCGGCATAGAAAACTGTTGACCATGAAGTTTATTCTTCACGTCTGGGAATAAAAAGAAATCACAGGGTGCTAGATCAAGGCTGTACGGCAGATGGCTCATCAATTCAATGTTTTGCCCGGTCAAATATTCAATTATTTGAACCCACTTGTGAGAACTCGCATTGTCATGGTGGAGAATTATCTGTCGTTTTCGGTTTGTTTTTCTTATCTCTTCAAAAACTTTCGGCAAACAAATAGTTGTGTACCATTCGAAATTGGCCGTTCTACAACTCTCTAAAGGCACGGTTGCAACGTGACCGACATTTTTGGAAAAAACAGGCGACCATTTGTTTTGATGTGCTTCGAGCGCGGACAACTTTTATTGATTTGAACTCATCTTGGAATACCCACACAGTCGACTGTCCACATTAATTTTCGTATTCTGTATACGTATTTAAACAACTAAGTTGCCGTCATCAGTAGCTAATTAATCAGAGTGTAGTACCTGGAAAACTACGGCAAAATACCCATACGAAAACAAATTCCGCACACTGCGTTTTGTGTGTGCGATTTGGCTTTCAACGGTACAGATCGTGTGCGGAATTTGTTTTGGTACGGGTATTTTGCCGTAGTTTTCCAGGTACTACACTCTGATTAATTAGCTGCTGATGGTGAGAACTACGTATACTGAATAGTTGTTTTAATGTTGGAAATGGCAAAAACGCTATTGAGAAAGAAACAAATTTATTTGTAAAAAGGATAAATGAGGAGGTATAAAATTACAGAACAAATAGAAGAAACATACATACAAGAAACATTAAATAAATCATATATAGAAATTATAATAAAGAAAATTTTTAAACAATGTAACCTTTCACTTTTTTGTAAGTCGATGGAACGATAAGCATATAAATTGTTTTTAAATTAACAGTTACATTTCGGCCCAGACGCGCTATAAACTCTGTTCTAGGAAACACGAAAGATAAAATCGAGTCCAATCAGAAATCCGGGACATATGAAATAAATTGTAGGATGTTGATAAAAAATACATTAGTCAGACAAAACGGTCAGTATATAGAACATATTTCGCTCATTAAATTTAATCGGCCTGAAAAATTCGGTTTAGCGAAAAATGTGTTACAAAATTATGATAGTCTAACCGCATTTAATAAAAAATATAAACATTTACCGTAAATTAGACAGTTACAGCATCTTTATTGTGAAAAATAAAAATCATGCGGTCAATGCGGAGCATATTCTAGCCTCTAAGAATTCCTGGAAAAACACGAGCGTTATAAAAAATCTCCGTAAATGAAAATGAAGAGGAATGTACTTTAGACGAAGTGATTTAAGATTAAAAAATTAAAAACAAATATCTTATGACCGTCAGTGTGTATTTTAGTTTCGGTGGGATAACTGCTCGAAATTTTTCTGTGTAAACATTACAACGAATCCATGTGCAACACTGTGATTAATAATCTGCTGATGATGACAACATAATTGTCGAAATACGTATACAGAGTACGAACACTGATGTGATGAGGAGTTTTTTGTATTTTTTTTTTATTAATTGAAAACCCAACATTATTTTTGGATGACTGTAATTTCTACATTAAATTCTTATTTCGAAGTTCATTTACTCGTAAATGTATACATACTATATATGTATATATAACGTACACACAGTCATATGCAAAACCTGAAAATCCCGTACTGTTTTCGCACTAACGCGACTCGACCATTTAAAATATTTATGAACGCACTTATCGTTTTGTTTGCCTTCGATTTTCATTTATGTCGACCCGGTGATTTATTATTGGAAACGGAATGAGAAAGAGACACTCCACCGAATACTGTTGGTTGCGCGTAGGTGTAGCCATTGATAACGAAGTTTTCTGTCCGATATTTTGGAATTTAACTCGAAGCGAGGTGGTTGTAATTTCCCTTGAATATTCTTTAATCTTTTCGTATGCTTGACGCTTTGATATGAAAGGACGTTAATCTATTAACATTTACTAAATGGAGATCGACTTCGTAACTAACAAAAAATAAACTGTATTATTGAATACACAGCTCTTTTCTATTAAATTAGGACCACGTACGGTGACAATTATATGGGATTCAAGTTTAGTAAAGAAGATGCCTCCCTACAGCAAAAAAAAATTGGTCTTGGACAATGGACGAAGAACAACAAAGAATAATATAAATTTGAATTAAGACTGTGATTAACTGCATTAATCCAAAAAGGTAAATAAAACCTCTTACTATATCAACGTTCATGTATTTCGACAACTAAGCTGTCATCATCAGCAGATAATTAATTACAGTACGCCCACTTTCGGACTCTTTTTAAAGGTCGAATTTTCTAGGAATTCAAATAGTCCAGAATATATTATCGAGCCTTTATCTTTGTTTAACACATGTTTTTTGCAATAGATATCCTTTCATTGCTATCTAATTCACGGTAATATTTATATTTTTAACTAAATGTAGACAATCCGTGGTTACACTATGATTATTTTCTAACACGTGTTTCGTTAAACTGGATTTCTCAAGTAGATTAAACTTTTGATCGATGTATTGCTTATCACAATCTAGGCATTTTATTTTGTAAAGCCCCGAGCTTAACGTGACTTTCTCTTTCGTATTTCCTGAGAGATTTCATAGAGCTGTTGGATCGAAATGAAATCTTAGTTTTCCATTACTAAAAGTGAGATACGAAAGGGAATCAACCTTTATTCGGAATATTGTAAAATACAATGATTTCGATTCGGAAATTATCAATAGATTAATTAGGAAAACTAACTTAAAGAAAACAATCCGGAATACCACTTGTTTATCACCTCAAAATAACTGAGGCAAACAATTTGTATGCTTACCGTTTCACACGGTGACCAAAAATTTATTTTAAAGAGCGCGGATTTCAGATTTCATTTCGATCCAGGAACTCTATTAAATCCCTCTTAGGAAATGCAAAAGATAAAGTCAAGTTAAATAAGAAATCTAATAAACAATATATCAGTCAAACTAAACGCTCAATAGGACCTCTGTATACCGAACATATAGCGCACATTAAGTTTAATTTACTAATAATATAAATTTGAATTAAGACTGTGATTAACTGAATTAATCCAAAAAGGTAAATAAAACCTGTTCCTATATCAATTTTCACGCATTTCGACAACTTAGTTGTCATCATCAGTAGATAATTAATTACAGTGTTGCACCGCAATAAAGTTCATACATTAGAGTCGTCAATAGATTAATAATTTTATTTGCTCTTACATTGTCAGCATGTTTTAGAAGCATCAAAATGGCTTAAGGATTGTCGATTTCCGCCAGTTCGTTCATTGCAATCTTGTGTTGACTTCGTAAAAGTACGATCTATGTAATGTGTGTTGGTTAAAACTCAGTCTTAATGAATATTTCTAAATTTGTACCTTACCTTTGTATACTTATTTACTGTAATAGAATTGTTGTTCATTACCATGAAAATAGAAAACGAAATTACTTTCCATCTAACACAATATATACGATGGATGTTTCCAAAGTTCTGGGAATTACATATAGTTTTTATAATTTTGTTAATTTTCGTCAATATTACAATGTAGTTTTACAACATAATCTCCATTTAACTGAATACATTTATCCCAACGATAAACTAACTTTTTTAAGCCGTCCTCAGAGAAGTTTTTCGGTGTCTTGTCGATCCACCTGTTTATGGCACGTTTTACGTAAGTTAAACTTTCAAATCAAACACCCTGTAAGGGTTTTTTCAAATCTGGGAACAGATGGTAGTCACTGGGTGCAAGATCCGGGGAATAAGGTCGGTACGGCAGCAATTCCAATTGTAAATCGTTCAAAACATTCTTCGTTTTTCTTTCGGTGTGTGGTCTTGCATTATCCTGTTGCAATAACGGACGCTGATGCAACTTTCCAGACCTTTTTTTGACTAGTGCCTGTCGCAGTGGTCCGGATAATAAATTTGAATAATATTCTGCATTAATTGTAGTACCTCTCGGCAAATAATCCATGAAAATAATCCCCTCGCAATCCCAGAATACAGTAAGCAATACATTTCCAACAGACAGAACTGCATGTGCCTTAAGTGGAGGCTCTTCTTCAGGTTTGCGCCATTCTTTGGATTGACTTTTCGTCTCAGGATTGAAATAAGGAATCCGCGTTTCATCAGTGGTTATTATTCGTTGCCAAAATTCACCACCGTAACGGGCTGACAGCTCTTGAAGTTGACAACAAGTATCGGACCTATTGAGTTTCTGTTCTAGTCCTAACAGCCTTGGCACCCAGCGCGCCGAATCCTTGCTAACGCCCAAACAATCATGCAAGATGTCATAAACTTGTCGTGTACCTATTCCTAGGTGTGCACTAATTTGACGAATAGTCATTCGCCTGTCGTCTTTCGGTAGGTTTTCGACGGCAGTAATGTTTCTTTCATTTACCGACGTGCCTGGCCGCCCACTGCGTGAATCGTCTTCTAGTGATGTGCTACCGGCTTTAAAACGATCGATCCACCGATAAACAGTACTTTTGGGTTCTGCAGATTCACCAAATACTCCTTGCAGACGACTAATAATTTCTGACGTTTTCACATCATCTTTCCACAAAAAGAAAATTATCGCTCTTCGAGATTTTGCCGCGTGTTCCATGGTTACAAAAACAGTGCTACTAAAACGCGCCTACATCAGTCGAATACCTGAATCAGACTGAACAATGTTGCACTAAATAGTTGCATAAACATATCAAGACTTGTCTGGCATCAATAACATTGCGTGTAAATTCTGCGTTATTTAATTATAGCACCAATTCCCAGAATATTGGAAACACCCCTCGTACATTTAGATCAATATTTACCTTAACTTCGTGCGAATGACCATCATAAATAAAAGTAATTGACAAACTTCTGCTTTAAACATCCAATTGAAAATAATGCATATTAATTAAGCCGCTTCGGGATCTCTCAAAAACATTCATCGAAATAGCTCGTCGTCATTTCACGTCAACTAATTCCAGTAAGCTCGAGATAATTAGTCGTATATTCGACCTCTTAGCGGCGATGGAGGAATTTAAGAAATTGCAATTATCGGACGATGAGGAGAAAGAAGTGGTTGTTGTGACTGCGGTATTGTCGAGTCCCGCAGACTGTAGACTCGGACGGAACGTTGCATCGGCCCCGCTCTGAGAGCAGACCTGTCTCTATTCATAATGGTATTCTGTCTGTGTCGGAATCTATTGCTAATCCTTTTGTATGCTAGGCATTTAAGCTTTCGACTGGCTTTGTAATTATTCACGTTCACATGTAATAACGTTAGAGACCAATGCCATATAAATCTTCATGTCTATACAGGGTGTGTTTCAGTGACAGGTTTTCTTTTTTTAGTCGAACGCGTAACGGATCAACCGTGAAGGTTATTTCTTTTTTTATTCCTGTGTTTTATGAAATGGTGAATCTACTTTACGTACATGCAGATTTGCCTAAAGAGATTTCAACGTAATTCGAAATAGGAATAACTTCTTCGTCTTAAGGAATATTTAAATTAAAACATTTTTGTATTTCGAAATAGGAGTATTAAGTTTCCCTTGGATTTAAGGACGTAAATTAAAACATCTCTCGAATTTTAAAATACTTATATGAACCGAAATACGTAGACGTGCACCTAAATCTATGTTTATAATTATGTAATCTTATAATCGTATCAGTTCTATAAAAATAACGCAGGTCTACAATTAACTCTTTTTTCTGCTAATCGTAATCTGACACCACTAGATATTAGTTCGGGAAATAATAACGTTTCTCAATTGGCATCTTACTGATGATAATGTAGGAAGTAAGACTTGAGTATTAGCAAAGGATAAATACCGCGAGAAACGCTTGGGGTTTACGATCTCTTTAACACTACTGTCTTTTCAAAACTGTAGCGCCCATTCAATCAAATTACTAAGCTTTACATTATTACCTCCTTTGTGTCGGTAATAAATAAATAATACAGGATAATATTGTTTATTAGTAAATATTTATTCGCACGTGATAATTAGTAAATTTATAACGCGTGTTCGTCTAGCTGAAGCGCCGTAATAAATGCAAATAATAAAATAAGTAATTGAAGTAATGTCATGTAAGGAGTTAATAATTAGTAATTGTGTACAATGAGCATCAAAAGTCCAGGACGTGTGCCAAGCTGAAAGAAAGATAGTGGAAATAAAATAATAGGATTGCCCTTAAAGTTTTATTCACTAATTTAATTCAATTCTTTAAACCTGAGTATATTAAGCAGAGATAATCAATAAGATCGAGAGCAACAAATAAAATAAGATAGGCGTAATGGCAAAGCTGTAATAAAAGTAAATTTAGAAATATAAAATTGTTTAAGAAAATATAAAAAAGGGTTAGATTAAAATATGTATCGGACGCTACGTAAAGTACTTGCGGTTTGTGTGTGTATGTACATTTCGCGGTCGCAAAATAAACACGTGGGCACTGCATTAGAAACTTAACGGTACCACCTCGCGGAAGTGATGCGTGTGGAATAGGTCATGGCTGCAGAAGAAGTCCCTCTGTGTCTTACACGCGGGGGCTTTTAAGAAACAACCCCTAGCTGAAGGGTAGGATACTTGTCATGTTTGAATCAACCAATAGCAAAAGAAAATAGGCACGCTAAAGATACTGGCGTAAATTAAAATTGCGATATTAATTTCAATATAAGCACCTAGCAGATAGATATCTAGACAGAATAATAGACGTCTCTATTCTGTGTGAGAAATAGCAGGATTACTATTTGAATCTCTGTTGCATTTAGATATCAATATGCGGAATTAGTATTAAATGTGCTATCTGCTTCTGGGTTTCCGGACTGGAACCGCGTCACTTGTATATCTGCCGACGTTTCGTACCCATTTGTATGGGACATCTTCAGGGCTGAACTACTGCACTAAAACTGGTGTAAGTCGATGGGGGACGCGTTTATATATGGATAATGGGTCATGGGTCAATGGAGCGTTACGGTTGCGGTTGGGTAGATTAGAAATGCACGATTGCCAAGCGTTATGTAGGGGGTAGCCATCATCGCGGTTGAGGTTGTTGGGGTGTTTAAAGATCTCTATAGTTTCACGGATTTTGCGACCATAGAAATGGTTAGTGCGGGATAGGATCTTGGTCGAATTAAACTGAATATGGTGCCCGGTTTCCAGCCTATGCTCGGCAAGTGCAGAACCGGCTATGCGCAGCAATCTAGTAAAACGCTCATGTTCAGAAACACGAGTGCCGACAGACCGCTTTGTTTCACCAATATATGCCCTGCCGCATGAACAAGGAATCCTGTACACACCAGGGGATTCTAAAGAAACATGGTCTTTTACGGAAAAAGGTTCAGATAATTTGGAATGGGGTTTGAAGATGGTTTTGATGTTGTTTTTGAGAAGAACCCTACTGATGCGATCAGTGACACCTTATATATACACCTACCCTATATACAATTTATGAATTGAAAATCGAATTATTTTTAAACTAAAATAAACTAATTTAAAAAACATGATATAAAGAATTATTATATATGCGGAGCCTAACAACATCTATCTAAACTTTCGACAAGTAATTCACCCCATTCTGGGTCTAGACCATGCACTGCAGCCCTTACCAGTTGACCACCGAAACACATCCTGGATAGAGGTTAAATAAGTAACTTTGCACAAGAATTTCACAAGAAATTTAAACGCGTTCACACTTTTGATGGTCATTTAGCGAATGCGACATCCAGCGGCGAACAACGCTTAACATATAAAGATCGTCGTGTAAAATTCTCCACTGGAGTCGATTCCCAAAAGTCTGTTTTATATTTGTAGGTCATTTCGTTGTTATTAATTATCTGTACAACGAACATACTTTCAAGAGTTACTGTAGCTTCTGGCTTACTTTTACAAGCATTGCTCCGTAGAAGATGGTACCCCTTACAAAATCCTTTATACCTAACAGATGTGCCATGATGATTGCCATAGCTTAAGAATATGTTACTGAAGAAATTTCAAGTTGAAAATATCTAATGAACATAACATTAAAAAGTCTCAATGAAAATCGTTTAAAAAGAAGTCGCTTTATTGCATTATTTGTTCAAAATGTCCACCCAGTTACTGTATATATAGTTTAGCCCATCTTAGAATTGAAAAGGTAGCTCTGCTAATATCAATAATTCTAGCAATAAATAAAATATCCCATTTCAAAAATGGACTTTGAGCGAGCATTTGGTGCGAAATTTTTGAAGATTTTCTCTTCGGTCCGTTTATAATCAAAGAACGTCTCACGTCAGTTCGTTATTTCCGTTTTCTATAAAATGACCTTGCAACATTATAGGATTACATTCCTCTTAATGGAAGACGCCAAATGTGGATACAGCGCGATAGCGCACCTTAGCAATTTGGTAGACAAGTAACAGGTTTTCTTAATGAAAATTATAGAAACCAGTGGATGATAGGAAGAGGTTCAGCAGTTTCTTGGCCGCCAAGATCACCGGAATTAAATTCCCTAGATTATTTTTTATGAGGAACGCTCAACAATTTTGTTTGTGCAGAACAATTTGAGAACACAGAACAACTTCTTACTAGAATTACAAAGGGTACAAGGAAAGTTTTGCAATATGATGCAACAATGAATCGTAGAAAGCTGCTTGTTGCTGCATGTTGAGCCATGTTCGTACGTACATAGTAGCCGCCGCGCTATGTCGATTGTCTCAGTTATTCATTAGCAGTGAGAGTGTACACCGCTTGTGATGGCATCGTGGTCACAAAATGAGATAAGGGCAGTTTTGCGTTATAATTTCGTGCGTGGTTTAAACATAGATCAGGCTTCGAAGAAATGACTCTTGCACTAGGTGATGCTTGTTCACATCGCACAACGATATTACTCCATTGTTAAATTTGCCCTTTGGAGTTCTCTATACCACCCGAATATCGTTGTTACGGAGGAAAACGTTACTACTGTGAGGAAAATGCTTGGCGATTACAGGCGAGTGATCTACCAACAAATAGAGGGTACTTCAAGCCTAAATTCACCAGCAATTCGTACGATTCTGCATGATTGTTTGCACGTGAAGAAACTTCTCTCTGGGTGCCGCATCGACTGACTGAAGAGCAGATGACACGACGTGTGACTTGGTACCGGGAGATGCTGAAAAAGTTTAATAAGAAACAATCTCAGTATGTGAACAACATCGTGACAGGTGACGAGACTTGGCTGTACTATTACGATGTGCCGACCAAAGCTCGAAACAAAGTTTGGGTCTTTGATGATGAGGACGCACCCGTAGTTGGCAGAAAATCCCGATCCGTAAAGAAGAAAATGATGCTGTATTTTTCAAATCGAGTGGAATTGTGGAACGCGTCGTTTTGGACACACAGAAGACAGTCACAGCTAAGTGGTATACTGAACAGTGCTTGCCTAAAGTCATTGGATCTATGAAGAACCTGCGGCCAAAGTCAAGAATGTACACCTGGTTCCTCCATCACGATAATGCGCCAGCTCACCGCGCCAAAGCCTGCACTGAATATTTGACCACGACAGGATTGAAATTTCTCGGGCACCCTCCTTACTGATCAGATCTTGCTCCCTGCGACTTTGCACTATTCCCACCTGCGAAAATCAAGCTAAAAGGGAGACGGTTTTCCAGTGATGAGGACTTTCTGCGGGCTTAGGACAACGAGTATGCTTTACTCCCTGGTGAAACTTAGCAGGACTGGTTTAAAGATTGCTTTCGGAAAATGGAGAGGTGTATCGAGTGTAGAGGAAATTACTTTGAAAAAATTAAATAAACAAAGCTGTATTGCAAAACTTTCCTAGTACCCTTTGTATGGATGTCGCAGGAACTATTCACGCTGATCTTGAGACTGTTAGCAGAGTTACTTCTTTGTTTCCAAGAAGAGCTAAGCTATGTATATAGCAACTGGTTTGAAATTTAGAACAATTTATTAAATAGAGCGACTTCTTTTTAATGATTTTCATTGAGACTATTTTTCAGCAGTACATAATATTTGCATAGTAGGGTTATCTAAATCTCTAAGTTACAATAGAGTTACGATAGAGCTACGATAGGGTTTTAGGCATATGTTCGTTAGACATTTCTAACTTTAAATTGCTTTAACACATCTTTAAGCTGTGGTGCACCTTTTCATTCCCAAAAGAAAATTACAAGCAATCAAACTTTGTTCTTCTTTTAAACCAATTTTAAAATTGTAGCAAATTACTGCACCATAGTGTTTAGAAAGAAAATAACGTAGTTTTTGCAAATGTTTTATGCAAGAAAGTGTCAGACACTTTCTATTGACAAATTTGATGGTGAAATGTGAAATTTGAAAGGTGTAAATGGATTATCTCTAACGTTCGAACGATTTTGCTATCGAAAATAGTGAATTTGTATTTTTCTAGTTTACAACTATTATTTTACGTATTTCGAAGGCTACATTCTAAACTTTTTATTTTGACGAAAGTCCTGTTTTTTTTTCAAATATCTTCAGTCCTTTTAGCACAATTAAAAGAGAAATTATTAACTTGTATTAAATGCAAGATCTTCAACCAAATCCACATAATTGTAAGTGTAATTTATTAATGGAAACGACCTGGTAGCTCTATAACGCCTACGTTGTAATATCAAATTAAATTAAGTGGTCTGTTAAAAGCGTTATTTTAGTAAAAGTTAAAGTAGCCCCCGCGTAATTGTCACCGCAAGCACTAACCGGGCACACATTTTCAGGTGTCTGGGAGTCCACAGAGAGGCCGTTAACAATGGCCTTTTAATGAGCTTGCGTGGACAGAAGGTATATCGCTTTGTTCGGTGCTAGGACCTAACATACAGGCACACATCTCAATTAATTGCCGCGATAACATTGTTTCTTGTGTCGGTTTCTTTTACGGTCTTTCGCCAGCATTTCAAAGGTCGAAACCTAAGAATAAGAGTAAATTTGAAATGGAGACTGAGATAATGTTACTAAATTTATTATAATGGTATAGACAATAGAAAGTCGATAAAGTTTCATATTTAATATACAGGGTTAAGCAAATGTATTGTTATAAATAAATGATAAGTAATGTATTATATTATATAATTGTGATAATTGAGTTTCAGGATGGCTGCCAAAATGTTTTAAATGTGATATTTACTATACAATTTTTAAATTAAAATCATTTATTCTCTTTATAAATAATTAGGCTGAATGTTGTTTTTATGTCCCAGAATTATGAGATCGTTCTCCGCTCCAGTATTATATAGCTTTCACTGCCATATGAAAATTAAACTATAATCTTGTATTTAAGCTATAAAAACTTCGAAATTCTATTTCTAATAATTTTTTTTATTATAATAAGGATCCACTATGATTCTTGGTATCTTTTACGATATAAAACTAAACTAAAATTATGAATTTAATTAATTCATTTGTAAACTAAATGTATACTTAAAAAAATAATTGTACTTCGAAATCCTGTATACGAGGGTAGCCATTTATATTTCGGGAACTGGCAACACTGTTAGTGTTGCCTCCGATCTGATGATTTCATTGTGGAGTTTGTTATTTTTGCCAATATATTTACCTTGACAGTTTTATTATTCGGTCGCTATTTCTGTTATTGACAGTAAGTCGAAAATTTTATGTCAGCGAAAAAATTGAATTAACTCGCCAACATTTCCATGCAATTATTTTTCATAACTTTCGGCGTGGATTATCTAAACAAGAATACATCGACGAGCTGAATCCTTCATATGGTAATGAAGCACCATCGAAAACTACAGTATATCGTTAGTTCAGTTAATTCAAACTTGGATGGCGTTCCTTGGACGTTGAATTTCGTGAAGATCGTCTGGCAAATGTTGTCGTGTCGGCGTGGATTATCTCAACAAGAATGCATCGACTAGCTGAATTCTTTATATGGTGGCGAAGCACCATCGAAAACTACAGTATATCGTTGATATAGTGAATTCAAACTTGGACGGCGTTCTTTGGACGACGAATTTTGTGAAGGTCGCCCCACAAATATCGTTGTGTCGGAAAACATTAATGCGGAGTCTGAATTGATAAGAGACAGTCATGTGACATACCGTGAGATCGAGGCATCTCTAGGTATTGATAACATCAGCGTGCATAAGATCCTGCATGAACATTTAGCCGTTAACAAGCTATGTTCACTTTGGGTACCACATAATTTGACAACCACTCAAAAAGGACCCGCGTCGACTGGTGCCTAGACATGCACAAAAAATACAATGGGGGTGCTTCAAAGAACATTTATAGAGTCCTCACAGGCGATGAATCTTGGCTCTATACGTATGAGCCCGATAGTAAACAGCAGTCGACTGTGTGGGTATTCCAAGATGAGCCAAAATCAACAAAAGTTATTCGCGCTCGAAGCACATCAAAACAAATGGTCGCCTGTTTTTTCGAAAAAAACGGTCACGTTGCAACCGTGCCTTTAGAGAGTTGTACAACGGTTAATTCCGAAAGGTACACGGCAATTTGTTTACCGAAAGTTTTTGAAGAAATAAGGAAAAAGCTGAAAACGACAGATCATTCTCTACCATGACAATGCGAGCTCTCACAGGTCGGTTTAGACAATACTTGACCGGACAAAGCATTGAACTGATGAGCTATCTGCCGTACAGCCCTGATCTAGCACCTTGTAATTCCTTTTAGCTCCCACACGTGAAGAATAAACTTCGTGGTCAACGGTTTTCTACGCCGGAAGAGGCAGTTGCGGCATCAAAACTCATATTTTGGAGATACCGCCTTCACGGTGGCAGCAATGCTTTTCAGATTGTTTTAAACGAATGCAAAAATGCATTGATTTTCAAAGAAAATATTTTGAAAAGCAATAAAACTATTTTCGATAATAAAAAATTTTTTTGTTTGCTATTTCCCATATATAAAGGGCTACCTTCGTGTCAGTGTACCAGTGGGAAGAAACGATAACCAGGTCAGACCCATTTAATTCATTTCTCGCAAATATCGGCGCACGTATTTATCAGATTTTAAAAATCTGACGCTCTCATTGGAAAACCATTTATTTAAATCTAATTAGTCAATTAGCTCTACATTAGTTAATTATGGTAACGCATTTATATATCCAGTATAGAGCAATAAAAATAGAAATTTATTTATTGTCTTTAAAATTAAGAAAATTACTTTATTAAAGTAAAGGACTGTTTATTTGCAATCACTGAGATGCACAACGACTGGAAGTACATCAAAGATAATTTATGGAAATTTAAACACACAAA
This sequence comes from Dermolepida albohirtum, assembly GCA_031893035.1. Taxonomy (NCBI): domain Eukaryota; kingdom Metazoa; phylum Arthropoda; class Insecta; order Coleoptera; family Scarabaeidae; genus Dermolepida; species Dermolepida albohirtum. The sequence goes on along the minus strand of JAVIWB010005660.1, from coordinate 32,683 downwards.
AATGTCAATATTAATTTACATAACTACATGCTTGACGTAAAAGTAATTTGAATTCTGTTGCGCGCCTAGTAATTTGCATAAATATATTTTAAAAATATTACACAACTTGCAACAAATACATGTAGATAATGATGTACATCAGTGCGTTATATTTTATTTGTATCTTTTAGTTTTTAAATATAATATTTAATAGCGAGACGAAAGGAAACCAGAGCTTAAAACATGTATATATACCTACATTATTACATATTGCTCAACCACGGTTACTTACTTAATCTCGAGTATTTATAAAACGAGCTTATTAATGTAATGATTTTTTTCGTCGTTTATGTGCACTTAGTCGTCGATATTGTGCATATTTTAAACAGTATCACTCTGTTTTGACTATTAGCGAAAGGTTTTTCGCCATGAGTTGTTCAAAAAGGTGTTGTTTATACAACCCAAAACATTTTTGCTGTACGTGTGGAGAATATGTCTTCAAAGATTATACAAAAACATTTTTAATCTTTCTAAACAGACCTCTAAACTGTTGGCATCACGACTGTATGTAAAAGTATTTGCTCCAGGGGCAAATATTATTTTTTATCCAGAAAGAGAAAAAGAATTAAGGAATTATTTTCCATGAAACAGTTTGTTAAATCTGATAAAAATGAAAAATGTTCTTCTTACATTTCCAGAGCATTTTCTCAGCTAACAATGGAAAAGATTAAAGTAGGTACTTTGATGTTTACCAAATCAAACGTCTCTGCCAAACAAATAGTTGCGTACCATTCGGCAGTTCTACAACTCTCTAAAGGCATGGGCGCAACGTGACCGGTTTTTCCGAAAAAACAAGCGACCATTTGTTTTGTGTGCTTCGAGCGCGAACAACTTTTGTTGGTTTGGCTCATCTTGAAATACCCACACAGTCAACTGCTGTTTACTATCGGGCTCATACGTATAGATCCAAGATTCATCACCTATGACGACTTTATAAATGTCCTTTGAAACACCGCTATTGTATTTTTTGTGCATTTCTTGGCACCAATCGACCCGCGTCCTTTTTTGAGCGGTTGTCAAATTACGTGGTACCCAACGTGAACATAACTTTTTAACGGCTAAATGTTCCTGCATTATCTTATGCACGCTAATGTTACTAATACCTAGAGATGCCTCGATCTCACGGTATGTCACATGACAAAGATTTCGATTTTACCAAATTAAGATAAATTTGTGATAGTGCATGTATAGATCCGTTATCTATATCTAAAGATATACGTTGCTCTCCGAGACAAATGTGGAAACTTACTTCATATTTCAGACATATTGTCAGTCTGATCCATTGTTATCTTATCTAATCTGTTGTGAATAATATGCGTGTTATTTATAAAACAAAACATAAGTAATATAAATAACGCATGTATCGCGAGGACGCGCGTTTATTCGTAGACTCGCCTTGGTACGATCCTGGCCCGCATTAATAATATACCAACTCTACTACTACAGCAAGCATTTACATATTTTGCGTTTTAATAATAAAGAAATCAGTGCAGACATATATACACTTCAGATTGTTCAATTACCCAAATATGTAACATCCATGTTAAATGTCCTGGTTAGGGCCAATTGCCCTAATACAATACGCTACTAAAGACTCATAACGGTTACATAAGCGTTTACACTCTGTTCGTTAGAGTGCATTTCCAGGTAAGCACAACAATATGATATAAATCTATGTTTACACCACTGTCTGTTTGTGTTATGGATGAAGTAGCTGTCGACTAATCGTAAATTATACAGCATTATGCAGCTAATGCATTTAAAAATTATCATAACAAGTGAAAATTGTATTGTATTGGTATGTAAGAGAATTATGTTTCTTAATAATAAAATATATGTGATATTGCCGATCTTCCGTTTTCGGTGTTACAACCTCTTGAATGTTTTCTTATTGTTAAACTTATTCTGCAAGCCTTGATTTATTGGTACAAATGTTATTGAAACAAGAAAGGTATCTTAAGAATCTACGATTTTGTTGCACCCTTTCCTATCCTATGCTCAAAATGCGATGATCAATTTTATTGGAGATTTATCTCTTGAAGGTATCTGAGCATATTCTGTATACTGCTATTAACAGATTCCTTTTTTAATATGTTCGTTTTTTATTCTAACTATAAATGTTACTCTTTTGTGTTTGACTTCTCGACCACTAGGAATAAAAAACACATAGTTCATATTAAAGACGTTTTGGGGGCTTTTTATTTATTTAATTATTTTTGTTCCTTTACCCTACAATACATCAATGCTATATTTTTATTTTATTAATTGCTGTGGTTTTTTCTTGATGAAAATCCATAACAAAATTGAATATGAAAACTCTATATTGGGATTACAAATAGTAACAATTGTTTCAACAGCACTGTGACTTCTTCAGACTAAGAGGTAAAAGAGATAAATAGAAACGATATGTGATCAAAAATACACTTCAAGAATTGTTAAATTGAGTTTCTCATAGAACACACATATTCGTCATGTGTCGAGAACAAAAAATGGCGTTGGGTGAAAACAATTGTAAGAAACATACGAACAAGTCTTCACGCTAAAAAGAAAAGGCTTCGCTAATCGTTACGAATATTATATCACGCAAAATTATTAGTATTTACTTTGGAATCAGTAAACAGGAGACTGGTATTTACATTAGATGTTATTTCTGTTATAAATGAAAATATACTAAAATCTACTTCGTAGATTAAAGCTGAGATCTTTCTGTGTACGCATTTCGACATCTAAGTTGTCATCGCAGCAGTGTGTGTGCGTGGCTGTTGATAGTTAATGTATGGCACCGGCTTGTATCTGTATGAGTTTTACCACGGATCTAAGGGCGACACTGTGATTAACTATTTGCTAAAATTTTTGTACTTGTCAGATGCAATTTTTTCCTTATATCCTTTAGTATTTTCAAGAACTTACCCGTTTTTAATTTCTCTACAGGCTCTATGTTTTTAAATACAGAATTGAATATCTATTAGCATCGTAGCTATTATATAATCGCTCTGTTTCGCTACTAACCATTTAAACATAAAAAAAATTGATAATAATAAAAAAACACATCGCACTTTCAAAACGACTTTAAAAGAGAAACAACACCTTGATACGAACTACTCTAACGCCATCTACAGCAACAAGTGTTCTAAAAGGTTTCGAGATATTTTGCGGCACTGTCCTCTTTTTTCGCACATATAAAACGTTCTCAAACCAACTTAATTAAATATTCCTAAATCTCTTTTAAATGGTTCATGTCGTTGCTGCGTTCGAATTACGCAAAAATGGTAAAACACGACATTATTTAACCTAAGCAAGATATCGTGGGAACAACTTCCGAGAATACACACACACAATATATTGTATTTGTATTTTGTGGAAACGCTACCAGCTTGCAAATTAGTTTTACAGTTAACCAGTTTTCATTGGATTATTGGAGACACTTATTTGTGTATGATCTTACTTATTGGAAATTAAATTGCGCCGTTTCACTTAAGTCATGATAACTGTGAAATCAAGAAATATCAAAAGTGTATTATCATTTTAAATGCTTGATATGAGTCTAGTCAAATTAAAATACATTTTTTTCTTAACTGCAATTACACAAATTTAAACGTTTTGAAAACAGTGGGTTTACTTCCTATACTTTTTCCTCAGCATATGGCGTACCTCAAAGTTCAAATCTGAAGCCATTAATAGTGTCATTAATAAACTGCAAAGATTGTAATTATATCTATAAGATGAAGTGGTAGAAACATAAAAACTAGGTTAAACTAACATAAAAATTGAATTATTCAAAGAATAAAAAATACGGGATTCCCAGAGCATTGTGTATACATTTTCCCGATATAACGTGTATTATGTACAAAATGTTCTGCGAATCTTGTATTTTTTAAATTAGATAGAGAGAGAAACTAAGAAAGCAATTTTGAAAAAACAAGATATAGTAAGCACACAAAGGGAATATTTAAACACTATCATAAGATGAACAAAGTAATTAAGACAAAACAAAAATCATACCTCTACATTTAATTAAGTAAAACTCGTTGATAATGGCAGAGCATACAGAAATAATATTGTTAAAATGTTCTAGTATTTATAAGTAAGTGAACCAAAGCACTTCTTTCATTTTTATTTACGTTAATTATTAAGTTTGACAATAAAGAGTTCGAGAATTTAATGCTTCATTAAGATACTGACAACATTTAAAAATGTTTTAATACATGTTGTTAAATGCTTTTAATGTCAACATTTCTTTTCATTGATGTATTTATGGAATAATGTTGCATTTAATATATTAAGTTTATATAAATCTTATTCTTTTTCATTGGGTATTTCGTTTCAATTAGTAGTAGTAAAATACTTAGATTTTTGTAAAAAATGTTTCATTTGAGAAAGTCTTCTTTTTTCAAGTTATTAATTTTTTTCTAACATTTTTTTTATCTATTAATCATTTGATTGTTATCTGTTACAATCTTTTATTACTCTATCTTAATCGTATCTTTTATTCATATAAACCCATTATAGATGTTCAATTTTTTAACCTTCCCTACTAAATGAACTTGTAATAAACTCTAAATATTCTTTTCTATTAAATTAACAAGTTTTACTTATTCTTACTGTGCTTATTTTAAAATTTACTGTTTTATTCAAAATCTTTCCGATTTCTACGTCTATTCAAAGTCAATTCAATTTGTATTAATTAAAACTTGTATTATTTTAGGCTTAATGTCTACTATGAACAACTTAACAAGACTTGCTACTTATTTTTAGTTCAAGGGGTACAAATACTATCTAATACAATAAGGCTTTACTACATTTCTACACCAAGAAACACAAAATTTGTTTAATCTATGTATCCTTTGTTATATTCCCACAAATAAGTGTTCAGAATTAAATAGAATATTGATATTAATAATTATATACAAACATATAATTAAGTTCTTTTACGATGTGAATTAATGAAAATTATTATTTTCTGCTATTCCATCGTCAATTAAATTCACAGAAATCAATTAAAAATTTCTGCGCTGGAGAAGGACTCGAACATCTACCTGCCGTTTTCTAGATGGCTGCTCTACCAGTTAAGCCACCAGGCTGTACAACTTCGAGTCCTTTAATACGCCATAAATTTCATTATGGAAACAAACTCCAATATCCTCGATGAATCAGATCTTAGCAAGGGGACACATTACTCCGTTAACACTTAAGCGTGCAGATTAAGCTTTGTCTTCGTAATCAAATGAGCATAGGATCTTCACATACACAATAACTCCGTCCGTTCGACAATTATGAAAGAGAGTAGTAGATAGGAAAAAGCTCCAAAGTTAATGTAGACAAAAACAAAGAGAGGAATTAGGTCACTATGAAATACAAAGCTTCTAGATTACATACCTCTAGTTGACTTTGAGGAGATATCGACCTAGCTGTATAATCCCATTAAGTATTTGATGTAAGAACAGTAATAACTATTTCGAATAGCACGACCAATATTCTAAAGATGAACTTTTAAATGGCGTAAACAAAGAACTTGTTATCTGACACAACGTAATCGGTAAAAGGGGCCTATAACAGCCAACATTTTGCTTTTATGACGTTAAAAATGTGACGTATTCAGGAAAAATGAACGCTTATTATTATGGCCATTAATTACAAAACTAACGAGAATATCTTCCAATCAATATAAGGACAATAGTCATACGATTTAATTAATTAAATTCTAATAATTAAAACAAAATTTAAATATCGTCTAGATCTACAATTGTCATAATGATTAATAACTTTGGTGGATAGTTTCGAGAGGGCGTTAGGAATAACAAAGAACAATGTAATGTACATAACCAAATACCTTAACAGATATTAAAATTATGTTTGCAACAAGTGTTCTTAACTTTCATGACTTATAATTTCGTATGCTTTATAAGTCAGTTTTGAAATTTTTCTCAAAATATATCTCATTGGATATCAATACTCTCAAGTAATACAAGGTTTTACCCTATGTCGACACAAAAAAGTATGTTTTTACAAAGGGTACTAGGAAGGTTTTTCAATACAGCTTCGTTTATTTAATTTTTTCAAAGTAATTTTCCCTACACTCAATACACCTCTCCATCCTCCGAAACCAATCTTTAAACCAGTTCTGCCAAGTTTCACTAGGGAGTAAAGCACACTCGTTGTCCCAAGCCCGCAGAAGGTTCTCATTATTAGAAAATCGCTTCCCTTTTAGCTTCATTTTCACATGCGGGAACAGTACAAAGTCGCAGGGAGCAAATTCTGGACTGTAGGAAGGGTGTTCGAGAAGTTTCAATCCTGTCGTGGTCAAATATTCGATGCAGGCTTTGGCGCGGTAAGCTGGAGCATTATCGTGATGGAGGAACCAACTGTCCATTCTCGACTTTGGCCGCAGGTTCTTCATAGATCCAATGACTTTAGGCAAGCACTGTATATCACGTAGCTGTGACTGTCTTCTGTGTGTCCAGAATGACGCGTTCCACAATTCCACTCGATTTGAAGAATACAGCTATCATTTTCTTCCTTACACATCGTGATTTTCTGACAACTACGGGTGTGTCCTCATCATCAAAGACCCAGAGCTTCAGCACATAGTAATAGTACAGCTAAATCTCGTCACCTGTCACGATGTTATTCACGTACCGAGATTGTCCCTTATTAAACTTTTTTAGCATCTCCCGGCACCAAGTCACACGTCGTATCATCTGCTCCTCAGTCAGTCGACGATGCGGCACCCAGAGAGAACAAAGTTTCTTCACGTACAAACAATCATGCAGAATCGTACGAATTGCTGGTGAATTTAGGCTTGACGTACCCTCTATCTGTTGGTAGGTCACTCGCCTGTAATCGCCAAGCATTTTCCTCACAGTAGTAACGTCTTCCTCCGTAACAACGATATTCGGGTGGTATAGAGAACTCCAAAGGGCAAAATTAATTGTGGAGAATGCTGAGAATTCTCCATAGTTAAATTTCCCCTTTGGAATTCTCTATACCACCTGAATATAGTTGTGCGACGTGGACAAACGTCACCTAGTGCAAGAGTCTTTTCTTCGAAGCACTGGTCTATGTTTAAACCACGCACGAAATGCCCTTATCTCGTTTCGTGACCACGATGCCATCGCAAGCACTTTGCCCTCTAACTGCTAATGAATAACTGAGCTCATGGACATGGCGCGGCGGCTACTATGCACGTATGAACATATCCCAACATGCAGCAACAAGCAGTTTCCTACGATTCATTGTTGCGTCATATTGCAAAACTTTCGTAGTACCTTTTGTACAGGTGTTGAAAGTCTCTGTATCCTTTGTTATATTACTACAAGTAAGTATTTAGAATAATACTGGACATATAAATAAATACGCATTGGAATCGAACTTCGTACGTAAGTAGAAAAATATTGTCACTATTAAACGTTACTATATAGGCAACGCACAAATAGTTATTTCTGCCATGGCTAGGCAGATTATTTTTCTAATTTCCCTCGTATGTAATCGCTTCCCAATTTTTATTGCCATATTATTCTAAGAAAGACGAAATGAATCACTTAATAGATAACAATACGTTTATCATTTAATCGAAGCGAGACTTGGATATCGCGAAGAAATTCATTTGCATACTATAAGACGTGAACGCGTACATTGTAAAATTTCCGGGAAGAACCGGAAACGACCGGACCGTGACCGCGCTGTAAATTCGAAATGTAAATTAAGTCTTCTTTTCTTGAGGTTTATATCGGCTGACGGATACCGTTCTTTCTTTATTTTAATAGAGGTAGATCGTGGATTTTCATCAAGTTTTGCGGAATTATTGCAATTTGATTAAATCCTATGGTACGTTGTATATAAAACGTCCGAAGGTAATATAATTTCTTCTTTTTTTTACGAGAATTTATTTTTACTGCTCACTTACCGCAAATGGGCTTCCTGAAGAGGAAAAAAAGGCAAGTAATGGTTTACAATTTGTTTTTTCCTCAGTTCTGGTGTTTAATTAAAATATGTACTGTAATTTGAAAGTTAATAAATAGTTTTTATTATTGAATTAGTTACTACAAATAATAAAGAAACTTTTGGAGTTCACACAGAAATAGTTCTGACAAATATGTCTGTCATTTTAAAACGTCAAACAGCAGCCTATATTCAAAACAGGAAAAGTAGTTCCGTAGTTATTTATTACACAAATACAATTTAAAGTTAAAAATTCTAACCCCACGATCACTAAAGTAGACAAAGGTAATACAAAGGGTACTGGGAAAGTTTTACAATACAGCTTTGTTTATTTAATTTTGTCAACGTAAGTTCCTCTACACTCAGTACACCTCTCCATCCTCCGAAACCAATCTTAAAACCAGTTCTGTCAAGTTTCACTAGGGAGTAAAGCACACTCGTTATCCCAAGCCCGCAGAAAGTCCTCATCACTGTAAAACCGCCTCCCTTTTAGCTTCATTTTCACATGCGGGAACAATACAAAGTCGCGGAGCAAGATCTTGACTGTAGGGAAGGTGCTCGAGAAGTTTCAATCCTGTCGTTGTCAAATATTCGGTGCAGGCTTTGGCGCGGTGAGCTGGAGCATTATCCTGATGCAGGAACCAGGTGTCGATTCTTGACTTTGGCCGCAGGTTCTTCATAGATCCAATGACTTTAGGCAGGCACTATTCAGTATACCACTTAGCTGTGACCGTCTTCTGTGTGTCCAAAACGACGCATTCCACAATTCCATATGATTTGAAAGATACAGCTATCATTTTCTGTTTTACAAATCGAGATTTTCTGACAACTACGGGTGTGTCCTCATCATCAAAGACCCAAACTTTGTTTTGAAGGCAAAAAAAGAAATAAAGTAATATTACCAAAAAGTATCAATGCCTTGAATAATATTTTCTTCAACGACAAAATATATGTATATACTATTTCTTCAACTATTACGTTAAGTTCAAGATATTTTAAGGTAATTTTGATGGAGCCTGCGGTTGATTCACTTAATCACTGAAGGTTGATATATTGTATAACCCCTTGCCACATTAATTTTCGAATTCTGTAAACGTATTTCGACAAGTAAGTTGTCATCATCAGCAGATAATTAAAAGTGTCGCACATGGTAAACTACGGCGAAAAATACCCGCACGAAAACAAACTCCATACGCGATCCGTATCGTTATTATTACCTTAGTTATTAGGAATAATCTTAAAATAGAAATTGATATTTTCCGAAAAGAAACCAATGCCAATAGATTCATCGCGGCGGACTCAAATCATAGCATGCAACAAAAGATGGCTTCGTTTAGCTTTCTTATCAATCGCTTGCTTAATTTCCCACTAACAAAAGTTAGATACGAAAAAGAATTGAACTTTATTAAGAATATCGCGACATACAATGGTTTTGATTCGGAGATAATCAATGATTTAACACCATACATTTTTTTTTCGTACGGGTGCTTTTCGCCGTAGTTTACCAGATGCGACACTGATGATGACAACTTAGTTGTCGAAATACGTATACGGAATTCGAAAATTAATGTGGCAAGGGGTTATATATTAACCTTCAGTGATCAAGGTACTTTGAAAAATGTCTTTACAAAAAGTAGAGCATGGTGACCTCACTTTTGATTAACATTAAAGAAAATTAAAATGTCATATACACTTGATATTAAAAATTGTTAATATAACGTTTTGTCTTCGAAACCAGACAAGTCACACAAAAAATCCTTCTCATCATTCCTCAACTACCTACTCGATCTATTCAATTCAATATTTGTTTAGCGTCGCATATTAATGTAACAATCTACTAAAACGTTCCCAAATGTTTGTCTTATAATTGTTGTCGATTCATTCTTGTAGAAGATAGGTACTCCTGGAAGTAATAATAAGCTTGACTACACCACTGTTTATATAAAATAGGCATATCGTGATGAGGTATTTATCTTTTCGAAGCTGAATGTACCAGCTACTGAAAAGCTAAGCGAAATTCATCTCCGCTTTTGTTTCACTTGCAAAATTGTGTTTAAACACGATATTTAATGAATTACACATTTATAGTGTTAGCTGTAGGAACTCGCTGATAAAATGTTAGGGCATAATAAAACAATATTATATAATACGTAGATAAACGAAAATATGAATAGACAAGCGTAGATATTACGAAGTATGGGAACAGAATATGAGATATACAAGCACATTTTGTGCCCAAAATAACTGCATTCTTAAGAATATCGAAAACAGATAATAAAACATTAACAAAACCAATTAAAAAGGAAAAGTATCACGAAACATACATATATACCATTTCATGATACTTTAAGTCTCCCAGAAAACCAAGTCTGAAGACAGGAACATGACCTAACTTCCAACGATTGCAAGCAACAGCAATTAATAAAAAAAACTGTGGGCGCAATATCTTTTAGAAGCATAAGTTTAGTCAAGGTTGTAAACTTTAAACAACAGAATAGGATACATACTTAATGATATGTGATGAAGTGCCTTTTAGAAGTAATTGAAGATCTGCGAATACATAATACTTGTTCATGATAGCGCGTCAACTCAGAATTAGCATTTTTAAGAGATGTGATTTCTAGCTGTATATAAATAAAAACCCTTTCCACAATAATATTCGTATTCTGTACACGATGGATAGATTAGACAGAATTAAAATGAATTGAAAATGATGATGAAAGTTCTAAACATATTATTCATTAAATGCTCAAATAAACCACCTTCTTGAGATGAGCAGTAACCTAACTTGACATAAAAATTAAGTCGAACATTTACAATATTTTTGAATTGACATCATAACTAACTTCACTAATTCTTGTGCATAATTGCTCTAAATTCAAGCATGTTGATCCGAGTAACCGGAGCATTATTTATGAGGAACTATAGAAGTAACCACTTAGTGTTCGATTAACAGATCGCGCCAGTCATTTAATAGGATCTGAATTTGCAAAAATAGTATTTAAAATATTACTAATATGGCGGGTATTGTGTGCAAGCTAACTAGCTTGCCAGAACCAAATTTTATTCATGTTAAATTGTTCTCAAACAACAGGGATAACATATTATTTCTTAGTAAATCTAGATACCTATACCCATTCAAATTCCCGTCAAAAAAAGTTATATTCGCGTAAGTATGCATAAATTACATTTTTGCGTGGCCAATATCGAGTAAAAATTTTTTTCATCCAAAAATAGAATATTATTATTATAATATTTATGAATTGTTACATCACGAAATTCCATACGGCGATAATAATCATCAGAAGTAAGTTCTTGTGTTATTGACATTTTGTAGGAGCGGCAACTTTTTTAAAATCCTTTGAACTAGTGAGATTGATACCAAATGCACGATCGATTTATAGTAATCACATAATAGTTTTACTACATAATCTACAAAGCATATGTTTCAAGTTTGAATACGCCACGTTGTTTAGTATTTGTTTGGCAGCCATCAATAGTGAACGTTTCCAGTGAATTTGTAAAAATGTAGGAAATTGGTCATCGTTACGTGTCACAATACTTATATTTGAAAGGCCTCAGTCCAACCAATATAAAAGCTGAACTGGATTCTAGTCTGATTAAGTCTGCCCCTTCGTTTACAACTGTGAAATATTGGGTAGCAGAGTTCAAACGAGGCCCAGTACGAGCCGCCAAAACAAGCAGTTGTCGACCAAATGAGGTGACGACTCCAGAAATGGTGAAGAAAATCCACAAAGTGGTACTGGATGACGTCGACTGAAAGTACGCGAGTTAGCAGACATAGTAGGCATTTCAAAAAGTGCGGTACATCGCATATTATCTGAAAATTTGGACATGAGAAAGCTGTGTGCAAGACGGGTGCCGCGTTTGCTCACACTCGAGCAAAAACAGTGTTTAGCGAAGTTTCACAGCAACGAAGCAGAAATGCGCGGTTTCATAACCATGGGTGAAACATGGGTCCGTCACTTCACACCGGAGACAAAAGAACCATCAAAACAATGGACTCAAAAGGGAGAACCGCCTCGAAAGAAGGCGAAGACCGTTACATCTGCAGGCTAGGTCATGGTATCGGTTTTTTGGGATGCACGTGGAATAGTTTTCATTGACTATCTTGAAAAGTAAAAATTATCAACGGCGAGTATTATGCGAACCTATTGCAACGTCTGAGCGAAGAAATCAAGCAAAAGCGGCCGCATTTGGCTAAGAAGAAAGTGTTGTTTCATCAAGACAATGCACCAGCTCACAAATCCGTTATTTCTATGGCCAAAATTAATAAATTAAAGTTTGAATTGCTATCTCATGCACCCTATTCACCAAATTTAGCCCCCTCGGATTATTTTCTGTTCCCAAACTTGAAAAAATGGCTCAGTGGTCAAAGACTCTCCAACGATGAAGAAGTGATGTCGTGCAGTTAATGGTTATTTTGAGGAACAAGACAGTTCTTTTTGTAAAAAGGGTATCGAACTTTTTGAACATCACTGAGAAAAGTGTATAGAGCTGAAAGGAGATTGTGTTGAAAAATAAATATATTTCTTCCCAAAATTTTTGTGTTTGTTGGGTCGGGACCACCTGGGACCACCCTCGTACTTTACCTTTTTTAAAATTTGGCGCCATAATTTGAGATTTAAAATTAGTTTGATGACCAACGAAAGCTCTGTTAGAGATAAATTGTACAATTCAAATGGCAACACCGTTCGTGACTACCTCAGTTTTGCCCATTCTTGACCATATTTTAATTGCAGATTTCTCATCATAATTAATATTACAATTGATATATATCTTTTGATATAATCCACTCTAACGTTTAATGATTTTGATTGTTCTCCAGCTTTATGTTAGAATATATAAAACAATTAAGTGACGTTTTTGCTGGAAATTACTTTAATATAGTTTCTAAATAAGGAATAAGGAAAATTACACCGGTGGTTAAGTACGATTATTATTTTACGTTAATAGACAAGAGATACGATTTATAATCGTAGCTGGTCCTTTAATTATGTGCTGGAGTGTTAATTTTCTTTCAATCTATACGATAGATCAGACCGCGCTAGGAAAATTTGATTTTTAAAATCGTTCTACAAAAAGGACATTGGTTACAAGTTAACGAAGCGGAACTTCTGTAAATGCCTTCGCCTTTTACAACGATAGTAATAATTACTCACCATTATCCCCAACATTTGTCTCCAATTAAAAGAGAATTATCTAACCATTTGATTGACGTATATCTATCTTGGATTTACAGTGAATAGTTGTGCAATTAATAACAGACATCTACGATTAATTCGCCTCGTTAGAGAAAAAAAAAATAGTCAGCGCCTGTCGCTTGTAAAATTCGAATTTTCAAAGATTGACCTACGTAAAATGTGCCGGATATCGTTAGAAGATCTCATATTTGTTATGCTATGAGCGGATTTTGACATATTGCAAACGTACGTGCACTTCTTTACTACATATGTATGTGGATGCAGTATATCTACGGGTAGTTGGTAAGGTACGAGGGAGCGTTTTTATATTCACGGAATGAGCGGGTTGTAGAGGGGTGAGTAGGCGCATTGGGGGCGTGGCCTGTGCAGCGACTCATGGTTAGTATAAATACGAAGTTTCATTGTTATTAGACAGTTAGTCTTTGAGCTATCGTCAACCAAGTAACATAATCGGGAGTGAAAAGTGAAATATGGAAAAAATCGAATATCGTGCCGTTATAAAGTTATTTACCAGGCAAGGAAAATCAGTCGCGACCATAATGAATGAGATGTCATTGGTTTACGGCGACTCTTGTCCAGGAAAAACCATGGTGTACAAGTGGCATAGTTTCTTTAAACAAGGAAGGGAATCCCTTGAAGACGACCCGAGGCCGGGCAGGAGCATTGAGGTGACCACGCCAGCACTTATCCAAGAAGTTGAACAAATTGTACTCGAAGATGCTCGACTAAAGAAGAAACAACTCGCAGAAATGGTTGGAGTATCTGATACAACAATTTTTAAAATCCTACACGATCATCTCGGCATGTCTAAGGTCAGCGCAAGATAGGTGCCGAGAATGCTCACGCCGCCGCAAAAACAACAGCGCGTAGAGTGTTCGCGTGCATTTTTGGACCTCTGTAATGAAGACGAAACTTGGGTTCATCATTATGAACCTGAGTCCAAACAAGACTCCATGCAGTGGCATAAAAAAGGCACAGCACCTCCCAAGAAATTTAAAGTGTCACAATCAGCTGGGAAACTCATGGCAACGGTATTTTGGGTTGATTGATTATAAAGATAAAGGTGTTTCTATAACCGGAGAATATTACGTTTCAATATTAGAGCGACTAAAAGAAACCATTAAAGAGAAAAGACGGGGAAAATTGACAAAAGGTGTTCTGCTTTTGCACGACAAGAGCTGCGTTGCGTTAGCTGTCCTGCATAAGGTGGACTTCGAAATTGTGAATCACCCACCTTACAGCCCAGACCTGGCCCCGAGTGATTATTACCTGTTTCCGAAAATGAAGAAAGAGCTGCGGGGTAAAAAATTTACTGCCGATGATGAAGTCAAGGAGGCAGTTTCGGCGTATTTTGCAGATAAAGAGAAATCATTTTTTTATGAGGGTATAAATAAATTAATTGAAAGATGTGAAAAATGTATCCGTCTTGCAGGTGAATATATTGAAAAAGAAAAATAATTTGGTTTTTTTATTTCCACCCCTTATCCCCCATTCCGCGAATATAAAAACGCTCCCTCGTAGTTGAAAATTGAAAAACAATTATCGTCATAGTGCAAAGTTTCTAAATATCTTATTTCTATAACAATTTAACGTGGGAATATTTCTTGGGAAAGTAGATATTTTAGTATATCCTTTATGTTTATATTCTTGTATTACGGAAGGAGTCTTACAAAATAATTCGGCAGCCAATTAAATTTTTTTACGAGTCTATAAATGTTGTTTTACAAACATTAAGCAAGTTTTTATGGCTTAATTGGATATCGTTAAGCAAATATTTTTAAGTATTTTATTAGAGTTAGGATGTCTTCTCGCGGACCACCTTTGTATTGAGTACGCAGCACCTTCACTAGTGTAATGTAATGAAACAAGTGGAGTGTAGAATTATACGATAAGTTAATACCGACTGGATCTTTATACATATACTCGTACAAGGCGAAAGTATAATTGTGAAACATAACGGACGGGCGTAAGGGACAAATAAGACCATTGGTTGATACAATGCGAAAGCTTATTCATGGATTTTCCGATCTATATTACAATGGTGCTAAGATATACAGTAAAATTTGCGATAAACCGTTGATATGCTGGACAAACGCGATTGTAAAGGGTTTTGCAATAGGGACTTGAAAAATTTTAATTCAATTTGTGAACGCACCCTTTCACTAATCATCGAACTGTCACTGTCAATTTATTCAGTAAACCTAACATTTTCATCATGGTAATTTACTACAGAAATTCGGAGTCGGTGACCGCTACTTTAAGAGCGTTAACTCCGATTTTCGGTCGTAATTCTCGCCCTAGTAGACAGGCAATAACAAGTTTAGTGCAAAAATTTGAGTCTACATATTCGTTGTGTGATGTTGCCGTGCCAGTGAGACAACGGGTTGGTCGAAGTGTCGAAAATATCGCTGCCGTTGAAACGTCCGTAGCAAATGATCCAAATCAGTCAATTCCACGGCGTTCTCAAGAGTTGGGCAATCGATTTATTGAAGAGTAAGTTTGGTGAGCGTGTTATCTCAAGCAATGGACCAGTCGATTGGCCGCCTCGTTCGTGCGATTTAACGCCTCTAGACTTTTTTCTTTGGGGCTACGTCATTGGTCTATGCCAACAAGCCGACAACGTTGGAAGAGCTCAGAGCCAACATTGAATGCGAAATAGCAGCCGTTTCGGCCGAATTGTGTGGCCGAGTCATCGAAAATTGGGTCCAACGAATCGACCGATGCAAACGTGCCCGCGGTGGCCATATTAACGAAGTCGAGTTCCATTCATAAATGTTTTGATTGTACTTCAACCCGATAATAAAGTTTTTGAAATATCTCAAATGGTCTGCATTTTATTTTGAAAAAAAATTGTCAAGTCCTTATTGGAAAACCCTTTATCATGCAAAGATAACACCAAAATAAGAAAAATAACGTACCACCAAGATTTATGTTTGATTTATTGTTCATGACAATCACCTGTGATTTGAGACTTCATCCACTTGATAAGCAACTGTTTCAAGGCATCTGGAAAAAATTCAACTCCAATTGGAAGTTACCATCCCGGGGACAGCGTTACAGACCAAAGCTGTAGTAAAGGATAAACAACTGTGGTTGAAATTATAGTGTTCTAGATACTGCGACATTTCCCATCGTATTAGCTAGCAAGAGATTGGAAAGGTGCACTGGCGAAGCAACTATGAAGATAGTGCTGGATACGCCAAACAAAATTTTCAACAGACCAACTGTTAATGTTTATGAGTGATGGCAAGTACGAGGGACTCTACATGTGACGTGTAAAGTTCATACTTTACAACTTATAGCACAAAGTTTTCGACAATGTTAGCCACATTAATTTCATATAGCAAGAGTGTTTCTGAAATCTCCCAACCGAATTCGAGAATTCCACAGACGGTGCCCCGGAATTCCTGAGTCACCCAAGCCAATTCGCATACGTTAGAAAACATGGTTGAAAGAGTCTTTTTATTATTACGAGAATTTCCAGCTAATAAAATCTGTGATTGCACGATTAAAGCCTAATGAAGCTGCTAAGCAATTAAGGAAAATATTTGAAAATACTTCCGTTGAAACCGATTTAAAACAAATTTACGATAATTATAAAAGGTTTATTTGACTCAATAGAAAAGTTTCAAAACACTGGTTTGTCGTTAGTAGAGTCAATGCAAATTATAAACGATGTACGTTCTGCGATACAAGTGAAATAAAAAACATATGTGTGTCGTAGACAAGTTCGAAAGTGATATAAATAACGCATGCATCACAAGGTCACCCATTTGTTCTTACACCCACCCTGTTACGATCCCGGCCCGCGGGAAAAGTATCCCATCTCTAGCTATTATCAAAGTATAAAATACTGAAGAAAAAAAGTTTAACGGTAATTATTAGACTTATCATTTCCCACCAGCGCAACAGGTCAGGACCTGTTGTAGTAGGTATCTACGTGCCGACAATCAGACGTGCACGAAACGAATATTAACTGCTGACGATGTATAAAATTAAAAAAATAAGTAATTTTAAATTTTCTGAAACATTTACCTCGTTTGTAGCTACTATTACGTAGCTTGAAGTGGATAACTATGGTGAAAAGTTTACACCATTAGGTATGCTGCAACATTTGTCTCTGTCATCAATGTTTGCTGTGATGCAAACATGTTATTATATCTTGAGAAACACCGTTCTAGATCTACTGATGAAAGATACGCATAATTAGAATAATATTTATTAATAATGGGTCTTTTTTAAGCTGCATGAGAACTATCAATATCGATAACTATGGTTTGATAGCTGATAATGTCAAACCGTGTTGGCATTTCTATTCAGTAAGGTTTGGCAAGTCATCTTGAATCGTTTAACGCTAGAACAACGCTTCCAAATTGTGGAAATTTACTTTGAAAAAATAAATCTGTTCGCGAAGTTCATAGAGCACTTCGACCATTTTACGGTCAACATAATCGGCCTAATGAGCAAGCAATTCATGCAGTTATTGATCGTTTTCGTACTAATTTTACTCTTCTCGATTCAAAACCATCAACAAGACAAATTGCGTCGCATTTTTGCTGATTGGGCTCATTTGAAACTAGCAGAAGATGAGCATTTTTATCAAAGAATTGTGTTTAGTGATGAAGCTCATTTCTGGTTAAATGGCTACGTCAATAAGTAAAATTGCCGTATTTGGAGCGAAGACAATCCTCAAGCCGTTAACGAATCACCATTACATTCATTAAAATTGACTGTTTGGTGTGATTTACGCGCTGACGGCATCATCGGACCTTACTTCTTTCAGCTAAACATCGACGACATTTGGTTCCAACAAGACGGCGCAACTTGCCATACAGCGCGCTTAACTATCGATTTATTGCAAAATCAATTTGGTGACTTTATTTCCAGAAGTGGTCCTGTTCACTAGCCCCCTCATTCGTGAGATTTAACGCCTCTAGATTACTTTTTATGGAACCATGTTAAGTAATTGGTTTATGCCAACAAACCAGCAATTCTTTAAGTATCGGAAGCCAATATTCAAGCTACCATTGACGCCATAAGGGCAGATTTATTGGAAAAAGTAGTCTAAAATTGGACTGATCGAATGGACCATGTAACTATATGCCGGAAATCATATTTAAAAAATAAATGCCATGAAATTATCCACAAGATTATAATAAAAAAAATTCATTCCAACAATATTTCTGTCTTGTATTAAAATTTTAAGTTCTCAACCTCTTAAAAAATACCCCATAATAACGTCTATAGAAGCACCATCACAAATTTGTCTTAAATCAAAATCTTTCTTTATAACATAACACTTATAGCACTTAGCAGTGAGGGTACATCGTTCGCTATTTGCCCTGACTCCGAACTAAATGACAATACAGTAAAATTTTGTCAAACTATACGAAGATTACACGTAAATGAAAAAAAAATTACGACCATGGATATGAAATGAAATAAGAGTAGAATAAAAGTGATCGAGGCAAAAGAGGGGAAGGAAATAAATAGAATTAAAGGCGGGAAATAAAAAGGGAAAGAGATAGCAACCAATGAGAAGGAAAACGTAAAAGTAATGCGTAACTGGTAAAATTACCACATGGAGTGTCAAAAGTCTCACAGGAAAAGTAGAGGAAGTAATAGACGAAATAAAGGAGAGAAATTAAGATCTTACAGGAATCACAGAAACGCGCAGAGGCAGATCGAAGAAAATATGGACAGAAGAAGTGAGGAAACTGGCAGATAAAAGAGAAATAAATTGGAAAGAGCTGAGGAGGTTGACACAGGACAGGAACAAGTGAAAGGAAATATGAAGAAGAAAACCAATAGAAATTTAACCCGCCTCCCTCTGCCTCCCATCTTACATCCGATAAAGTTAAAAGGCTTTAAAGAATAAGAATAAGTAAAATTGGAATGTGTTGCAAAATTTTTCTTGAAGATGGCTCTAATAATCGATTCCTAATCCCCGGCAAATCATTCTCGTAATTTAAATTTTTAACTCTTATAATTCTATAACGATTATATTAATAAAAGTTTGAAAAACAAAGTATCTTTTATTACAGTTTAATGGTATCTTTCAAAAATTAATTTCTAATAGCGTATTAAACGAGCCAGCACAAATTCCAATGCAACAACATAATTGATCGTGACTACTGGTTAGTTTTAACATTCAATTTAGAACAGCGTTGCTTCATGTAGCATACACCTTAATTAAAACATAACTTGTATCTGGTAGGCACCGGAGAATACCCAATCTCATTACTATCAATCAACAGCAAGACATAACAAGGTTCAGAACAGCATCTTAAAGATTTCTATTATCTACAGGCCTTGGAGTGGCAACTTCCGCGGTCTGATTTAATGCTAAGACCGCATCACTTCTGTGGTCGCGCACCTCACCTTATAATTAACTTAATTCACACACAATGGGATCTAAATCTGGCAAATAATACAGAACATAATATCGCCTTCCGCCGAGTGAGATAAATATGTGGGTGTTTACATGAACATTACTTACTACGTGCTACTCAGAATAATTTCCATAAATATACGGAAGCTATCTTCTAAAATGTGATTGTTAAAATTGTTTAACCTTGAAGAGAATTTCAAGAAAATGATGTGCGTAAACCGTAGCGATTCTCTTGTATAAATGTTAATGTACTCGTATGTACGTTTGGTATTTCTACAAGATGGCGGCATAGTTCGTCTAAAGACGCCGTTGCGTAACGGCTTATCCATCAAACTATTTATTTACTTATTCCCTTGTTCTATGGTCCATAAAGGAATTTGATTTCCTCTTGCCTCCGAATTCATTTACATACTTTCCAATATTACTGTTTCAAATTCTTAAATACTTTTACCCATTTATGTATGGTAAGTAATAAGTATGTCTATATGACCTTCGTCAATGTCATTTATAATTATTACTTTTTATCAACAACTAAAACATCCGTTTTTCTTATTCATTTTTTAACACGATTATTTGATCACTGAAGGTTGATATATAACACCTTTCCACATTAATTTTCGTATTCTGTACACGTATTTCGACAACTAAGTTGTCATCGTCAGCAGATAATTAATTAACTACAGAATACGAAAATTAATGTGGCAAGGAGTTATATATCAACCTTCAGTGATCAAGTGAATCAACCACAGGCTCCATCAAAATTACCTAGGATGATTTGGTAAGTATTTATGATGAAATAACATCGAATTCTCCCATATCTCTTTATATATGAGAGATGTTTCCAAAGTTCTGGGAATTACATATAATTTTTATAATAACGATAAACTAATTTTTTTAAGCCGTCCTCAAAGACGTTTTTTGGTGTCTTGTCGATCCACCTATTTATGGCACGTTTTGCGTCAGTTAAACTTTCTAATGCAGTGATATTTTTCAAATAACTACCGCCACCTCTAGGTCAGGCCCGGTACTTATGGTACCACCCTTGTACCTTTGAAAATGTTATCAAATAAAAGTATTATTGTGTTCAATAGTAAATACATAGTCTTAATTTACCGCTTAATGTGATACATAATTAATTATATACGTTTAATATGGAATTTTCTTTCGGTATTTACTATTCATATACGAGGTTCAACGAAAACCTTTTCGAAAATGTTTATAACTTTTTTATGACTTAATAATTAATGATTCTCCTGTATACACATCATACCTATGTATATATATATATATATGTATATATATATATATATAAAAGTGTAATATATAGCATAATTATTATTAACATAAGTATAAAGAAGTATTTTAATTTATTAATGTTTTTAAATAATCTTATAGCATACTATCTGAGCTTCCGGGCTGGAACCGCGTCACTGGTATAACTGCCGACGTTTCGTACCCACTCGTATGGGATATCTTCAGGGCTCAAGAGTGACGCGGTTTCAGCCCGGAAGCCCAGATAGTATGGACTACTACCGCAGAAGTCTACGTACCAGATTAATCCTATAGCAAATTAGTCAATCATCATTTATTTATCACATTTTTGTAAGCCAACTTGAGGCTTTATCATTAATTTATCATTAACATATTATTATTGCATAATTATTAATAAAAAAATTATAATATACTGTGGGAAAAATAGTAAGACTTTGTTCATAATTTTTAAATTCTTAATTTATTCTTCCAAATCTATTTCGTCCCCCTCAAAGTAATCCCCCATGGCCACACACTTGTGCCAACGTTTCTTCCAATTCTCGAAACAGTTGTTAAAGTCAATTTCAGGAATAGCCCTCAATGCGCGTAGCGATTCACGTTTAATGTCTTCAATTGAGTCAAAACGGTTTCTCCGGAGCGGTCGTTTGAGTTTGCTGAATAGCCAGAAGTCACACGGAGCAAAATCAGGCGAATACGGTGGTTGCGACACGATATTGGTTGAAAATTTGGCGAAAAACTCACGAAGAATTAATGCAGTATGCGACGGTGCATTATCGTAGTGCAAAAACCAAGAGTTATCGGCCCATAATTCTGGCCTCTTTTTACGAATAGCATTGCCCAAACAACGCATAACACTCAAATAGTATTCTTTGTTGACAGTTTGGCTGGTCGGAAGGAATTCGGAATGCACCACACCTCGATAATCGAAGAAAACTGTCAACATAACCTTGATTTTTGACTTGCTTTGACGTGGTTTTTTGGGCTTCGACTCACCTGATACGATATTCGGCCGATTGATCGTCTGTTTCGGGGTCATAAGCGTAGATCCAAGTCTCATCTCCAGTTATGATGCCTTTCATTTTGTCTTGATAGTTTTTCGAAAAAATTGAGTGATTTTGGAACAAATCGTGCTTTCACTTTTCTTAGGCCCAAATGATCTTTCAAAATGGTTTTCACTGATCCGTCCGATATTCCAACGATGCCAGTAAGGTCTCTGACTCTTAATCGTCGATTCTCAAGCACCAATTCCTTGATTCTATTGACGTGTTGATCATCAGTTCTCGACCCTCTTTGAATAATTTGTACCAATCAAAAACACTTGCTCGCAACAAACAATTATCACCGAAGGCCCTTTGCAACATTCTGAATGTTTCGGCACAAGAAATTTGATTCCGTACACAAAATTTAATGGAACTTCTTTGTTGAATAATTTCACTCATTGTAAAAATCGTCGAATGCACTTTTTGTACTTCAGAAAGACAAGCGTATACTAAACACTAATGATTATTTTGATGTGACATTTGGCACAGTCATACCAACTTAGAAAAAAAATATTTCAACGAATGGGTTTTCGCGCGAAATTTAAATTAAGAAGTCTTATTATTTTTTGCCAACAGTAGTATATATATATATATATATATATATATATATATACATATATATATATATACATATTTATATATTATATATTGCTGAAATCAGTGTCATCTTACCTTTAACTAATTGCAAATAAATAAGGTTTTTTTCTTCATCATTATAAATCCTACTTATTTACAATACATTTAAATAAACACTTATTCATTATGTATGACTAGAACGAATTAATTTTATCAAAACCATTATTGTTATCTAACCTAGCCCGCCATGACTTTTAGATTCTTCCAAAATTAAATGTTTCATCAAAATATAATCATCTCCGGGACCTCATTACATCAATCTTTTACGGTTCCCAATTATGTTATAAAATCAAAAGAAAAAATTCTCAGGTTCTACTTTTTCGCTGAAACGTCGGTATTTTTATTAGAATCACGCGCCTAGGTTATACTGAATTAATTGATGGCTCTAAATGGGAAAATAATTGATTCACTATTTTGTTATTGAAATGCCGTTACTTAAAATTAACAAATTATAAATTCCTATACAAAGGTTTTATTCTGCTTCGTTAAAAGTGGACGTTTTTTCTTTGGCATTTCATTTTTAACAATATTATCGAAGTGCTGTATAAAACGGACTTTAATAAGCAATTGAATTACGATTTTTGTGGATTAAATATTTTAAAAAATTTGAATGATAGAAAACGCTTTCTAAGATTTATTTTACATTTTTTAACCGGTTGCGGATTAAAATAGATTTTCCAATTTCTGAATAAAAGTGTTGCCTTTTAACAGTCAATTAAAAATAAAATATCGATTCATTAATACTGAATAGCTCATTAGCTTCATCAACTATTAGAATAAATATAAAATAACGTAGTTAGACGAATGTAGAAAATCGAAGTATAAAAAGAATTGTCTACCAGTAATGTACGCCTAGTGCGGAACTTTAAAGAGACAGAGAGATATTCCAGAATTTATTAGTAAACAATGTTTTGTCGCAAATTCCAATTTTTGCTGTGGTTGAGTAAGTAATCTAAAAGGTAAAGAAAAGAACCTTTAATTTAAACATAATACAATATTTGGATTCTGGGTAGATATTTCAAAAACTAAGTTGTCATCATCAGCAGAAATTAAGGACAGCAACGCACATAGACCCACAACAAAACTGTAAAGAATAAATAGTAAACCACTTTATAGGAAGACCAAACATACGCTTAACGAATGTTTTGTCTTTGATATTAATTATCGAAATACGTATCCAAAATACAAATGGTAACACGGTAATGATGTACACATACAGATATAAATATATATATACATATATATATATATATATATATAGAGAGAGAGAGAGAGAGAGGGAGAGAGACAGATATTGTATATACATTAATGTACGAGGGTAGCCGTTTATATTTCGGGCACTGTCAACACTATTAGTGTTGCCTCCGATTTGATGATTGCATCGTGAAGTTTGTCATTTTTGACAATATTTTGATAGTTTACCCTGACAGTTTTATTATCCGGTCGCTATTTCTATTGTTGACAGTAACTTGAAAATTTTGTGTCAGCGAGAAAATTGAGTTAATTCGCGAATATTTTCGTGCAATTGTTTTTCATGACTTTGGCGTGGATTATCTCAACAAGAATACATCGACCAGCTGAATTCTTTATATGGTGATGAAGCACTATCGAAAACTACAGTATATCTTTGTATAGTAAATTCAAACTTGGAAGGCATTCTTTGGACGATGAATTTCGTGAAGGTCCTCCTACAAATGTTGTTGTGTCGGAAAACATTAATGCAGTGTCTGAGTTGATAGTGCAACACCGTCATGTGACATACCGTAAGATCGAGGCATCTCTAGGTATTAGTAACACCGGCGTAGATAAGATCTTGCATGAACATTTAGCCATTAAGAGACTATGTTCACGTTGGGTAGTTCTCACAGGTGATGAATGTTGGATACGTATAAACCCGATAGTAAACAGTCAACTATGTGGGTATTCCAAGATGAGCCGAAACCCCGCCTGTTTTATCGGAAAAACCGGTTACGTTTCAAGCGTGCATTTAGAGAGTTGTAGAACGGTCAAATCCGAATGGAACACAACTATTTCTTTGGCAAACGTTTTTGAAGAAATAAGGAAAACAAACAGAAGACGACAGATCATTCGCCACCATGACAATGCGAGCTCTCACAAGTCAGTTCAAACAACTGAATATTTGGCCGGGCAAAACATTGATTTGATGAGCCAGCTGCCGTACAGCCCTGATCTAACACACTGTGATTTCTTTTTGTTTCCACACGTGAAGAATAAACTTCGTGGCGTGTTTTCTACGCCGGAAGAGGCAATTGAGGCATTCGCTACTCACATTTTGGAGACACTGCCTTCACAGTGACAGCAATGCTTTTCGGATTGGTTTAAACGAATGCAAAAGTTCCCCCACACACACATACACTTCATTATGTTAATGAAGACGGAATGTTTTATTTTTCAATTGATCTAAATGCCCAAATACAATACTCAAATTTTATAATTAAATTTTATTTACACACATATAAGCACATATTCTTAGGTTTCCAATGAATATAATAAATCCACACCCTAGTTAGAATAATATAAACATTACCAATGGTTTGTGAATAACGTATGTTAATTGCAACAGGCATAATAATATACTCATCTTTCCTTTTGTAAATATCACTTAAAGAATATTTCGAAATTCATCATGACATTCTATTGATTTATTATATCTCACGGTCGGTATCTACGCGATTATTGATGACAAAATACCGTTAATCTAAGTCAATAAATACAGGTATTTTTAAACAAATAAAGAAAAAAACTTTCGCATAGCAATTAAGTTTGTGTCATCGCTAGAAATAAATTTACACGTGGTCGTTAAATTATTCAGACTGTAATGTTCACCTGGCAGAATTATGTTTTATATTATATGACGGTTCATAAGTATGTACCACGCGAGTTCGTTGGTCTCACAAAATGACTTCTCTACAATCTAAATTACACATTTTTATGACCATATCGGTTTCAAAATCATAAATAAATTTTACCATTTAGGAAGGATACTTATGAAATCTGAAAGAGTTCAGAATAAACATATGGTATAATCTAAGAAAGCCAGTTTCTTGTGTGAAAGAAAAAGTTGTTCTGATTTTAATGTGAATAGTTCTACAATATCGTCAATTTAGCTATCAAATAATATACCCATTTCAACGTCTTCCATTTAATGCTCTGTAAGTGCTATTTGTAACATTTCAATTTTGCTTTAGTTCGTTATTTAACACATGGATCAATAAGTCCCGAGACTAACCCATAGATGGCGCTCGTAGTAAACCAGTAACCACGTCTTTCTAGAGTACTAACCTTTGCTTGAAACGTGTCAAAATTTTAAGTCGATCGGACCAGAAACAGCTGAGTTATCGAGGTTGGAGTAAAGTCGTTTTGTAGTTTGTTTAAACAATGGAAAAAACCGAGTTTCGTGTTCTGATAAAACATTGGTTTTTAATGGGTAAAAACACCACGCAAGCAAAACAATGGATTGAAAAATGTTACCCGGACTCTTGTCCATCAAAAGCAACGATTTGTCGGTGGTTTGCCGAGTTTAAACGTGGTCGTACCGACACAAATGACGCGGAACGCTCGGGTAGACCTGTGGAAGCCGTTACACCGGAAAATGTGAGTGAAGTGACAAAAATTATAATGAAAGATCGTAAAGTGACACAGATATCATATGAAAGTGTATTTACTATCCTTCATGAAAAATTGAGCATGAAAAAGGTTTTTTCCAAGTGGGTGCCGCGATTGCTCTCGATGGAACAAAAACAGCAACGAGTCGATGATTCAGAAAGCTGTTTATCGCTATTTACTCGCAACAAAAAAGATTTCTTGCGTCGTTACGTGACCATGGACGAAACATGGATACATCACTACACTCCAGAGTCGAAGCGGCAGTCATCTGAGTGGCGCACAGCTGGCGAAAGCCGTCCGAAACGTCCGAAAACGCAGCAGTCAGCTGGAAAAGTCCTGGCGTCAGTTTTTTGGGATACACATGGCGTGATTTTCATTGACTACCTCGAAAAAGGTAAATCGATCAACAGTGATTATTATATTGACTTACTGGTGCTTTTGAAGGAGGAAATCGCAAAAAAACGACCGCACATGCAGAGAAAAAAAATCCTTTTTCACCAAGACAATGCACCCTGCCACAAGTCGATGAAAACAATGGCAAAATTGAACGAATTGGGTTTTGATCTGCTTCCCCACCCCCCATATTCGCCAGATTTAGCCCCCAGTGACTACTGACTCTTTGCTGATCTTAAAAAAATGCTCCAGGGAAAAAGATTTGACTCAAATGAGGAGGTCATCGCTGAAACTGAAGCTTATTTTGAAGCGAAAGATAAATTTTTTTATAAACATGGTATTGAAAAATTGGAAAAGCGTTGGAACCATTGTATCACCCTAAAAGGTGATTATGTTGATGAATAAAAAAAAATTTTGCAAAAAAAATGTTGTTTTCATTGTTAGTCTCGGGACTTATTGATCCATGTGTTAATTATATATGAATTGATCCTGAGAACTCATAGATTCTCATAAAAAATTTTCGTGTACTAGAACTTATATTTCGTCGATATACAACTTTGGTACGAAATTATTATGCCATTCCTATTTTTAAACATGTAGTGCTTCGCGAAAAAATCAAAAGCATTTTGCGTTGACAACGTACATGTTAAAGTGTTGTAATAATCTCCAATATTTTAATCCAATATCATATGAAAGTACAGTAACAGGCGTTGCGAATGATACACTTTGAATGTTTTTATTCTAGAGTAATTGCTGTATGGTAATGGTATTGCTGTTTGCGGCCGCAATATTAATTTGGATTGCATATTCATAATACAAAAAAGAATCCTTAGAATAAGGCATGGACCCACTACTTTTCGTTCTCTTTATCAACGATCTTCTATTAAACATCGATAATCCTATGCTAGCATACGTTGGTGACTTTAAAATTTATTATAAAATAGCATCCGTCGAGGACAGTTACAAATTTCAATCGGGTCTGGATTACATTGAATCATTATCGTCTGAAATTAAATGTTTCCATGTTTAAAATATTTAGAAGAATTGCTTCACAAAAATAAGATCGAACCAGAGAAAATAAAGGAATACGTGAAATTAACAAACCTTTGCATGTCCCAAAATTGTTTTCAGTTCGAAGGGAAGTTCTATGAACAAAAACAGGGAACTGCAATGGGCAATTGTCTTTCTCCATTCATAGCGGACCTGTTTATGAGTAATTTTGAAATAGAACTAAAAAATAAAGCTAAATATTTTCCTAGAATTTGGGTCAGGTATGTCGATGATATTTTCGCGGTTTTCAATACACAAAAATGCAACTTAAATGATTTCGTTAAACAGTTAAATTCAAAATTCCCGACAATTAAATTCACAGTAGAAAAAGAAAACAATGACAAGTTGCCTTTTTTGGACACCTTAGTTATTAGGAATGATCTCAAAATAGAAATTGATATTTTCCGAAAAGAAACCAATGTCAATAGATTCATTACGGCTGACCCAAATCACAGCATGCAACAGAAGATGGCTTCATTCAATTTTCTGATTAATCGTTTGATCAATTTCCCATTAACAAAAGTAAGATATGAAAGAGAATTGAACCTCATTAAGAATATCGCGGTATACAACGGTTTCGATTCGGAAATAATCAATGGATTAATTAGAAAGGCCAACATAAGAAAAACAGTCCGTGACACCACATGTCTTTCACCACAGAGCAATCGGGAAAAGTATTTTGTTTGTTTACCTTTCCATCGTGTGACAAAAAATCTGAATAGTATTTTTAAAGATCACGGGTTTAAGGTGTGTTCCCGCCCTAATAATACCCTTAAATTGCTGTTAGGAAATGCAAAAGACAAAATTGAAGAGAATAAAAAATCGGGAATCTACCGAATTGAATGTTTAGAGTGCAATAAACAATACATCGGCCAAACCAAAAGATCGATCGAAACCAGGTATAAAGAACACCTTTCGCACATAAAATTCAACCGACCGGAAAAATCGGGTATAGCGAGACATGTATTAGAAAATAACCACAGTGTTAATATGGATTGTTTACATTTGATAAAGAACGTGTACAATTATCGCGAACTGGACGCGTATGAAAGCATGCACATCGTAAAGAATTCAGGCCATCTGGTAAATGTTTATGACGCCGGCCCCCTGCCAACCCCCCTTTGTTCTCTCTACTGAAAGACAAGAGGAACAATATCATAAAACACA
The DNA here is from genome assembly GCA_031893035.1 of Dermolepida albohirtum. Lineage (NCBI taxonomy): Eukaryota > Metazoa > Arthropoda > Insecta > Coleoptera > Scarabaeidae > Dermolepida > Dermolepida albohirtum. The sequence continues at coordinate 3,905 of JAVIWB010005660.1, read as the reverse complement.
CATAAATCACACACATTTTTGACCATAATAACCTTTTTCGGTGTAGTGCATGTTAGTTTAAGTAAAAGTATTTTTAAAAACCTTGTGAAACAGACACAGTGCACATCTTGGTTTTCAACGATGCGGATCGCGTACGGAGTATATTTTTCGTACAATTTTTTCGCCGTGTTTTACCAGGTGCGACACTTTGATTTTATCTGTACAACTTGGTTGTCGAAATACGTATACAGAATTTACAAATAGTTAATTGTGGAAAGGGGTTATATATTAACCTTATTGATCAAGTCAATAAACCACAGGCTCCATCAAATTCAACTAAATGTTTCCACCTTCTTACGACAACAAGGACCAATGTACTGCAAAGAGCGCCTATAACATTAACGTGTCTTTGGAATCTTGCATTGTTGATATGTATTGTAGCTGTTTAGTTGCTTTATTTAGAATTTGAATGATTTTTTCTTTCTTTCTCCTGCCTTATGTTTTATATTTACGATTATTTAGTTTGTTTATATTGGTTTTAATGTTTTGTCCTATAATTGGCCTGTTGACAATAAAGATTTATTTTATTGTAAACATAAATTTTGATCGGTACATTCAAAAATCAATTTTTGTTAACTTTTTTAGAATTTATATATTTGAGATCCTACTTTTGTCTACAAAAATAAATATTAATTTGAAGAATATATCTCTATTCATGATTGCTCCACAAATATTAAAACTATTGACTATTATCCCAAACACCGCCTGACCTTCATAGAGAATGGACTTCACTACTCTTCTATTAAATTGTTTAACACGTTCAGTGCTGATGGCGTCGAAAGACTATCGTCTAGAAGTGTTGGAGCACTTGTTACCAGAAAAGGCAAATCTAATTATTAAAATAAAACAACCAGCATCTCATGTCCCACAAAAGAATCCTCAAACGGGAAAGGGAAAAAAACATGCTCATAGGAGATGTACAGTGTGTAACAAAAACAAAATTAGAAAAGAAACAGTGTACCATTATCCAGCTTGCCCAGAAATGCCAGCCCTCTGTTTTGAGCCATGTTTTTCAGTATTTCATAAAAATGTTTAATTTTTGTAATTTTTTTAAAAATTTTTTAAATTTTTTTAAAAATTTTTTAATTTTTTAAAATTCTTTTTTATTTTTTTAAATTTAGGTGTTGTTTTAGTATACATGCATGTATTAGAATTAGTATATAGTTATTACAGTGAAACTTCGCACGACGTCTTTCGACTTCATCAGCACCTAACCAACTTTTTCATTATGGGAGGCTGATGACGTCAAAAGACGTCATTGCCTTTTTGACATGACTGTTATGATTTTTTAGTATTAAATATATAAAGTTGTCAAAAATTCCTGAATAATCGTCACGTATTCTATGAATAATTTTAAGTCGATAATCCTAATACAAAAATATCGTATTAACATTGGTTAAGCCATACGAATTGATTAAAGGAAGTGTAGATTTGGCAACATGGTATAAAACCATTAATAAATCAGTGGGAATGATATGACAAAAAATGAGTTTTATTCAAATCTAACGAAGGTAGCAATAATGATAATTAAAGTAAATACTGAAATATGTACCCAATGGTTTGAAAACAAAGCTGTAACCTTTGTGGAATTGAATTCAGGATGCGTTTCAACATATCTGCAGTAATGAATTTGTATTATGGAGTTAATTGGAGAATGTATTACTTCCTGTTCCTTACCTTTAGAAAAACCCAAACACAGAAATCAAGGGGATTCATATCTGGTGACCTTGTAAGTCATGGTATTGGTCCATTTCCTCCGATCTATCTATCTGGAAAACGTTTGTTCAACTATACTCTTGTAATTTTTGCATTACGAACTGGTACACGATCGTGCATGGAATACATGTTGGGCCTGACATTTAATGGAACATTATCCAATACGTCCTTCAACACATTTACGTATTCATTTACATTTAGTTCATTCGGAAAAAATATTGGTCCTACAATTTGAAAGTTTATGTCTACCCAAACATTTGCATAAAGATTTCTTTAGTGTCAAATTCTCGAATAGCTATGGGATTATCGTCCGCTCAGAAATGGAGATTGTAACTCTTGAAGATACCGTGAACATGCATTCATTACTTGGTGAACTAAGTGATAAAATGTTTGAAGATTTGATTTTGTTTAAGAAATTGTATTCCAAACCATTATTCTTTCCAAATTGTAATTTTTGTATAATGGTTGGACTTTTGTAATATGAAACGATCTTAAAGGATTTCCAAAATTACTGAAAGAACTGTCTGTCTTACTTGAAATGTTCGTTTTCTGGACTTTTTGTCTGCTGCTGCAAGTGGAATCTTGACGAACAATATACAAAATTCCTTCTTCAACTTGGTACGATGTCTTGGTTTACCTGCATCACATTTACTGGATGCAAGTATGACTTAAGATATTATCAAGCTTGATAATGTCCTAATAGACGAAGCTAGTCGCAGCTAATATAGTATGAAATTTAGAAGCAGCTAATATAGAATGAAATTTAGACAAAACGTTTTATTTATTCCTTTGTTTTATTTATTCATTAGTGTAATGGAATTTCAAAAAGCAACGATCCCAACAATCAACTATTTACATACTATTAATTTATGCTTTAGAAAAATACCCCATTTTCTCCAAAAATTCCAATCCAATTCGAGTTTTGAACTGCTCCAAAGGTGTAGATATTTGAAAAATGTCCCTAATTATTATGAATCTCATCTTGATACAAAACTTTAAAAATTGGCGCGTACAGGCCAACTTCGTCCAAAGTGTTTTGAAAGATTATAAATTAAAGCTAATATTGAAAGAAAGAAAAATTATTCTAAACCAGAAATTTGAGGTATTTTCCTCATATTTTACTCTTTTACTTCAATAGATGCAAGACACCCGTGAAGTTTGCGAAAAGTTGGTTCAAATTTGTGGTCCCAGTGCTTTAGCAGAACGTCAATGCCAATGATAGTTCACGAAACTCCCTGTTGGTGATTTTAATCTTAACGATGCTCTTAGTTCAGGGAGATCCATTAAGGTTGATAACGACAAAGTAAAGACGCTAATGGAGTCCAACCTACAATGCAAACGATACGCTAACATCCACCATTCAAACGTTCACAATTACATAAACACTAATACACTTCGGCAAGCTCGACATTTGGATTCCTCACATAACAGCACGTATAAACATCTACCGCACGCTGCTTAAATGTAAAGAATCGATTGATAATTGGTAATAAGAAGTGGATTGTTTTCAAAAATGTGGTGCGAAAACATTCTTATTCATGAAAGCACATTTTTTTAAAGGAAAATTATGTTACAATTAACTGTAAATAAGTGATATTTCATCACAACAATAGGGAACCAAACACAAGTTTGAACGCCCGTCAAAGATTATTGGATCTCGAGATGGGATGTGCCCCACTTCATCATACTTATCAAATCTTGCATGTTCAGATTTTCACTTGCTTTATAGACTTCAAAACTCTGCGTAGTCTTTCGACTCAGATCTATACGTGAATAACTTGTAAAATTTTTCTATAAAGAGTTCTCCCACGAACAAGGAATTATAAAGCTCCCCTAAAGGTGACAAATTGTTAATATAATTGATTGAGTTTCTTTTTATGTTAATAAATGGTTATATTTATTTAATCTTGAAGTATGTATGTCATTAATATTCATTTTGCGTTTCAATACATACTATTGTTCATGGAATAGCAAAAATTAAGAAAGAAGCGAGCAACACAATGTTAGCCTTCAAGGTTTCAAATTACTCGAAATATAAAACTAGTTAAACGGGTACCTACATCATTTACTTAGCGAAATATTCACTAATACAAACTGTAAAATACTCATAATATCGTTTTATTTGCCTAAAGAAAATACCTTGGTATTTA